>JAHRHZ010000091.1:6520491-6602704 GCA_024137785.1 Ginglymostoma cirratum | reverse complement strand
GGAGGAGAGGAGACAGACAGGTCAAAGAGGCGGGGATGGAGCCAGTAGAGGTGAGCGTAGGTGGGGAGGTAGGGAGGGGATAGGTCAGTCCAGGGAGGATGGATAGGTCAAGGGGGCGGGATGAGGTTAGTAGGTGGGAGGAAGGACAGGTTAGGGAGGCAGGGACGAGCTGGGCTGGTTTCGGGATGCGGTAGGGGGAGGGGAGATTTTGAAGCTTGTGAAGTCCACATTGATACCATTGGGCTGCAGGGTTCCCAAGCGGAACATGAGTTGCTGTTCCTGCAACCTTCGGGTGGCATCGTAGTGGCACTGCAGGAGGCCCAGGATCCCGTTCTCTCCCTATTTATTTCAGAACTCCCTTCCCCTCCCCCATTTCTGAAGAAGGGTATAGGCTCGAAACCTCAGCCGTGCTGCTCGGCCTGCTGTGTTCATCCAGCTCTGCACCTTGTTATCTCAGCTTCTTTGTAGAATATCTGTTCACAAGCTGCCCCAGAAGTTTAAACTACAAGTATATGAAGAACTGTAATACACCAACATGTACAGACAATCTTTACAACATATTGCATAGTGAGTCTTTGCATTGAATAGAAGTTGCAGAATTAACATTTAAAGATCAATTTCACGCATACTGTCAAAATAATGTTGCTTAATATTAGCTGTTATTTGAAATAATCAATGCAACAAACTCAAATTCATTCAAGACTCCAGGCTGAACCTAATCACCTCAGTTTTAGCATGAATGTCAGGATAATGAACACGAGTCGCAGAATTACTAGTTGAACTTCTGGAAGGCATTGAAACCACCTGCAAGATCACTGTTCAATTAAGAACTGCAGGCAGGACTGTACACAAGTGTGCAGGACTTAAAATGCCAATGACATTCTTCACAGCGACTTACACAGATATTTAGTGGTGTGGTGTCTTGGAGGCTCTACTTCTGAAGAAAAAAACTGGGAAGGTCTGCACCCTTTAGTCCTGAAAGTTTCCTGCAGGAACTACCACTAATGTCTTCACCAAGATGACTATCAGTATCATATTAGCCTCAAAGACATGCCTTGTCACTGCAAGCCTCTGCCATCGGCTGATCCCAGACTTGTCACTCTATAGTGTTGACAGCCTACTAACAGTATTTTGCTGTACACTGCCCGCTTCTATGCTGCCATAGTACAGACAGTCTGTGTGACCTGTCTGTTCTTTGCGGAAAGTCAATGAAAACACAGAACTTCTCTCAATGGCCTCCTTAATTATTTGATTCCCTTCCTGTGGTGCTAGCTGCTTGCTGACACAATTTCCACCCATCCCTGGAAAGGAAGAAGTCAGGATACTCACCTAGCAGTCTTTTTCTCCTTTTTTTTTCCCTAAACACCCATACATTGACCACCAATGGCCTGGGAAATTTCCCAGAAAATTAGGCAGTTATTATCATCAGCCAGCTAAGCAACTTCTCAAGTTTCCTTTATTGTCAATGTCTTTCCAAGGCTGAACTGTATTTAACTCAAATAGGCAGTTACAATAATTATAAACAATCAGCTTCCATAGAAAGTTCTCAGTGGGTCTCTAAAGAATGCACATCTATGAATACTGAGAAATCACTCCTGTTGAGCAGGTTATCATCAAGTTCTAAAATGCCTTAATTTGCTTCATTTTTTGGGGAGCAGGATACTGAGGAACAAGGCAACAAAATATTTAAAACCAAGACTGAAACAATAACAGATACATAGCTTAAAAATTCTGCACATTTGGAATAGGTGTCTTTTTTTGCAATCAAGTTAGTTGAGGAATTTTTGGTGACGCATCAAAGTAACTCATGCACTGGGAAACTCAAGATTACAAAACAATTAATTTCTAGTACTCCCACCTGATAATCCAAATACATGAGATTTCTTTGAAGGTGATGAATAAGGATATCATTCTAACAGGCAGCAATAAAGAAGAACAAAGAATTTAAAATAAGAAAGAAGGACAAAGAACAGTAGACTATAAATATTTTAAAAAGAAATGCAGGAATTTTAATGAAACATTCACTGACACAAGGTTGCATCAGTAAAGGTATCAGTCAAGTTAAGAAACACCAATTCAGTTATAAATATAAAGACAAAGGCAAGTTTAAGCACTTGTTTGAAAAGTACATTGATCAGTCTTGAACATGAGAAATTTAAATCGGAAAAACTTGCATGGCTATGGACAAAAGGAGACTGGAACCAATCACCAGTTCTTTCAAAAACACAATGGGCCAAATGGCTTCCCTCTATGTTTAGAGGATTTCTACGTTTTGCAGTGGCAAACTGGGCAATTAAAAATAAATAGTTCTGTCACAAAAACAAGACGTATCCCTCTAAGATAGATTCACAAATCTAGCACTTTAAGTGCTCACAGTTTCAAACACAACATTGATAAGTTCAGCATTTTGGTTCTTATCTCCCATCCAAAACATAATACATATTTGTACCAGCAAGCAAATTCTCTTTTTACAAAAAAGAACAATGTTAACTGCACACAACCACAGATGCATGGAAATCACCACTTAATGGTACATTATAGGAAAATAATTTCTGCAAAAGTAACCAACTATTTTTTATGAAGACTGATGAAATCAATATAGGATGGAACAGTTTTGCCATTAGATTCAACAATAGATTAGACATTCAATCTTACCCAGGAGTTGCATTAAAGGACTACTGTACATGAATATTCCAAATTTTAAAAAAAAGTTGATGAGCACCAGCACACAAATCAGTAATGGATGAACAGACGATAAGACAATGGTGGTAGAGTACAACAGATTATTTTACAGCTGACCTTGGGATTTGCATCACTGAGGTTCAGCTGCATGAGTTGTGTTGCTGTGTGCTCCCGGATGCCGTTTACTTCCGCTTGCTGCCGCCTCAGCTTGATTAGCAGCAATGTCAACTCCTCTGGCTGCAGATATGCAGTTTAGGGAGCCAAAAAATGGGGAAAATACATTAATCTGTTAACTATACAATTAGATTATCTTTGAATGCACAGTTCTCAGGAAAGAGACACTGAACTAAATCTACAAGTACTGCTAAATATGAACACATGGCATCACTGTTGGGATGAGGAGCATTACAGATTAAATTGTCACATAACGGCTAATTTTTTTTTGGTATCTGCATGTGGTCAAAGCAGTATCTGCACACAATTCATAATGAATTGTTTTTCATTTTATTATGTGCAGATACAAATAAGCAAAGGATCAGATTGAAACGCATCAATAAGTTCTTTCAAAACACATAGAGATTCATAACTTCTGTGGACACAGGGCAGAGCACGTTACATACAGCCCATTGAAAACCATTCAACCATAATTCCTTTGGGGAGGTTCATTCAAGATTTGACTGCTCTAGATGCAGGTAAATTTTAATTGAAATGCATCTTGCACAGGTGGAAGTTCTTTCACATGTTGTGACAATATGTGAAGCTGTTGCACCGTTTTCTGAGTGCTTGACTGAAGGAGTCAAACATATCATTTTTACACTACTGTCACTGTCTGAGATGACCAGTGAAAGACACTAACTGATTACTTTCTTACCTCCAAACTCAAATTACCCTTATAATGAAAATTAGATTGTCTTCAAAATGACTTTCACATTTCGGGCCCAAATCGTTAAGAGTTCAACTGGAATATTAAAAAACTGTGGATGAAAGTGCATTTCATCCACCCCACGAATGGTCAATATTTAGCTAAAGATCTTAAAGGATTTCTTCCTGAAATTCCATTCTTTTACAGTCAGACGTTTAGCGAAAAAAAATCAAAACTATATAAACAGATCCACTTATCCACTTACTATTTTTCAATTTTATTTTGAGTTGGAAGAACTTTATGTCATGACTTTACAGCATCCCAAAATGTGATATAACCAATGATATTCATCTTCTTTGGAACATTTGAAGGGGATAGTTTCTCTGAAGAAAATGGAAGGGCCAGTTAGCTATTGGATGCTTGGAATGATTCTTATGTTAGGCAGCATTTGAAAAAAAACTTAATAGAATTATTGTTTTCGGAGACTATCCTGTCAGGGACATAGACAGGCGATTCTGTGGTTGTGAGAGTAAATTTAGGATGCTTTGTTGCCTTCCTGGGGAGGTATGTTACAGAGATTGGGAAAGATAAGTATCTGAAAAGAAGGATAAGAATTTTTAAATTCTGATATAACTTGAGTGAGACATGAGGTAGCCTAACAAACAGAGGTGATGGGTGAAAATGACATGTTGTAAGTTAGAATACAAGTTGCAGAATTTTGAATGAGTTTAATGTAATGGATTGGAATAGTTATTCCGAAGGTAGCAAAGCAATTGCTGAGGATTATAGCAGTCTATAAGCTAAAGCAGGGTAAAATACGATGGTCAAAATTGACAATCCTAGTGATGATGTGACTGCAGTTGTTAACTCATCTCAAATCTGCAAACAGTCTGATTTGGCCTCAGGCATTACAAGAGATACAATGACTGGCTAGGATATGGATTTTTTAGCCTGGGACCAAAGACGAGGATTTAGTCTTCTCAATATTTAATTTGAGGAAATTGCTGCTCATCCAGTACAAGAGGTCAAACTAAAAGTGTACAAATATTAGAGAGTGAAGATATTGATCAAGGTACCGGTAAGGACAAACTGATGTGTTATCAGCATACATACAAATTTAGCACTGTGTTTCTGAATGTCTTTGCTGAGTGGAAATATGCGTATACGAAATAGGAGCCAGTCATTGATAGAGCCTTAGGGGACGTAGATACGGGTGAGGAATGAGAACAGAAGCCATTGCAGATGAATCTTTTGGCTATGACTGGGTAGATAAGAATGGAACAGACATTCCAGCTGAACAATGGAAACGGAGAATGTTTCAGTCAGCTAGATAATGTGAATATCAGGAGTCCTTTCCCTACGGTTGGGGGATTTCAAGACTTGAGGGCATATTTTTAAGGTGAAAAATTTAAAAGATACAAAAGGAGTAATCATTTTACACAGAGAGTGCTTTGTGCGTGGAATGAACGAAATGGTGGATGCGGGTACAGTTACAACATTTAAAAGACATTTAGATAAGGACATGAATAAGAAATGTTTGGAGGGATATGGTCCAAGTGCAGGAAGGTGGGACTAGTTTAGTTTGGAATTATGGTTGGCATGAACTGAAGGGTCCGTTTCCATGCTGTATGACTCTATGACTCTATAACTAAGGCTGCATACCATGGTCACCGTTAGTTATGACAATGTTTGTTGATAATAAATTCAATAATAATACATCAGTTAAATGCGAAAAATCTGCGATATGAAGTCTGTTGCAAAAACATTGTTATCTTATGTACTCATGTAGGTTTCAGCCAATGGTTTCATATTCCTCAGTGACAAAAAGGTTCAGTGAAACACTTCTCAACGTTATTCCCACACAAAATCAGCACCTCCCAGCCTTTCGGTTCCAATACATGCACAGTGCTTGGCGCCGCTCTCTCATGTGATGATACCATGCTTTAAAAGGTGTATTTTGTCATGGTTTTTTTTTTAATGAAAAGACATTTAGTCAGAGGTAATGAGCAGTCTGTTCCAAGTCAATAAAGTAAACAGCTTGAGGCCTTGGAATCTCTTTTTTAACATTGTAACAATAGAAGCAGCCTTAAAGGATGGGGTCAAGCTCCCACAGAATTAGGATTTTAGTTTAACTTTCAGTAGCTGTTGGGTTTGGAAGCTGCTAAACATCTCTTCCTGCTGCCTCTGCCAACGGTGTGTTCATTGGGATGTTACTATCTTGGAACAGCTAATCAGTGGTAGTTAATATATTTATTATCTTGTTAAATATTTCAATAGAATTCGGCCAAATGAATTGTATCCAGAACACAATGCGCCTTACTTGCCTTTTAAAATAAGAAAAATTTGGTGCCTAGGCTACCTTCTTAATATATTTTGAGGGCATTTGATCTGGTCCATAATACTCACTACATACACACAGAAACCAGTCACTCTGTCACTACTACCTTAAACAGTGACTACGGTTTAAATCCCAGATTCCTAAACAACAAACACCAAACATATGTAAGCTATTATATATGGTGAATGCCTCATGTCCCAGAATAGTCTGGTGTGCAATTTATCCACATATAAATATATAGACTCTGCACGCTACATTTAATCTCAGTTCTCATCACTTCCTTCTGAACAGGTTTTTGTTTCTGACACATTGGAGTTACGGAGTTAGATTGGCTAACTTGCGAGTAATCACAAACAAGTTTATCAGTACAGGTTATATATTAGATGAACAGTAATGGTTTTAGTTAATTTCTTGGCTTCACTGATAGCAACAAAGAGAGCTAAATGATCACAGATGCTGCTTGAGAGGCAGAAACAGAACATTGAATATCATAATTACAGTGGTTAAGGCGATTCCGTTTATTTTGCCTGTGTAAGTATTACATCGGACTGAACTGCTCTGATCCAATTCCACCACAACCACACAATCATGCTCTCCCCACTGCCCCCACACCCCTCAGAGCAGACAACTTTGTCTAAAGGAAATTGAAGGAAGGTTTGAGATAGGATTTCAGATGAAGCACAGCAGTTATTCTGGTGCCCTGAACATTTTACTCTTGATTTGTTTAAAACCAGCAACTGGAATTATTTAACTTTCTTTAACAAGTTATTTAAAATATGTATAGCAGGGCTTTCAAACACAAGAATGAAACAAACAGGAATAGGGCCTGTGTTGACAGGAATCGTGCAATGCTGATATACTTAAAAAGAACAGAGGAACCTTCAACTACAGCAATTGAAGATGGGGTACAACAAACCCCTTGACTCCACTGTATTGACACCCTAGTCTCATTCCTTTCAACGTTTATCCGATATTAATCTACAATCTTCTTCAATATCAATGGCTGCTTGAAGTAATGCTGTAAAACAGGCAGACTGAAGCAGAAACACACAAGTTTAAAGCAGCCACTCACTTTTCCGGCTAGCTGCGTCGCCTCCCAAATTTCCTGTACTCATTGACTGCACCATTTGCTTCTGTCTCCTTGTACAAATTGGCAGACAAGCATCCCAAGCCCACTCGGCAGTCACAGCTGGACTGTTTAAAGCATGCTTTGGGCTCACTGTTTGCCCCTTTGTCTGAAGACAAGCATTCAATAAGTCCATGTCTGTTCTGCCAGAATCTCTTGCCTGCAGTCACCATTGCCACCTTGGAAGAGGAGGGAGATTGTGATCTCAAAAATCATCTAGGTGACACCATTAGGGATCACAGTCTTGGAGCCTTGTTATAGATACAAAAGTTTAGAAGCTGGAATGTGTCCATGAACACATACAGACCTAGTTTTTAGACATGACAAATTATGGCTGCTTAACTACTTGGTCAGAACAAAATTTGGACCCCTAAATAAACCATCAATATTCCTGAAGTTTTCTCCATTTCCCTTATTAGGCTCCTGACAACATTTACAAACAATGGTGTATTAATTCATTCAGAGAATTAAAATTACTAAAACAGAAGCAAAAACAGAAAGAGTGTCTAAATTGTCAATTTCATGAAAACTTCCCTCAGATGAAAAAATGTGAAAAACGTGCCCCATAATGAAACTCAAATGACTCACCGTTTTGCCTTGCAAGCTCTCGGGCGTAATGGTTTGCACAGGTACACTAGCAGGCATTGACCTTCTGTCTGGTGGATAGATAAACTAAGGAGAGAAAAAAATGGAAACAATTCTACATCACTGATGTTTCTTACATCTTCGTCATTTTTTTTCATTTATAATTTTTGGGAGTTCACTGTATTCCAGTAGAAGGCCGGTTCCCAAAACGTCACCAAAGTTATTCTACAAATGATTTCTAAGCTGTGTATTAGAGTGGGACAAAAAAATTCTCACTTCAATACATTGGATGAAGATTCCTCAGAGCCTAGCAAGGACTGGGCATGTGATATTTGGAGAATCACATTTTTTTTAAAAATCAAGGACTGATAAAGATCATCTACTCTCGCACTGCATTTTAATGAATCATTCTGTGATTACTGATTATAAAGTACAACTCACATTATGAAATGGGTGTCAACATTTCCCCAATAAAATTCAGCAGCCAGATTAATTTTGATTTACATTAAAGCTTTTTCACTGGGCACAAAAAAAAACAGAATTATGTAACACAACTATCCTGGTACAAAAATATACCATTGTACTTTAAAAACCCACAAACTTTAAGCCTTATAATTAGGTGAATCTAGCTTTTAAGAATAGGGGACTCAGGTTGAATCACAAAACCAAGAAAGGTGTTTTTACCCTGTTGACAGGTGTCCTGTGCCGCCGAGATTTCATGGAATCAATGGTCATATCTCCTCTTAAAACAGGTGACAATGCTTCTGATCTTGATTCAATGTTGTAAGACCTCAGGGGAGAGTATACCTGGTAGGGTGCCAGTGAACCGTGAGAAGGTGATGGAGGAATTGAGCGTGACTGTTCAACAATATTCATCATGGTGACGGGAGTACTTAAAGTACCATGTCTGCTTAGTGTCCCATGCTTATGGTAGACCTGACGCTGTTGCCATTCATATAGTTGCCACATAGTATCATCCCGCATCGACTTCCGTTTTTCTTCTGAGGAAGGTGGTCGAAGGACTCTATTGTATGCAGAAGGTGACACCGAACAGATGCTATCGGGTCTTGTACGACTGTGATGTGGCATTGTTCTGTAACATGGCATGACCTGAGTCCGATAGCTTGGCAGGTTCCTTGGTAATGTTTGATAACAGGTGATGCTGTAATTTAACAGAATGTTACTTAGAAAATTTTATACTCATTAATATAGAAACAGAAATCTATCAATTTCCTCAGGAAGTAAGCTTTTTTCCTCAATTCCTTCATGTGGCGTATTTGACACAGCATCACTTGTGAAATAGAAAATGAACAGAGTAAAGAATTGGGAAGTTGTGGATGATCAGAAGTAATACTTTAGGAAAGAGAACGGAAAGAAAAAAAGAAATCTGAGCCCAAAAATAAATCAACAACAGTTCTGATGAAATAGCATCGGCCCAAAAAATTACCTCTTTTCCTCTCAACACAGATTTGTCTGACCTGCTGAGCTCTTTCAGCTTTCACTATTTGTATTCTATTGTCTGCTGGGGTAGCACAACACACCAATCTCAAGAGCAGATCAGTACCAAAGCATTAGGACACTTAAAGCCATAAATAACAATTTTACTCCGACTTTGCTTCTACCCGGAACAAAATGCATCTTCAGTGCATCTATAAATGATTCATAAACTTTCAATTTTTACTGAAGAGAAAGGTGACACATGGAGAAGCATTACAATTCAATTTAGATGTGTACAAAATGTCACAATCAGAAAAGTTGCTATAATGGAATACACAGAAAGTATTTCTCATTGAATTAAGAAGGAATGAGGCTCCGAAAGCTTACGTTTTCAAATAAAGGAGATAGTAAAAACTGCCGATGCTGGAGTCAAAGATAACACAGTGTCAGAAATGAAGAAGAACAATTTCTGAAGAAGAGTCCTGGCCTGAAACATCAACTTTCCTGTTCCTCAAGCTGTCTGGCCTGCAGCGTTCCTCCAGCTCCACACTGCATTATCTCTGTTTTCAAATAAACCTGTTGGACTCTAACTCGGTGTCATGTCATTTCTGTCATTGAATTAAGACCAACACATTTCAAAATGAAAACTATGTTGGGAGAATGTGCTGTGGGAAGCATGCTGTAACAAAATGTTGATGATAGTCAAAACTAGCAATTAAAAATTCAAGGTATGACTTGTGCAATCATTTGTTTGGCTTAGGTAAATATTAGTTTTGGATCCCAAGTGATGTTTAAAAACAAAACTCTGACTTTATACCTTTACTTTTATGAAATGTAGTTGATTGCAGAGGGAAAGTTCTTTCTTCGCCAACGTGTGGCATGAGACACAAAAATGAGCTATCCTCCGTGCAACCATTAAATGGAAGATCCCCTTTCTTGCTGGATCCGTGATTTACCAAGCGTATCGTACTATTGTTCACTCCATGGTGAAATTGGCAAAGATTTGGAATGAATTACATTAAAAGTAAGTTTCTAGACTGCTGTATGCTTTCAACTTCAGGAGGCAGCAATGTGTAAAACATTGCCTTCCAGCATCCAGGTCATATTTTAACATACGCCAGTGTCCTTTGGAGGTCACGTGTCATTCTCTCATGAATGAAACTGAAATCTACAAGAGACTTTAGATAGTAGTCAACCTGAGACTTTCTCCATGTCTCCTTCTTCTGCTTTGTCTTCACCTATTCTCAGTGGATCATGGCACACACCCTGATATATTACCTATTGGTGACATCTAATGATGGAGCACGAATCATCCAAGCAACAAACCCATTATAACTTTAGAATGCATAGTAGATCACAGTAACAGATCAAATATAACAGGCAAACAATGACTGTCCAGAAGATGAAGTGGCTTTTACAGGCTATTTTTTCACTACTTGGACTGTGCTGCAACAGACAGCTCAAATATGTGGTGGTGCTACTGTGTACAATTAACAATTACATGTATTTTCTATTCTATAGTCATCTTATTTGTTTGGAAGCACCTGGAAATTGGCCAATCAGAGGGCATCATTTGCCACAATGCTGAAAGAAGAATTAAGGATGTACGAACTAATAACTATCAACTGTATGAATTAATAGTGAACATTATGTATATTATGAAACAATGCCTATATTTAGAATTTTGAGCAGATGCAGCGTATTTCATTCAGTGAATGCGTCAAATTTTATCCCTTATTCAACTTATTTGAATGTGGTCATGGGATGTGGGTGTTACTGATTACAGCAGCACTTATAGCCCTCTCCTAATTGCCATTGACAGCTGCAGTTGGGTGGGGGTGGGGTTGTAGACACATCTATGCGCTATTAAGAAGGGAGATCTAGGATATTGATCCAATAACAGTGCAGGAGCAACAATATAATTCAAAGTCAGGATGGCTTAGAAAGAAACTTATAGTTGATGTTGTTTCCGTGCATCTGAAGCCCTGGCCTTTCTTGGTGTTAAGGTCATGAGTTTGGAAGGTGCTACAATAGTCACATTGATGCCACTGGACACTGGTGGAGCAGGGAATGAACGTTCAAGTTGTTGGGTGGTCCCAATCAAGCTGTCTGCTTTGACGTGGACACCACTGAGCTTTGTGAGCATTGGTGAAGCAGTGAAATGGAAAGTATTCCATCATGGACCTGACCTGTGCCTTGTAGATATGGTCAGACTTTTGCTGTCAGGAGATAAATCTACTTTCCTCAGAATTTCTATCCTTTGACCTGTATAATAGCCATTGTATTTAACTGGTCCAGTTCAGTTATTGATTGATGGTAATCCCAAATTGTTGATTTTAAGTGATTGTAATGCTATTGAATGTCAAGGGGAGACAGTTACATTCTCTATTCTTGGAGACAGTTATTGCCTGGTACTTACATGGCATGAATGTTACTTGCCACTTATCAGCCCATGTCGGGATGTTGACATGTTTTGTTGCATATGGGCACACATTGCCTCTACATCTGAAGATTTATCAAAAGTACTGACCATTGTGCAATAATCAGCAAACATCTTCTAGCCTTATGATGGAAGGAAGCTCATTGATAAAGCAACTAAGGATGGTCGGACCTAGGATATTACCCTGAGGAATTCTTGCCGTGATGTCCTATAGCTGAGATCACTGACCAACAAGTACAGCAATCTTCCTTTGTGCTAGGGACAACTCCAAGTAGTGAAGGGCTTTCTACTGATTCTTTGACTTCAGTTTCACTTGGACTTCTTGAGGCCATTCATCATCAGAAGCTGCCTTGGTGTCAAGGACATTGATTCTCATCTTACCTTCGGAGTTCAGTTCTTTTGTCCATCTTTGGAACAAGGTTCTAATAAGGGCAGGAGCTGAATGGCCCTGACAGAACCCGAACTGAGCAGATTATTGCTGAACAAGTTGATTGCACTGTTGACAACCCCTTCCATTGCCATACAGATGAGAGTTAGACCGATGGGGTAGCAATTGGTTGGGTTGCATTAGTCCTGTTTTTGTGGATAAGATATATCCAGGCAATTTTCCATATTGCTAAATAGATTTAGTGATGTTGCTGTATTGGAATAGTTTGGCTAGGGGTACAGCCAGCTCAGGAGCACAATTTTTCAGTACTATTACAAGAATGTTGTCAGGTGCCATTGCCTTTGCAGTATTTAGTTCCTTTAGCCATTTCTACTACATGGAGTGAATCACTCTGTGATGCTAGGAACCTCAGGAAAAAACGAGATAGATCACAAATTCAGTACTTCTGGCTTTAGACACTCAAAGCTCTGCAGTCCTAATATACCCATTCATAAATAATGCAGGAGAGTTAAACAACTAACTAATCAGGGAAGATGATCCATGAGTAACCCATCTTCAACGATAGAGTGACACACAAGACAATCCACTAGCTTCAAGGCCACCAATACTGATAATTGTATGTTAGAATGGCTACAATACAGAATTTGACCCGAGAAAACTATGTCAATTCTCCAAAAGAGCAAATAAACTTGTCCCACATTTGTGTCATTGCCCACAGTCCTACAAATTCCTTGATCTTCAGGTGTTTATCCAACATCCTCTTCAAAACCACAACTTCACTCTCAGGTAGTGTAATCAGTGTCCTGATCTCTTGCTGTGTAAGCAAGATTTTCTGTGTGCTGATACGCATTCTTTTTCCACTCATCAGTGTTCTGTAATTTTCAACCCTTCTGCCAATGGGAACAGTTTTAATGCAAAACTGGTCTGAAGAATTTCATAGGAATACTTGCCAGAACTTTTTATTTAATGGCATGTCTTCGTGTGTAATGTTTCTCATTTGCAACTGACTCCTACATACCAGGTAAAATCTATATTAACCTGGTTGAATAAATTAATCTCACTGCAGTAACTTGCTGTCCAGACAGTACTATTAGAAAGTGTATCTGTCAAAGATGCCTCCAGCACCTCATGGTGTGCCACATTAAGTTAAAATTTTCTGCCCATAAAGTTGCTAGAAAAGCGTAAATTGATAATGATGCAGTGACAATATTTGACATGGTGGTGACCAATGAGACAGTGCATTGTTTGACCAAAATAATTAAGAATTGAGAAAAATGCATAGAAATGTCTGATGAGGAGAGTGAACGTGTGTGTTAATGTTAAATCAGGCACAGAAAACGAACAAAAAGGGCAGTAAGATGACTTCCTATGTTGACTGCAACAAAGGCAAAATATCAACTTCACCCTTTTTAACCATTCGGGAGCTTTTTGAAATGGCTGACTGCATTCTCCTCCTCCTCCCGTACCTCTCCACCGTTGTCCAATTGGGTGCGGGCTGTGGTCATCTGGGTTCAATTCTTTGCTAACTGTATCCACAGCACCATCTAACATTGCTTCAGTTTCTACTTCCACACAATTACTTGTAACGTTCCTCAAGGATTTACCTTTGATTCCCCTCCTACCTCTCACTGACTCGCTGCCAAATGGTGATGCTGCTGAAAACTCAGGATTCATTTTCATAGGTGTATTAACAACAAACTCAATTTCACTGCTAAATGAAAACCGAAAGAATTCTGGATGCTGTAAGTCAGAAACAAAAACAGAAGTTTCTGAAAAAGCTTAGCAGGTCTGGCAGCATCTGTGAAAAGAAATCAGAGTTAATGTTTCAGGTCCAGTGACTCTTCCTCAGAATAAATATTCTAAGGAAGGGTCACTGGACCCAAAATGTGAACAGCGATTTCTTTTCACAGATGCTGCCAGACCTGCTTAGCTTTTCCAGAAACTTCTGTTTTTATTTCAATTTCACTGCTGCCTTTTTCAACTTCTCCATAATTGCTAAACCAAACATTTGTAAGCCCTTCTTCAAACTTGATCACTCTGTTCTCCCTGGTGAACATCATTACGCCTGAACCCAAGATGAGCATCCAACCATATACCTACACCATAACACAGACTATCTACGTCCACATCCAGATTGCTCATCTACCCTTGCCTCAGATCATCTACTGCTAAAATGTTCATTCTGATGTTCTATAAATAAATGGAATTAACTATTCTGATACATTTCCATATAGCTTCACATTATACCTTCTGTAAATTTCAGGTTATCCAAAAATCTTGCTGCCCATGTTTTTAGGCAAATCAAGTTCTGCTCACCTACTATCCCTATGCTCACTGATCTACATTATTCAAATAATGCCCTGATTTTGAAATGTTCATCTTGTTTTCAAATCCCTCCATGACACTGACCCCAAGCTGTAATCTCCTTCAGTCTCACGGTATGTACTTCAAGTTACATACTCTTATTAAACTTTGGCCTTTTGAGCATTCCTGATTTAAAATGCTTTGCCAGAGGTAGTTCTGACTTCAACTGTCCAAGCTTTGGAATTTCCTCATAAACCGCTATAGATACTCAATATCTACACGTCTGCAAAAGCTTTTAGCCACCTGGCCAAATACTGTCCTATGTCTAGAGGGTTAATTTTTCTTTATAATGCGATGGTGAAGGTCTTTGGAACACTTCATTCAATTAAAGGATCTACATACGTACCTTATTCTCGATTAGATTGAAAAAGAAAATAAATACAAAAGTAAAACAAAAGGCTTGATATTCTTAAGAGTTCAGGTTTGGGCCAAGGAATTTGATACAGTCATTTAAAATGAACAAGTACTTAAGTTGTTGGTTTTTGGACTTGGATTTCTGCTGTGATTTTACAGACATTAATTGCATTGTACATGGATGTACACATTCATGAAAATCATAGGACAGCTGAGGACAAGATGTCATTTTCATGAAGTTAACAACAAAGTAGCTTAAGGGTCTGACGGCCTAGTTTTGGTGTCACTACCTCTGGGCAAGAAGATCCAGGTTCAAGTGTTACATGCTCTAAAGGTGTGTCACAACATGTCCAGTCAGGGTGATATATTTAAAAAAGTTACATGGCTCAATGGTTTACACATTTGCAGCAAACTCTGCCCCATCAATTTAACACCTCAATTACTATCATGTGAAACCTCATATCAAATTCTGTCATCAGATAAAAAGTAAACTGAACTGAATAATGCAACTACCGACCTTAATTGTCCGCAGAAGACATACAATTACTGATGTTAAGTTTTGTCTCCTTGTTCTGAGTTTAGTGTGTGTTTTTGGCACTGGGGTCCTTTATTATTTCTATCCTTTAGTGACCACTTCTGTTGTAAAAATTATTTCCTCTCATCCTAAACCAAACGAATTATATCTTAAGTATTACAATTTTCTAAAAACATACAAAGGGTCTCCTCATCAATTTCAATGCCTAGATACAGAAATTATTTAAGACAGGTCAGTTGCTGACAAATCTGTAATGTAAAAACTTGGAATAAAGTTCAAATATTGTTCCAATAGAACTATGAGAGGGATGTGCAACCTGTAGACATTCTTCACATTTTCACAATACTGTAGTTTTCATAATACAGCTTTCCCTGAAAAAGAATCTGAAAGTTAGGATGCATTTTATACATGGTACCACATCAAAATGGGTGTTCTTAGAGATCACTGGGAAGCTTTTTTCCAAATAATTACGAATTATATGCATATGTATTAGAAATGTTACATTTCAATGGAATTTCTTTTAGATTTTATAATCTACCTTAATTCTTCTAATTCTATAAATACCCTCATGCAATATGAAGCAAAACATGTTCCACCTGTGGCACATCTGATGTTATTTCCAAGTTACTTGGAGCTAATGTCCATCACTTACAAATGGCCTGTCAATGCCTCTCGTAAAATTACAAGACCTTTGCTCCTGGAAAGAAATAAGTTTGCTCCAATTCCAAGCTTTGTCAGACAACAGATGACAAACACCTCACTAATGCATGCCAGATATTAACCTTGATTGATCAGTAAATGCTGTCAACTCATTCTGTCCACTTCATTATCTCACATTTTACAAATCCATAGGAACTAGTTGCTCAGTGAAATAGGATGGAGTGGAACTTTCAGCTTAGTTGGATTTACTCACTGTTTCTGTCAATAAAGGGTCACTTTGACTGCAGTACTGGGTATGTCTAAGTGCATGATACAAGATGAGGGGGCAATTTTGACTAATGACACTTGAAAATCAGAGTGAATATACTACTCAGAAAATTATGACAATTGCATGGTGAGGTCAAATGACATACACAAGTATTTTCAAACAGCACTCTAGAATTGTCACATCTCTCTGAACAGAGGCAAAGTAACCAGACAAACCTTTAAGAATGCTACTTCCTCACTACACTTCATAATAACTGAATGGACATGAAGGTCAACATGTCTCCAAGCTACACTACTTTTCTAACAATATTCAAAATTTACTCAAGTATGCCATGTAAACTAAGCAGAATTCAAGTTGTAGAAAAACCAAATGAAAACAGCGCAGAAAGTTTGAATACACAAGACCCAGAATCACTGCTATGATTTTTGGTACAAACAACAAAACAAATTCATTAGGAAACTAATTCCTATGCAGCTCAAACAAGTTATAAATCAACAATCAACAGCAAGTTACCTTCCAGCCTCCTGTGGGAAGCATCACAGCATGATGTACAATCAAAAGTTTCTCTATCACATCACGTTTTAAGGACACTTGGTGATGATAGATCCAAAAAAAGCAGATTGGATATTGTCACATTCCACTTGCAATCACTGTTGCTCAGTTATGACAGTTAATATCATGAACTGTGAATGAAGTTGATATAGATATGTCTCCTATCTATGTTAAACAAACAAGCTTTTAGTCAATGTAAATCCTATTTTTGCAACCACAGAATGGAAACGATCATGAAACGTCTAATTTAATTGAAGAATATTATTGCACATTTATAAGAGGAAAACCTTACAGGGTTGCAGAATCATGTATCTACTTACCATGTACTCTTAATAATAAGCTTTGAATTACACTTATAAGCATTACAAAGAATTATTTAAAAAGAAGCCTCCATACCTTCTAGGTTCTTCCTCTTGGCCCTTTCCTTTTTGAGTTCTCACCCACTGCTCCAACTGCACCATTGAATTAGTCCTTTGAATGCCCCTTCCACTTTCATTTAAGCTAACCAGTCTTTCTCTTCCAGTGTCTACATTTTCTACAGGAGTACTGACTGAACAAATTGAACTTTGCTCATTGGAAGCACTTGCATGGAGAGATTTGTACTCTTGAGATTGAACGCTGTTGGTACCTGGCATGACATTGCCACTCTCTGATTTTGCAGGTTGCGATTTTATACTATTGATTTTACTCAAAGGCTTGTGCTGGTCCAGTCCTTCAGTCTCAAAACGATATTTATCAGCATGAGTGGTGTTCAGATTGTCTTTTTGTTGAACACCCATATTGGGGTCCATATTTTTCTGGTTGTTCTGAAGTTCAGGCTTGACTAGCATTTTGTGGTTTGGAACATGGTTGACATCTTTAGGAGGTACAATTTCAGATGTTAGCTTTTCAGTCCTGTGGGTGAGAGAGAGTGTTAAAAGTAGGCTTGTCATCCATATCATGCAACATTGTTCCACATCCTTTGATCTGAAAAAAGTCAGACCCTTTTTTTGACTTTGTCTTGAAGCACACACCTTCTGGCCTCAGCAGCACATCTCTTTCCTCATTTAAACATTATAGTGAAACTGATTAATGCAGTAGTGAAATTACAGACAAACTAGCATATTCCACAAGTAACTGGTCTTGAACTAGAAATGTGTTGTGCATTTTTAAGAATTTCTGCAAACATTTGTTATGTTGCTTGTCTAACTGAACTTACACCACCTTGAAACTGTAACTAGAACAAATTTCAGCTGCAATACAGGGCATTAAATCAATACACAGAGGTGAATCGTAGAAAAATACAATAGTAAGTGGTTATGAGGTAAATTTCATGATAAAGAAAAAAGGAATCATATATGTTGTTTCAGCCAAAACAACTTCCTTCTCTGTACTCATCTCCTGAAAAAGTATGCATGCAGAAAGGCAACAACTCTCTATCAACACAAACTGAAATTGCTGGAAAAAAACGCCGTAGGACTGGCAGCATCTTTGAAGAGAAATCAAAGTTAACATTTCGGATCCAGTGATCCTTCTTCAGAACAAATGGAATCTAGGAAATGGTTGGTATTTATGCAGAGTATGAGGTGTGGGGAGGGGGGGGAGAAGTAAATAATAGATGGAGATGGAGAGAAAAACAGTTGGAAAGACAAAGGAGTGGTAAAGGTCTGGCTGGGAGAATTAATAGCTTCTAATGAGGACTATTAAAGGTTGACAATGGATTGTGTGCGGTAGCAGCCCATGTGATGACAAGGCCTGGTGTGTGGGGCTTAGGGTAAGGACATGGGAGAGGATGTTCAGGCCCTAAAATTGTTGAACTTGATATTGAGCCCAGAAGTTTCCAGACTTCCCAAGCAGAAAATGAGGTGTTGTTTTTCCAGCTTGCATTGTGCTTCGCTGGAACACTGCAGCAAACTTGAGACAGAGATGTTGGCTAGGGACATGGTGATGTTGAAATGGCAGGCAACTGGAAGCTCAGATTCATTTTTGTAGACAGAAAGTAGATATTCTGCAAAGAGCTCACCCACTCTGCATTTCGTTTCCCCAACATACAGGAGACCACATTGTAAGCAGTGAATGCAGTAAACCCGTTTGCGTGAAGTGCAGGTGAATTGTTTGTTCCTGGAAGGTGTGTCAGGGACCTTGGATACCGAGAAGGGAGGAAGTAAATGGGCAGGTGTTACACCTTCAGGGATTGCAGGGATGGTATTGTGGGGGGGTGTTGCGAATGATGAAGGTGTGGACCAGGGGTCCCAGAGGGAATGGTCCCTGTCGAAGGCTGGCAGTAAGGGGAGGGGAAATTTGTGTCTGGAGGTGACATCTCGCCGGAGGAGACGGAAATGCCTGCCAATGATCCTGTGGATGTGGATGTTGGTGGCATGCCACGTGAGGACAAGGGGGATCCTATCGCAGTCGTAGGAGGGAAGACAGGGAATGAGGGCTGAAGCGCAGTGGATGGCCACAGGGCCACCAGTTGGATCCAACCCAACTCCTGCACTTCAGCCCACACATCCCTTCTTCCCTCCCACAACAGCCCCTTGTCCTCACTTACATCCCACCAACATCCACATCCACATCCACAGGATCATTAGCGGCTATTTCCTGAACCTCCAATGAGATGCCACCACCACACACATATTTCCCTCCCCTTTTTGTCAGCCTTCCTCAGGAACTGTTCCCTCTGGGACACCCTGGTTCATTATTCCTTCACTCCCAATACACTCCCACAGCATTTTACCCTGCAATCACAGAAGGTGTAGCACCTGCCCGTTCACCTGCTCCCTGCTCACCATCCAAGGTCCCAAACACACCTTCCAGGTGAAACAGCACCCAACTGGGAAACCCACTGGGGTGACCGCTTTGCAGAACACCTATCTTCTGTGTGAAAAAATGACCCTGAGCTTATTGTCGCCTGCCATTTCAATACACTGCCTTGTTCCCTGGCCAAAATCTCTGTTTCAGGCTTGCTGCAGTGCTCCAGTGAAGCTTAATGCAAGCTGGAAGAACAGCACCTCATTTTCTGCTTGGGAACTCTACAGCCTGCTGGCTGAGTTCAACAATTTTAGGGCTTGAACACCTTTTCCCATGTCTTTACCCCAACCTCCTCACACCAGGCCTGGTCATCACATGGGCTGCTACCACAAACAATCCATTGTCAACACTAATAGTCCCCATTTGCAACTATTTAACCTCCCATACTGACCTTTATCCAACCCTTTGCCTGTCCAACAGGTTTTCTCTCTCTTTGGGTTCTATCTCTAGTTATCATTTACTCCTCCCCCCTCCACCAACTCCATACTCTGCACAAATATCAACACTTTCCTAGTTTCTATCAGTTCAGAAGAAGGGTCACTGGATCCAAAAGGTTAACTCTATTTCCTCTCCACAGATGCTGCCACAGTAGCTGAGCTTTATCTAGCAATTTCTGTTTTGGTTTCTGGTTTCCAGCATCTGCAGTTCTTCCAGTTTTTTTGTTTAGTGTTTACCAATTCTTTAGGTCTGGGGCATTAAATAAAATTACAAAATATACATTTTTGAACTTCAATAAAAAATAAGCTTTCAATGGGGCACATCTGTTCCCAATTACACTAAACACATATCTATAAATTACTGATGAATTAATCATCTATAGAGCCAAATCATAGTTTGCTGAACATTGAAGGGAGATAACAGGAGAAATTGCTTTCAAAAGTTGGCTGATGCTATGCAATGGAAGACTACACTGATTGACATTTTAATCATCCTATAACTTGTGCCCTGCTCTCAGTAGTTTACTTCAGTTTTAGGTTCTGTAATTATCCAAGTGTTAAGTTATGGGATGATGTGTCAGTAATAAGAAGCCATAATCATGCACAGAGTTGACTAGAGAAAGGCCAAAACTAAT
This sequence comes from Ginglymostoma cirratum, assembly GCA_024137785.1. Classification (NCBI taxonomy): domain Eukaryota; kingdom Metazoa; phylum Chordata; class Chondrichthyes; order Orectolobiformes; family Ginglymostomatidae; genus Ginglymostoma; species Ginglymostoma cirratum. The sequence continues at coordinate 6,582,251 of JAHRHZ010000091.1, read as the reverse complement.
AAAGTTTCGCCAAAATAGAAAAACAAGCAATATTCCACTGTCTGAATGGTGCATTCATAGAATGTTACAAGGATAACTATGTAAATCAGAAATCATGACTTCCTACATGGTAAACGTGAATCTATCCTCTGCAAAAAAGAGAATCTATAAAGTTGACCTACCAATTATTTCTGATTGCAGATCACATTCCCAAAATGTTAATAGGTATAGCAACTCAAATGACATTTTTATTTGCTTTTATGGAAAAGGCAAGACAACTTAATGGTGGTGGTTGATCTACATCTGTCAGTCTAGTAAGCAGAATAAATTTGTTGGATATCCAGTCCAAAAAAACTTAACTAAGAAGGCAGCAGCAATTTGTTTTAACATGGCTCCAAGAATATTCAAACGTGGAACCTTCAAAGTAAAGTTTCATAGGATGGACAATAATCCTTTGCTACAAGACTGACTTCTCAAGAGAACTAGGAAGGGCAAAAACTGGATTCTTACCAGAGCTAGATACATCTGTAAAAGTCAAATGTTAAATCTTCCACATTAGCAGAATTGTTGTTTTAGTCTCATCTTCAATTTGATCAAAGAACCTTGAAATGATTCTGTGCTAATGTCAATCGCATTCATTGATCCCACATCTTAGGTCATATTACTATGGCTAGCAATTTGAGTTGCCCCTATTTAAACATGTTATCGAGTATAATGTCATCTAAAATAGTTAGCAGCATCCAGCAATTCTAACTTCAAATAGGCCGATCAGCCAATCAGATTTAAAAATTCTGACAGACAGCAAACCCGGAAGGGAAAAGCATGGATTATAATAATTCACTTTTCAATTATTTTACAGAAAAATTGTAGGTTGGGGCATACACACAGAATTAGGACAATGCAAGAATATAAAACAAACAAAAATTAAATTGTTTTTTGTTTGAGACCACTAATTTTAGAATTCTACCTTTTAAGACATGGGGAGGCTATTCAACAGCAATTATGATCTAGTACATTCTTAAAAACAAAGTTGCATCTCATTCGAGAAGGGTTAACATTTTCAATATTTTTACAAGAATAGAGCACAGAAAATTGAAGTTTATGCCAATTCATTGGTTGCATCTGGGAGGAATGCAAAATGCACTCTGCAGACTTTCACGCTTAGAAATGCACATGCAGAAGTCAGGACTTGGGTCAGGTTTACAAAGTAATGACAATATGCTTAAAAGATTCTGCCAACATTACAAGCACATATTTCTGAACGTGGTTATATGGTTTTGGAAATATGCAATTTAATTCATAATTGGTCCCATAATTTTTTTTGTTGAAGGGGGAATGCAATGGTCAGAGAGAAATTCAAAGTCAAAAGTACCTTTTCACAGGTTCTGTTTGAACAAGGGCAGCTTCTATCATAGCCTTCATCCAGGATTCCATTTCCTTGGCTGTCTCAGTATAGAAATAATAGGTCCGCATATTTGGATGAGAAGCCTGATCAGAAATTACAGTGATTACTAAGTTAAATGACTCCTGTCAAAAAAAGAGAGAAGCGAATCAATGTATAGTTATGATAAGATCACTATTACCTGAAACAAATCCAAGTAGAAATCATAAATTTCCAACTCTACTGAACATATACCAGCATAATTGCGATAATTTTTACATTAATTTTTACATTTTTTAAAATTTTACATTAAGTCAAGCAACATAGTACTATGCATAAATCTATGCTATGTTAAAATCATCTTCAGTTGCTGAGGTTTCAAAGAAATTGTCAAAAATTCTTTATACCTTCCTCTCTTAGTTCCTCATTCCACTGCATGATTATATTGTATTATACTTCTTTGGTTTCTATTTTTGTCTGATTCGTTTGCACTCTTCCTCCATCAGATTTCCTGCATTTCTGTATTACACAAAGCCTTTGAATGCTACTCATACCAATTGCTACCAATGTACTCGGGTCTTCCTGCCTTACATTAGTTGGCCCTGTTCTGAATTGCTTACCATAAGATGCGTTTTTTTTTTAATCAGTTATTCTAACATACAAACTTAAAACAAAATTAAACAAGTGTATTGTCATCTTGGTTTGAAATAAAACATACTGAACTTGAAACATTAACTCATGTTTCCCTTTCCACATATGCTGCCAGACCCGCCGATTTTCTCAAGCAAGTTTTATTTTAGATTTCCAACATCCATGGTGTTTTGCTTTTATTTAGGAGAGTTGGGATGTTAGAAATATGTTATCACACCAGAAATTCTTTTCTTTAATATGAGAAGTTGCTTATTTAGCTTACAAACATTTTTCTATTTTTTGACTACAACTTGCACTAAGATGAAACTTGCCTTGCCTTCCTAGACACAAAGTTCTAGGTGCAATGATAATGAATAGATACGCTTGAAGGGGTATGAAATTTGTTCATCAAGTGACTCGATGCTTATGTTTCTTTCATTGTCTAATTGTACTTGATTGTTTACCAGCCTTTTGATTCGGGATGTACTCAGCAGTTCTTTCACCAAAACAATTCTGACCGCATCTAGGGCAATGTAAGAATTTTCTGGTGGAAGAAAAGGTATTCGTTTCAGAAACACTTAGATCAGGAGATCTGAGAAAATTCAATGGTCACCTGCTTTCATCAGAAAAAGATATCTAAATTTTTAAAGGCTGGTTAAATCTTTGTTGCTTTCGAAGTATTCATACCCAGACTTTTCATTTCTGTTTTCTTTTGTAGCATACCAATTCTCTAAAATAATTTGAATTGAATATTTAATCTGAAGAACAATTGTCTGATAGCATGGTGTTTTTATGTCTGTCACTGAAGAGCGTACACTGTGTATCCCTTGCAAATCCTAGTTTGAATGCTGTCACAAAAATAGCTAATTGTTGCAACATGCCAGTTCCCCTTCAAGTACAAGTGCACATTTGCAACCAGAGAAGGCAATCGATTGTACATGTAACTGTAGTTTGTTGTGAAAAGTATAGTTGGGAGAGAGCGGAATTTCAATATTGATTACTAATTGAGGTTTTTTTTTGTTAGGTCTTTCCTTTTTTTTAATATAGTGTTGGATTATGCTAAATTTCTTTTTATGAGACATGTGTCAATCAGCATATTTTGGACACCATCAATTCAATCCACATGCCAAACCTAGGCAACTGTAATCTAAATGTTGAGCATCAGGGCTCTTATCATTCAGTGGCTGTGTCCTGATCTCTGAGGCAGGAGACCTGGGATCAAAGCCAACCTACTTCAGAAGTGTGCAGTAACAGCTCTGAACAACTTGATTAGAAAATTTCTAAATGCTGAACATACTTACTTGGCTGTTTTAAGTAAATTCCCAACAGCTGTGCAACGTCCAAAGGTCATCAGTCACTCAAAAAAACAAGGCAGGTCAAAAATAAAGATATATTAATAGATGTCACAATGATATTCAGAGACACAACAATGATTCTGGCGACCACAACAGTTTGTTCATGGTTAAATTGAATAATTAAAGGATAGAATTTAACAATGTATCTTCATATCAAACTTGCAATGTTATTATTTTAATACCATGTCAAAAACAATACTGAAATTCAAAGGGAAACAATTTTAAAACTTTCTTTTCCCACCGATGGACAGACAAGGTTCTGAATCTGGGATTATGTTAAAACATAAAACATAACAAATTAACAAGATGAAAATTTTAAATTTATGTTCAGTGTTTGTCCATTACATGACACATTAACAATAGAACAGGTTAAAATACAGCTTTCTTGTTTATTATAGAACATTCAGTATTTAAAAGGAAGTTATTGAAAAAGGTAGGTTTAAAAAAGCACTGCTCACTAGTGTAAAATGAGTTAGATATTTGCTACTGAAATAAATTCTAATGCTTTTGTTTTATAGGTCACCCCAGCTTTAAGCTCTAGAAAATAATAATACAGAAAGGACCATGTTTATGTGATACAAACACTAACCTTGAATGCATATTTGCGGTTTATATGATCCTCAGGGCTAACTGGAGCTATCTTAAAACTAGGTAGAAGAATGCTTCCCAGAATTCCTTCTTCCTTTTCATCTGTCAGGAAAGAAGCAAAATCAAATCCCTTTTATTCCTCAGGTAGTAAACCAGCTCGCATTCATAAAGCACCTATTACTTACAAATAAATCTCAAAGTGCTTCACAGAGGTGCTGCTGGACAGAAATGGATGCCAAACAACTGGAGAATATGTTAGATGATGTAAGTCAAAGCTCTGCTGAAGAGGTAGGCTGCAAAAAGAATCTTAAAAGGTGAGCACGATGAAGCAGCAGGTTAAAGTATTTTCAGGTTTTCACTCCTTGGAATATAAAGGGGTGGAAATTATACTTCTGTTGCAGAGTGGTGTGAGCAAATTTATCGAGAACATTCAGTTCTGGGCACTGGAATGATACACTTGTTTCAGAAGGAACTTCAGCACTCCTCCAAAGGAATACCACAGCTTCAGATGTTAAATGATGTGAACAAGCATGTAAACTTGGACTGCATTCCCTTGGGACCAAAAGATTAAGAAGTGGACTAAGTGAAGACTTTACAACAATAAAAGGTATCTGATTGAGTAGGTACAGAGAAGTTATTTCTTCTGCTGAAGTAACACGGGCAAGGCAGCACAATAAGAACATTAGAACTTCTCCATTTATGTAAGGAACAAGAGCTTTTTTCACAAAATAGGTAGTGAAAATGTGGTTATCTCACCCTCCCAAAATGATGGTTTATTGAAAACTTCAAGAAGATATCGAGAGACAAGGCATATGAAGGAGCTGAAATATTGAATGGTGAAACAGGCCTGAGGGTTAACCATATTACATTTTCTAGGAGTTTCAAAGAATCAGAGGTGATCTCATTGAAACTTACAAAGTACATTCAGGGACAGACTGGGTAAATGCAGGTTAAGATGTTCCCCCATTTGGGGAATTGAGAATTGAGGGTAAAATTTAAAAAATAAAAGGGATGCTTTTAGGTTTGAGATGAAGATGGGGGTCAGTGAAAAACACTGAAATGTTTGCACAGTCATGATCGTGTTGAAGGGCAAGGCAGGCTAAATGGGATGAAAGACCTACTCCTGTTTCTATGTTCCCTCCCTCTTCATGTGTTGATATAACCAAATGCTATATTACCACATCCAAATCTATTTTCACAACCATTTACTGCAGTTTTTTTTTCCAATTCGTTCATGAGATGCGGGCATCGCTGGCTAAGCCAGCATTTACTACCTTTCCCTACTTATCCAGAGACAGTTTAGAATCAATCTCATTACTGTGGGGCTGGAGTCACATGTAAGCCAGACTAGGTAAGGACAAATTTCCTTTCCTTAAGAACATTAGTAATCTAGATGGGCTTTTATGACAATTGACAGTGGTTACATGGTCACCATTAGGTTGACTTTTGAATTCAAATTTTTAAAAATTTAATTCAAATTTCACTATCTGCCATGGTGGGATTTGGATTCGTGTCTCCAGGATATGGGGTTCTGGATTTCTAGTCCAGCGACATTACCATTATAACGCCACCTCCTAAGTTCGTCTTATTAATTTTATTCTGTTCCATAGTTCACTTCTCACAGTTAAAACGTGAACTTATTTTGTCCTTTACAATTTATCGATAAAATCCTAGTTGCCAAAAACAATTTTTGTCAAACAAGTTGCCACATTCAACATAATAAATAAAAGCAGTATGTGTAAATATGATAATACACTTACTGTTTTCGACAAAGTTAACTCAATTTGTAAAATAAATTCTCAGTGCATGGCTTCTTTAACTATCATTTTAATCAAAAATCTAGTCAAAAAGGAGCTGCAGGCTGTTTCAAATACCAACAAAGAAACTGACAATAATAGTGAGCATTTGTGATTCACAGAGAATAGTTTATACTAAAATAAAATTGTGATTAATGCAAATTTGTAGGCAGAAAACTTGTTAAAGGAGCACCTTGGAATTCTTTTCTCACGAAACAGATCTACAAAGAAGGTGTGCAGTGCAACCTAGTGAAACATTCAGAGGCCAAATACTCTCAGGATATGTTCAATTACAAACCACATTTAGAGCTGACACTTAACAGATAGACAGTTGTCCAAATAAACATGTGAGCATATTGTTGTCCCATAATGGCAGTTTAAGAGACATTCAATTTCTGGATCAATGCTGATGTGCAAAACCAGTCACACAGCTGATCTAATATGTAGAAATCATTCAACCCATCAAGTCTGGATCAGCTAAGAATGAACAATGCAGCCTAAATTCACTTCTCAGGTTTTGGTGCACAGTCTCGAAGATACTTGAAAATGTGTATCTAATATTTTACGTCATTCAAACACAACACATCTTTATGTATTTATAATCCATGTTTCAGCTAATAAAGGGAAAAAAAATGTTTCTGCTGATAGGGCAAGTAAGTTGGCCTATTATCTTCAGGGTACTTATTGAACAGATGGAGAGATGAAGCCCAGAAGAAATTTAAAGATCAGAATGGTTTGAAACATTCAAACAGAATATATTAAAAGCAAAATACTGCAGATGCTGTAAATCTGAAACAAAAAGAAAATGCTGGAGAAACTCACGAAGTCTGGCAGTATCTGTGGTGAGAGCTAACATTTTGAATCTGACGAGTCTTTTTCAGAACTCCTTATCCTTAACATATCTGTAACAACTTTTATGGCCATTTAGGAGATGTGCGTGGAGCAAAATCCTGATTGAAGGTTTTAAGGCATGGTGAGTTGAATGAATATGTAATAGGAGTTCTTTGAGCAAAAAGGACATCACAAAATCTAAATCTGAAACTCCCTAGAATCCCACAATTACTGTACTGTCTCCTACTAATTAATATGTACAGAAAATCTTTGGTAATATATTCAGAGGACTGAAACCTGAGAATTCTGACTTTTAGCAAAGGGAATGAAATACCAACAAATGGTACATTAATGATGGCAATAACTTTGGAGGAATTTTATATAATATATATAGACAAGGGAATTAAGGATTAGGGAGGTCAGGCAGTAAAGTTTGGTCATTCTATTATCGAATGGTGGGGTAGGCTTGATGGGTCAAATGGCCTACTCCTGCTCCGATTTCTTATGATTTTATAACAACTTGTTTTGAAGGACTCACTTTCATTATAATAGGAATAACTGGCTTTATTTTCTGAGGAGGGATCATGGTAGTGCCAAGTGTCACATAATCCAAACTGTAAGACAGCTCCTACATTGGCATTTTGGAAGACCTACAAGGAGCTAATTGGTTAATTCTACTACTATTCCAAAGTTGTAAATAGTTTATACAGCTCCAAATTTTATCCTGCTGACCAGACATTTGAAACCTGGGAGAACACCAGCTGGTAGCCATTTGTTTTACTGCATGATCAAAGATGGCCTGTTTTTGTGCGCATAGAGTCAACTGTTGTGTGTTCTAGCACATTGTAGAATCCAAATACAGGCCTCCAACACACGTAATGCTTATATATGCATCACATAAAATTCTGAAAATGAATGGACTAAAATTGTTATTTCAATACTTTGCATAAATACTGCATTTCTGAAAAGAGCCTTTTTCTTTGGAGTTTTAAGTTGTTTTCCTTTCGCCAGGTCCCTGGCGCTGTGAGGCAGCAGTGCTAACCACTGAGCCACCGTGTTTTCTATAGGACAACAATATGCTTCTTTGTAGTACCATGATACTGAAATATATTCCAGCCATCTAGTGTTAACAAGGCCTTAAATTAACAAGATCAATAAACGTTTGGAGAACTTATCATCAGAAATGGACAGTGAAGTAATGACTCAATTAATCTGAAAGGCACGAAACTAAAATACAATAAAATTATTTCAGAGATAGTAAGAACTGCAGATGCTGGAGAATCTGAGATAACAAGGTGTAGAGCTGGGTGAACACAGCAGGCCAAGCAGCATCAGAGGAGCAGGAAGGATGACGTTTCGGGCCTAGACTCTTCTTCAGAAATGCGGGAGGGGAAGGGAGTTCTGAAATAAATAGAGAGAGAGGGGGAGGCGCACAGAAGATGGATAGAGGAGAAGATAGGTGGAGAGGAGACAGACCGGTCAAAGAGGCGGGGATGGAGCCAGTCCATCTACAAGACCTCGACATTGCCGAGGCCAGACGCCAACTCTCCAACACCTCCTCCTACCGCCCCCTTGATCATGACCCCATCCCCGACCACCAAACCATCGTCGCCCAAACCATCCACAACCTCATCACTTCAGGTGATCTCCCACGCACAGCCTCCAACCTCACGTTCCCCAACTCCACATCGTCCGCTTCTATCTCCTTCCCAAAATCCACAAACCTGACTGCCCAGGTTGACCTATTGTCTACGCCGGCTCCTACCCCACCAAACTTACCTCCACCTACCTGGACTCCATTTTCTCCCCCTTGGTCCAGGAACTCCCTACCTACATCGGTGACACCACCCACACCCTCCACCTCCTCCAGACTTCCAATTCCCCAGTCCCCAACACCTCATCTTTACCCTGGACATCCAGTCCCGAGACACCTGCATTCCCCATACAGATGGCCTAAAGGCCCTCCGCTTCTTCCTGACCCGCAGGCCCAACCAGTCCCCCTCCAGTGACACCCTCATCCGCTTAGCCGAACTCGTCCTCACCCTCAACAACTTCTCTTTCAATTCCTTTCACTTCCTACAGACAAAGGGGGTGGCCATGGGTACCCGCATGGGCCCAAGCTATACCTGCCTCTTTGTAGGTTACGTGGAACAATTCCTCTTCCGTACCTACACTGGCCCTAAACCCCACCTCTTCCTCCGTTCCATTGATGACTGCATCGGCGCCGCCTCGTGCTCCCACGAGGAGCTCGAACAGTTCATCCACTTCACCAACACCTTCCACCCCAACCTGAAGTTCACCTGGACCATCTCTAATACCCCTCTCTCCTTCCTGGACCTCTCTGTCTCCATCTCCGCCAACCACCTAGAAACCGATATCCACTTCAAGCCCATCGACTCCCACAGCTACCTAGAATATACCTCCTCCCACCCACCATCCTGCAAAATGCCATCCCCTATTCCTAATTCCTTCATCTCCGCCGCATCTGCTTCCAGGATGAGGCATTCCACTCCCATACATCTCAGATGTCCTCGTTTTTCAAGGACCGCAACATCCTCCCCCAGTGGTTGAGAACGCCCTCGACCGTGTCTCCCGCATTTCCCGCAACTCATCCCTCACACCCCCTCCCTGCAATAACAACCAAAATAGAATCCCCCTCGTCCTCACGTACCACCCCACCAACCTCCGGATCCAACGCATCATCCTCTGACACTTCCGCCACCCTCAATCCGACCCCACCACCAAAGACATTTTTCCCTCCCCACTCTTATCTGCCTTCCAGAGGGGCCACTCTCTCCGTGACTCCCTTGTCCACTCCACACTCCCCTCCAGCCCCACCTCACCCGGCACTTTTCCCTGCAACCGCAGGAAGTGCTACACCTGCCCCTACACCTCCCCCCTCACCCCCATCCCAGGCCCCAAGAAGACTTTCCACATCAAGCAGACGTTCACCTGCACATCTGCTAATGTGGTATACTGCATCCGCTGTTCCTGTTATGGCCTCCTCTACATCGGGGAAACCAAGCGGAGGCTTGGGGACCACTTTGCAGAACACCTAAGCTCGGTTCACACTAAACAACTGCACCTCCCAGTCGCGAACCATTTCAACTCCCCCTCCCATTCCTCAGACGACATGTCCATCCTGGGTCTCCTGCAGTGCCACAACAATGCTACCCGAAGGTTGCAGGAACAGCAACTCATATTCTGCTTGGGAATCCTGCAGCCCAATGGTATCAATGTGGACTTCACAAGCTTCAAACTCTCCCCTCCCCCCTGCCCCATCCCAAAACCAGCCCAGCTCGTCCCCGCCTCCCTAACCTGTCCTTCCTCTCACCTATCCCCTCCTCCCACCTCAAGCACCATCCCCATCTCCTACCTACTAATCTCATCCCGCCCCCTTGACCTATCCATCCTCCCTGGACTGACCTATCTCCTCCCCACCTCCCCACCTACACTCACCTTTACTGGCTCCATCCCCGCCTCTTTGACCGGTCTGTCTCCTCTCCATCTATCTCCTCCTCTATCCATCTTCTATCTGCCTCCCCCTCTCTCCCTATTTATTTCATAACCCCCTTCCCCGCCCCCATTTTTGAAGAGGAATCTAGGCCCGAAACCTCAACCTTCCTGCTCCTCTGATGCTGCTTGGCCTGCTGTGTTCATCCAGCTCTACACCTTGTTACCTACAATAAAATTATGTTTCCTTGTGTATTTTCTTCTACCATCGATCGGTAGAGACACTAAACATAATCCTCAGCATCATGCACGTTAATGAGCCATTTGCCTTTCTCAAAATAAGTTATTACTACAAATGAATGAGTATTGAAAAAAATTTTATAGTTATAGTACACTCCAAATGTATGAGAATATCAATATAGGGAGTGGAATGTTCTTAGCTGGCACTGTGAATATTTTGCTTCATTGATTCATATGACATGGTTGTCACTGGCTTGGCCAGCATCTATTGCCTTTTGCAAACTGCTGTTGAGAATCCTTATCAAAGGTAGCAGGATATTAGCAGATTGTACAGTGGATTCCATGTAAATGAAAATTTTTCCACTTCCCACATCATCTATTTTTTGAACATAAAATGTGCTACAGAAACTCTAACAGGTCTGGCAGCATCTGGCAGAAACAGAGTTAATGTTGAGTCCAGCATGACTTTTCTTCGGAATCATTTCGTTCAAGGCTGAGATGGACAGAATTTTAATCAGTAGGACAATAATGGTTATGGGGAAAGGGCAGGAAAGTGGAGATCATTAAATGGGCTGAATGGCCTAGTTCTGCTCTTATGGTCTTAACTTTTATGTTAGATGTTAGGCCTGACTTTGAATCCTGGTTCTTTGGATGCCAATGTTTGCATATATGCAATACCTTTCTTATCCATCGAGTATACAAAAATGCTTCAACGTCAGTGGAATATGTCTGAAGTGAAGTCACAAAAGTTAAACAAAACAGGACAGTTTTTTACCCATCAAAATCCTCGATTTTACATCTTACCAAGACGTAATAGTGTTGTTAAGACGGAGTTCCAATTGTTGTGCACTGAAGTAATTGACTTAGGTCATTTTAATATGTAATCCATAGTTGAATTTGAGCTCAAACATTTGACTCAGGTTCAAGCAGATAGTCAAGTTATGCTTTAAATGAGCAAGCTAGTAGCATAAATTGATTTTAGACTTAACTAATTGCAATGTAGAGTAGGAAGTCCAAGGCTGTATTAGCAGTTCATTGGTTAAGAATCCATTCCATCACTACACAGTTAGCACTACTAAGGAAGGAAGTTCCCGAAGACCAGGGAGTCCAGAATCAGAGGTCACTGTAGTCTAAGGATGTGGGTTAGGCCACTTGGGTCTGAGATGAAGAAGAAATTTCTTCTCTCTGAGAGTCTGTGGAATTCTCTGCCACAAAAAGCGAGTTAGGCCAAAACACTGAATATTTTCAAGGAGGAATTAGATATTGTTCTTTGGACTAAAGGGATCAAAGACTATAGGGAGAAAGCAGGAACAAGATACTGAGCTGGATGATCAGCCACGATCATATTGAATGACAGAGCAGACTTGAAAGGCCTAATGCCTTACTCATGATCCTACCTTCCATGTTTCAATTACATAACTGCTAAGAGTGAAGGGAAGGTACTTGTTTTAATGATGCCCTCTGTACAGGCATATTAGATGCAATAGATCATACTTAACTCAGTTTTATTAGTGGCCAGGAGACCTGAATTCGCAGTGAACGTTAGGTTTTTGAGAAAGTGATTACTTTTCCATTTTTGTTAACTATCTGAACAACAGCAGAGCAACTGACAATCAAGTGTAAAAATTCATGTCCTTGCTTTCCTTACACACCAAAAAGAAATTGTTGCAAGACTGGTGTGTTGCTGGGTTACTGTTCATAATACAGATACATGGCTAAAAGATTTTCTGTGTGTAAACACACATAAACATTCTAAATTAAACTAACTAATATCAACAACGGTTACAAAACTGAAGCAATATTTACAGAGTCAATTTTGCATAAAACTGCAGATCTTCTCATTTAATATTCAAGTCAAACTATCAGTTTTTATGTAAGATGACTTTACAAATGATCTGCATCACTGCAGGTTAATTTATTTCACAGCCATCTTACCTCTATAATAGAACAGGCACAGATCAGCAAGCACAAACCAGCGCTTCTTCCAGAGTTTCATTCCTGTACTGTCCTACAAAACAAATATAAATATTATATCAGGTATCTTCAATAGTTTAACTATTTGTACCTTTGCTAATGCAAAACGTAAGTAACACTCATTAAGAGCAGCTATCACCCAGTTTGGTGGAAAACTGCAGCCCCAGATCAACGTCAGATATAAAAGCAGAGTCATCCTGTTAACCTCTCCCCAAAACAGCTCCAAATTGCTGAAAGTCCAAAATAGAATGCTATTATTTATGTCAAAATACAGTTGGCTATTTACTTTATTAGGCCACCAGTCCCTTTCTGCAACTAAGTATTTTTAAGCAATTTATACTACATTGCTGTGCAGCAGTTTTAAAAATATTAATCAAGCCAGTAGAAATGTCTCAAAAAACTCAAATTATCTTTCAGTGCAACTATTTATGGTTCTGTGAAATTTGAGATATAATTAACAATTGTGGCTGATTGTATATCCAGAAATGAGTGACAGCTTTTGAGGAGATCTTTATTCAGTTAGGTGAAGAATGACAATGAACAATGACTTTACAAGCTTTACAATAACAGTTTATAGAACATAAAACATAGAACAGTACAGTACAGTACAGTACAGGCCCTTCGGCCCATGATGTTGTGCCGAACTTTTACCCTTAACCTAAGGTCTATCTGACCTCCACCCCTACCTCATATAGGAGTACAAATTGGAAATAATACTGAATAGATTACTGAAATTGTAGTGTCCAGCTGCAGCAAAACCCTAAGCAATGAATTAGGTTGAACAATGACAATGATAGAGTTTTCTTCCGAGGAAGTAACACTGAACCAAATGGATGATTCTGCATGATAACCAATTTTCATCGTAATACTACAGTCTGTACATCTTGGCTTTGAGGATGCAGAAAATGGTAGTACTTGTGCTGTAAAAGAGAAAGGTCATGACAGAGATAACGAAAAAATTCAAGACTCCAAATGGGTTAAACAAATAGGAACCTAATACTGGTTTTGTACAATCATAAAGATTAGAAGGTTATATTGTCTCAAATTCAGAAAAATGATTTTTAACATTTTAAAATAGTATTTTAAATACAGCGCGGCATATAGTGCTTGAGCTGGCAAGAAATAAATTAAGATTGCTTTTGTAAACAGTTCAGATGGATGTAAATTTAGAAGAAGCACTACTCAGGATATGAAGTGATGTGCTTTATATTTTCCATATTTCAGGACTCACTTGTTGGGTGATAAGGGCTTTTCTATAGCTTTGCACAATCATGACTCCAACGAGACATGTCTTCATTGTGGTTGGAAAGCAACTGAGGGAGACAGACATCCAGCCAACGCAGCAGTGATCTATTAGGTGATTAGGTCTCATACATTTTGACAGGTAACTGCTGATTTTGAATGTCAATGGCCTGTTAGAATTGTTTGATGCTAAATGAACCAGGAAGTATAATTCGGGATTGCTAAGGATTGGGAGAGTTTGAAATCCTATCATTTATCTAAATAAAAAGTAACACAGACTTGTCTCAAAACATCTGTTTTCTCTGAATTTCATCTGTCCCTGGATTTTCAGGGCAAATCTATCCTATCTAACAACCAGCTGTCCTCATGAAAAATGTCTGATTGGTCTGCTTCCTAGATTAGTTCAACAAGATGTAGATCCATTTATAAATCTAAAATACCATGGCTGAAACATATAGGACAAAATAGATAGTTTCTACTCTGTGTATCAGCATATTTTTGATGTTTGACTATCGACCATTCTCCAAACATGTGGAGAAATAAATTGATTTGTTTCATGTGATCTGTAATTAGGTTCCTCCCCAAGAACACAAAACCCAATGAAATTAGTACCTGTTTATAAAGCCAGCCACGTTTTATAACTGGTGCATTTGCATTCCTCTTAATAGAGTTGGATCTTTTGCCAAAATTGTGAATTTTCTTTGAAGGTCTTGATGACTGAAATAAATTTAGAAGACACATACTAAATCAGTCAAATATAATTTTAAGCGCTCTAACAGATCAATTTTCAATTATATTGTAGGAAGTAAGAAAATTTAAAACACCAGAGAATGGCTAGTTGTTCAAAAAGTGCACCTTGAGCTAAATATTCTTTACAAAAGTATGGCAGAATGGCATATCTGAATACTTCACTAACAGTGTGGCAATCTGGCAAGAACCAGCAAAGAATTCTACACATTGTGAGAAATCAGGACATTTTTGTTCAGTCAGATACATTTGTGGAGAGATTTCGATTTTTTAAAAAGAAGATTATATTGAAACAAGAAAGATTTCATCAAATTATTTTGTAAACATTTGTTCAAATTGAAAAGCCATTTAGAAATATTGCTGCACTGTCCCTCTTCATTTCCATGTCACAGCTGAAGCCTTTCCTACAAATTCAACTTCTACTTGATTGTTTTCCATTTCACGTTCTACTCAATTTATAAATTGACATTTTTTCGAAAAACTGTTAAATTACCTTATTACTGAAATGCCATCTAGCCCTTAGTATTCTATTTTATCATTCCAAGGGAATCTTGGCACAGGACTGCTGAAACAGTATTTGGAACACATCTAAAGCCAAATCAAGTCTTCAAAGGCTCTTTGCAAAGTCATAAAAGAAAGGGGCATATTGTCTGTGCAATTATGACTTTCTGATCAATAAATTCAGCTGCTCCCATTGTATTTAGGCAGGTGGATTATAATTAGAAAAGGGCACATCTCTAAGTTAAAACAGCAAATCTTAGGAATGCTAAGTCAATGCAAAATAAATTAAAACAAGGGCGGAAGTCATGAAATGGATTAAAATGTAAAAATTTAAGAATATGGTCGCGCAAATGAGGGAATACTAATTATTGAGCAGCCAAATGTTGAACTCAGCATCTCGACCATGTCCAAAAACTACATCAAAATACACTTAAAAACAATATGAACTCCAAAGGAATGACTGAGTTACCATTGCATCATCTGCTTCACCACTTTATTCTTTACCTTAATCAGGATTAGGAAGGTATAACGCAAGGTTTGGACTACTGATCCTATTATAGACACGACAGCACAATATGTCCCGCCTCTAGATTGATAATCCCCCAACTTTCTCTCTCGAGACCCATGAAATCATAAATCTCAATATCAGTCTAAGCAAATATCAATGTCTTCAATCTAACAAGATTTTCACGCCACATTCATGTTTCTAAAATTATTCAAACACCATATATACACTAATTCTCCTTTATCATTTCAGATTCTGTTTACACTGATAGATCAACTTACTATGAATGCACTTGCTGCCGACCACATGACGACTGCTGTGCCATCGACCACGTGACGAACGTCGACTAAGTCATTACCTCTGCTTCTACCCGCATGACCACTCAAGTACACACACCTACTCCAGTTGCAGTCTCCACCCCGCTCCTAACTCCAGGTCAACACTTAGTCCCAGCCCCAGCCCCGAGCCATGACAGGTATTCACCATCCCCAGACCTCCCCCTCACTGAGGCTGAACGGTCAAGTCCTCAGCAAAAGACTCACCTTAATTCCCCTGCACCCTCTGCCACCTCTGCCTCCATGCCTATTTCTTTGAATAAAAATCCAACCCACCCTCTGACAACCCCTCATCCTGCCTTCAGTAAACTCCATCCTTCTGGACACCCCGTCCCGGCCTCCTGCCCTTCCTGGACCCCTTCACGACATCAATCGCCTGAATCTCTCCACCCCTCTCACTTACTCCAACCTCTCCCCATCGGAACACGCAACCCTCTGCTCCCTTCACTCCAACCCCAACCTCACCATTAAACCTGCTGAAAAGGGGGGCACGGTGGTAGTACGGCGAACTGACCTCTACATCGCTGAAGCCAGATGCCAACTCTCCCCAACCGTCCACTCGATCCCAACCCCATCACTGATCACCAAGACCATCAACAAACTTCATCACCTCAGGAGACCTCCTGTCCACAGCCTCCAACCTGATAGAAACAGACAGTGCGGGGTTGGGGAACTGTCTCCTACCCAAGAACCATGAACCCAACTGCCCCGGTCGACCCATCGTCTCTGCCTGCTCCTGACCCACGGAGCTTATCTCCTCCTACGTTGAGTCCATTCTTTCCCCTTTGGTCCAGGAACTCCCCATCTACGTTCGGGACAAAACCCATGCTCTCCACCTTTTCCAAAACTTTCAGTTCCCCGGCCCCCAACACCTCATCTTCACCATGGACGTTCAGTCTCTATACATCTGCATTCATCGCAAGGATGGCCTAAAAGCCCCCTGCTTCTTCCTCTCCCATTGGCCCACCCAGTCCCCTTCCACCGACACTCATTCGCTTGGTGGAACTGGACCTTAACCGCAACAATTTTTTCCTGTGATTCCTCCTGCTTCCTACAAACCAAAGGGGTGGCAATGGGCACCACATGGGCTCAAGCTATGCCTGCCTCATTGTAGGATTCATTGAACAATCCCTCTTCACTGGCACTGGCACTGGCACTGGCACTAACCCCCACCTCTTTCTCTGCCATATTGATGATGGCATCAGTGCTGCTTCATGCTCTTGTGAGGACCTCAAACAGTTCATCAACTTCGCCAACACCTTCCACCATGTTCTCAAATTCAGCTGGACCATTTCTGACACATACACCCCTGTTTCTGGACCTCTCTGTTTCCATCTCCTTTAACCGACTCACCACTGACATTCATTTCAAACCCACTGACTCCCACTATTACCCTGACTATCGCTTTTCTCACCCACCTTCCTGCAAAAGTTGTATCCCATATTCACAATTCCTCCACCTCCACTGCATCTGCTCTGAGGATGAGATATTGTACTCTATGACTTCCCAGATATCCTCCTACTTTACAGACTGTAGTTTCCCCTCCTCTGTTATCAAGGATGGCCTCAACTACATCACCCCCAATTCCTGCACTTCTGCCATCAAACTCTCTCTCCTCAACAACGAAGGGGACTCTATCCTCACTGTCCTAGCATATTACCCCACCAATCTCCAAATACATTGCATCGTCCTCCAACATTTCCGCCACCTACAATCAGACCCCACCAGCAAACAGGTATTTCCTTCCCCATCCCTGTCCACTTTCTGCAGGGATTGTTCACCCTGCAACTCCCTCGTCATCTCCACACTTCCCATCAACTCCTCCACCATACTCGATGCCTTTCCCTGCAACTGGAGGTGCTACGCCTGCCTCTTCACCATCCCTCCCACTTCCGTCCAGGGCCCCAAACAATCCTTCCAAATCCAGCAGAGATTCAACTGCACTTCATCTAACCTCATCTACTGAATCTGTTGCTCCTGATGTGGTCTCCTCTATACTGGGGAGTCCAAACGCAGACTTGGGGGCTAGTTTGTGCAGCATCTGTGCTCTGCATGCACCAACCAACCCAACCTTCCAGTGCCATCCACTTTAACTCCCCTGGAGACATGTCCATCCTTGGCCTCCTCCGCTGTCAGAAGAGGCCAAGTGTAAACTGGAGGAACAATACCTGATATTTTGCCTTGGGAACTTACAGCCCCAGTGGCCTAAATATTGACTTCACCAACTTCAAAACCTCTACTCCCGCAACTGTCCATCTTCCGACTCAGCTATCTGCTACACCCTTCCCACTGACCAACCACAATAAGCGACCTATATTATTGATTCTAGCTTCCAGCATCTGCAGTTCTTGCAGTCTCCTGCTCTGATTGCGCATTAGAATAGCATTTGTTTGGCCAATTATACAATGAAACCAGCATAATATAACAGTATAAAAAATATTATGGATAAACTCAGTATATATTTGCGCAAGTCTATATACATGAATGAAGGGAGTGTACACTGTGTATCGGAGTGGATTATGTGCAGTGCAGGCTGGAGCAGTTACTGTGTCGAGTCAACATTATACCATGAGCGCAAAAGACGTGCATGAAATATCAGCTAAGACTGATACACAGGTGTAAGAAAAATGTTACACTGAAGGAACATCATAATCATACCCCATGCTCACTGACATGTTCTCTGGAGCGAAGGGTTATACAGGTTGCATTGGACAGTTTCAATCTCTACTTGTACATTGGGTAAAAGAATAAATTTTAAATATAACTTTGAAAAGCACCACAGTGGCAAATAAAAACAAAATTACAGTATTGATTGACTAAAAAAGACTATAGACAGGCTTAATAAATGACATCTATGAGTGGGTCGTAAGCGTAGGTTAAGAAAACTAAATCGTTCTCCATTAAAGACTCATCACCAATACAGATACTATGTTTGTAGCTTCCACAGAAGTCTGAATAAATATTTATGCATTACTGTATAGTTTAACATTTTGAATAACTTAACATTGTCATAATAGTATTGTGTTCTTTTTAATGAAGTGCCCAAAAATATTAAGATCAACATCATTTTAAAGTACGTAACATTGACGAATGATTCATGAGAAGTGTCAAATGGTACCGATGCCAAAATAGAATCGCCTCACAACAGGAAATACAATTGAAAATTACAGATTTAGTTACAAGTCTTTAGGACAAGCTACAGCTTGGAATTTACAAAATACAACAGCTTAAACGTTGATGCTACATCAAAATCAAAGTGACCATCTTTGGGTTTAATTTTATGTCGATGAATATCCATACGTAACTCTGATTTTCTGCTGACAAATTGACTTCCTGTCAAACACATTGACATTTAGAAGAAATGCAGCGTATTTATAATCCAGTTATTTCACTGAATTAAAGGATCAAACTATACCTGACAAAAGCACATCTATTCTATTAAAGTATATCCCTGATCAAAAAAGTATTGGTAACGATGGACCGTTTTAATTCAATTTTTTAAATTATTTGGTGACCAGCAATACACTGAGCAAGGACCAGAGATGAAACTTCAACAGAAATATGACCAGTTTGGGGGATTTGCTTTCACATCGCCATTACTTTGATGACAATTTTCGTTTCAGGATTTGATGTTGGAGTTGGTCGGCTATACAGTATTGTAAACAAATCATTATTAAAATAGCAATCCTGTATTAATAACTTATAGAAGTTCACAGGTGATTCATGAAGTAGAAAATCACAAAGATGATTTAGCTCTAATTTGCCACATTGCAAAACAAACTATTTAGACAACATAATAACCATTTTCTTGGTTGTTTTCATTTTAGCTGAAAGGTCTAAAGTCAGTTCTACATTTGGAAATGTGGAAATAAATCAGACTTGAGCTACTATTTTTACAGAACTCATCCAGAATGCAGCTTTAACTGCTGTAATAGTAATTGATGAACATGCACATAGTTGTGGGTGTGTGCGTGCGCGCTCTCGTGTGCGCGTATGTATATGTAGATGTGCGAGAGAGAGTTATGCAAAGAGATATTCAAAAGAGTAAGAGAGGTTTACACTTTGAGAAATTTAGGGTTCTGGAGTATCTACATAGTTGACTTTACCATCTGACAAAAACAAGTGATGGTAGAGATTTGCCATGAATTAAAAACAGTCATTCACAATGGAAGATCATTTCTAAGTCTGCATGTGGTCCAGCTCAAATTGACACATAAGCAAAAAAGAGAAGTTTGCCTACATAAAAAGGGATAGATGGCTACAATGACAAATTTAGATGAGGCTCAAGTGAAGCATAAACACTAACATGGGACTGGTTGGGCCAGGTTGAACCAGTTTATGTGCCTCATCTTCTACATAATCTTACATACTTAAACTACAATTTTGGCCCAATTAATTTCACATTTACATTTGGTGAATATTTCAAACTAATTCTTGCTATCAAGGAGGACCCAATTAAAATTTATTTTTCTTTTTCCAACAGCGTGCAGCAGTTTTACAGATTTGAAATAACTGAGTTAATGATTTAAGGCTGATACCTCACCTCGGGTTGTGTGCCTGGAGTGTACTTTCTCTTGTTCACTAAGAACTTTCTATAACCTAAATAAAATATCATGTTCTTCATTATAGTGATATAGTAAATTTTGCCAAGTAATATGTCACACACACACACACAGAGGCAAGGATTAATAATATTCTGCTGTTAACAATACTGCAATATAGGCCTCACAGGTATAATGTGTTCATACAATTGACTTCAGCTCTTACATTGTTTAAGCACAGAAATTGCAATTTGAAAACTGGCTTCTAGTTCAACCAGATCATTTATTGTTTATTTTCCACACTACTTCCAGGGGTGCCATTCATCCCGAACAACACTATGTGTAACTCCTACTCATTGTCTCAAAATTTTTTTTAATTCACTCATGGCACACTGCATTTACCATCTGTCCCTAATTGAACTTAAGAAGGCGTCATGAGCTGCTGTCTTGAACTGCTGCAGTCCATCTGCTGCAGGCAGACTCACAATGGTGTAGGGAGGGATTTCTATGATACTGTCCAAGAAACAGTGAAGGAATGGCAAAATATTTGCAAGTCAGGACAGCGAGTGGCTTGGAGGGAAATTTGCAGGTGGTGGTGTTTCCATGTATCTGATTCCATTGTACTTCTAGATAGAAATAGTTGTAGGCTTGGAAGATGCCGTCTAAGAATTTATAGTGAATTTCTGCATCTTGAAATGCATCTTGTAGATAGTACACATTACTGCGACTGAGCATCAGCGCTGAAGGGAGTGGATATGGTGCCAATTAAGCAGGTTTTTCAGTCTAGGATAATGCCAAGTTTTCTGAGTGTTGCTGAAGTTGCGCTCATCTAGGCAAGTAGGGACAATTCCATCACACTCCTGACTTATGTCTTGAAAGTGGTGGACAGGCTTTCAGGAGTCAGGAGGTGAGTTATTTGCTGCAGAATTCATAACTTCTGACCTGCTTTTGTAGTCATGGTATTTATATGGCAAGTCCAGTTCAGTTTCTGGACCATGGTAACTCCCAGACGTTGACAGTGATGGTTGGGGAGCAGGTTGGAATTGCAAAAAGAATACAGACCCTTAAATTAGGTCAGGACGCTCAGCATTACCAGACACCTAGAGCAAGCTACTTGGAGAAAGTTACTTACAGCTACTGTACACTTGAAATGAGCACATTACACTCTTTAATTTTAAACAAATAGCTCATAATTTCATTTTAATCTTTGCCATTTATTTTCTGTGACTAGAAACTTATATTTTAATTTGGGTGTATTCTTTAATTTTTTTTAAAACCTTAATGACATTTTAGTTGAACTTCTCTTTAAATTGCACATATCTTTCTCTCACCCAACTCTCTAGTTATTGCCTAATCCGTACATATGGAAAAGTGGTTAGAGGAAGAAGAAATGTCAAGAACAGGGAAAATAAACAGCTGTGAGAATTCAACAATGGAATGTTTTAAAATGAAAGAAATAAACTAAGTAAAAAGTAACACATAAAAATAAAGCAATTGAATGCAATACTCTAGTAAGAAAGGACACCAGCTTAATAACCATTTATTATATATTAACTGCATTGTACATAACCCGCTTTTGTATTTTCTAGCAAACATGTACTTTGGATAATGTAAAATTTCATTTATTTAGGAGTGTTCGGATTATTAAGTAGAATTTTAGATTCCTAAATGTAACACTTTTTAAAAATTATTATTAATATAAGAGTATCAGCAATTGGGATGACCACGCTGTCCAATTTTCTCACTCAACCACCAATTTTGTTACCTTGTTGAGGGATTTGACAGGGCAAATTTGAAAACAATTTCCTTCCATTTCCAAATATAACTGTCCACACATTGATGACAGAGATCGCTGTCAAACTTGTGTCTTAGTAATGGTGACCATTAGTTCCACTATAAAATCTGGATCAAAAAGGAAGGAGGTGAAGTTGCAGTACTTACCCACTAAAAATGTTAGAAAAGAGACAAAGTGAGTTTTTAACCACCGTTTGCAGTACTGAACTTCAGTACTGCTGGAAAAAAAAAAAGAGATATTTTGTCAAAGGTTTTTTTTCTTGCGCTCATCAGGACAATTCGCAAGAATACCAATGCAAAAGGAAAACAGCATTTTATTGTAGGGGAAGAGAGTGCTAATTGATAGGGGCAGTCCCATGGAGAAAACATCAGTTAAATGGGAACTGACCATGAACTGACAGGCTTGTTTAAATTTTAAAGCATGGCATGGCTCTGAGAAATGAACCAGAGAACAGCTATCATTATTTGGTGAGTTGAAGCAGAATTCAACCAAATTAAAATTGTCAACCAGGCTTAAGTGTATTGCTCATGTACATACTGGAAGGTGCACACGGCTTTGTTCTCTGCAGAGAGGAAGAACATGTACAGACATTGCACCTGTTTCTACTTGCATTTCATTTGCCACTAATGCCCCAAAATCTGGGCCATTAACTCATGTATAGTCATACAATTACACCAAAAAGGAGAAATGGAAGTCAAAAAAGATTAAGTTGTGACTGATTTTTTTTTAGAAGAATACAGACACAAGATTAGAACAATCAGGACCAAGTAAACATGAAGGGGTCGGGGGGAGGGATGGGGGTAGGATGGATGATCTTAGTTACACATCTGGACTTACGTGGCTTCTTTCCACTTTTGAGTTCTTTCTCTATTCTCCTTACTCTTCCTCTTTTTCAGACAACTGCCTAATTCTCTTTTAGTAAACATTCTGACCAGCTTCAATGATGGTTTCTAGTAGACATTAATTCGATTCAGCTCTAGTCAAAGTTTTTTGAACAAAAATTTTCCTTAAAATCTTGGTGATTATTTTACATTGTGCCTTTTTGTCATGATCTTGCTTACAATCCATCACAATTGACCCCATTAACCCTTCATGACTTTGAAGCCCCATCACAAGTCATTCCTTAATCTTTTCTCAACTTCAGTGAAAACAAACTTCTGAAGCCTTTTAATTCCATTTATTATTGGTAGCTGGAGAATGTACACCGTATTCAGGTGACATTTAAAAATGGCACAAAAGCATAATAATTCAAGGAATACTAAGTTCATCTGATCAGAGAATAAGGAAAAGCCAGACTGACAGTGCACAAATTATGACATAAAAGAAAAATAGGACAAACACAAGCAAAGGTCAGCTTTTGTTCCACATTCAAAAGAGTGCAGGAGTTTGAAGTGAGACTGAAGAATTAGAAGAGAAAAACGGTTCAAAGGACTACATGTGAACCATAGATGGCTCATAGACAGCAACTAATGCATTAAGTGAGCAGCATGCTTAAGGGAACTTTCATAGGCAAACAGTAAACAGCATTGTTGAGAATAAGATATACAAATAACATGATGAAACACAAGAATAGAACTGAATAAATACCAGATGAATATAGCTAAAATAGGCTTTGCAAACGAAAACTCAACTGCAGCTTTTGTGGGAATTGCAACGTGTAGCCCCCACAAATATCTCAGAGCCATGCCATGGTTTAAAAGGACAAATCAGAAGCATAAAACAATGATAACTCATTTCAGATGGTTTCTGTTCTTGTTTCAAAACAGGTGATCTAATGTGGAAAGCTGGTATTGCTCTCTTGGTATGTTACCGCATTTTGCTGTTTCTGCGCATTTTTCAATTTGTGAAGCCATCTGACTGACAATTCTAGGCTCTAAATGTCATTCTTTTGACGTGACATGCTTACTGTCTTTGAAAGGAGATATTAATGCTTGCTCAATGCAATCTTTGGTAAACTATATACATCAGGTAAAAGGCAACAATTACTCTTAGTATTGCTATTCCTCAAATGGCATGCATTGGTACGTAGGTTTCGTGTGAGAAAAGACTTGGTTTGCTAAATAAATTTTCATGAACTAAGGCTGATGCATTGGACATGTTCAAAGATGTTATGACATACCTGTTAAACACGTGAAACACTAGAAGAGCCGTGAACAAACTAAAAGGTGTGAAACACGTGAATATATTGCATCAACTGGGTTGAATTTAGAAGGTGAGTGAGGAATTAATCAAAATGATTAAAACAATTAACAGATTCAACATGTTAGATACAGATAATCGAGATCAAAATTAATTTCAGTCTTATTAATTTTATTAACTTATTAATTTTAAAAAGAGCTTAGACATTTCCAAACGGAATCAAGAAAGACACAAAGTCTGGAGACTGTTCACTTAAGGCTCTGGGATGCTGGATCAAATAAAATTTCTAAGTCTGACACTGCCTGATACCAATATCTAACCAAAGCCTAAAAACAAAGAACATATAAGAAAAAATATAACACAGGTGGCTATGTCAGTCATTATGAGGGACGTACATGTCCAAGTGGCTAAATGGCCTATCTTCCTAGTTACTACTCCTCCTTTCCAAAGAAAGGAGGCAGGCTGAAAGTATCACATTAACATTAGAAACTGAATAGTCAGCTAAAACCATGGTTGTCACACAACTTTGTTTCTTTATTAGTTTTTATTGCATTTCCTGCCTTCAATAATGTACATACACTGACTGCAACTTAAATGCGAAAGCATAGCAGCAATAGCTTTACTGCTCAAAAACATATTCTTTTTAAAAAAGTCACAGGAACGCTCAAAACTTTCCAAGTTTCAAATGACATAGTTTCTTTTGAGATTTTACCACAGAGACAAAATATATAGTGTCATTTTGAAATAATTAAATACAATAGGAAACCAAATGAAATTACGATATCAAAGTGCTACGATAACCATTCTGTTTAATATCCCAGTTTCAGATCACAAGGTTACTTTTCTGGCAAACATAATGAAGATTTTTAAGAATATGTCATAATGAACCTGTTGAGTTAAGTATTACTTTGTTATTGACTGAGGAAACATTAGAGTTTGAGTCATCACAGTATTTGCTAACAGACTAGGAATATTCAAAAGTAATTTTGATCGCATACAATTTAATTCACTGTACCACAGATTTTATAATCCTGTTACAGCGACATTATTAGAAAATGATGTGGTGCTTGGATCATCAGGTCAATATCAGTCTTTACCAAAGTAAAGTTGGCCAAAATGAGTTCCGATTTATTTTTTGCTAGAAAATTTTATTGAACTGACCAGCTGTCAACAGCACTGCTGAGATGAGAAATTCACTTTGTAAAGAAACCTTTATGGCGCAATGAAATTTCATCCTATTTAACGTCACAGCAACATGCATTGTTTCAGTTAATTAACAAAGAAGGCATGGTAACTAAATTTGCAGATGACACCATGATTGCTGGTATAGCAGACAATCAAAAAGTTATCTAGAATTACAAAAAGATCTTGATCATTTGATTCAATGGGCTGAAAAGCAGCTTATGAAGTTTAATTTGGATAAATGCGAGGTATTGTAATTTGGTGAAACAAACAGAGGCAGGATTTATACAATCAATGGTAGGGCCTTGGGTAATGTTGTAAAACAGATAGCCCAAGGGGTTCAGGTACATGATTCTTTGAAATTTGCATCACATACAGATAGGGTGGTTTGGAAGTCTTTTAGCATGCTTGCCTTCATTGCTCAGATCTTTTGAGTATAGGAGTTGGGAATATATGTTCAGGTTGTACAGGACACTGGTGAGGCCTCTTCTAGTGCAGTTCTGGTCGCCCTGTTATAGGAGGGATATTATCAAGCTGGAGAGGGTTCAGAACAGGTCTTCTGGACGTTGCCAGGAAAGGAGGGTTTCCGTTATAATAGGCTGGATAGGCCAGCACCAGAGCATTGGAGGTTGAAGGGTGACCTTATAGAGATTTATAAAATCATGAGGGGTATAGATAAGGTGAAGTGACAAGTGTCTTTTCCCTAGGGTGAGGGATTTCAAGACTAAGGGGTACATTTTTGAGGTAAGAGGAGAAGAATTTAAAAAAGACATGAGGGGCAATTTGTTTTTAAA
Source organism: Ginglymostoma cirratum (assembly GCA_024137785.1). Taxonomy (NCBI): domain Eukaryota; kingdom Metazoa; phylum Chordata; class Chondrichthyes; order Orectolobiformes; family Ginglymostomatidae; genus Ginglymostoma; species Ginglymostoma cirratum. Next base: position 6,556,243 of record JAHRHZ010000091.1, on the reverse strand, counting down.
CAGAGAGTGGTGCATGTGCAGAATAGATTTTCAGAGGAAATGATGGATGTGCGTATGGTAATAATGTTTAAAAGGTAATTAGATAAGTACATGAATAAGAAATGTTTGGAGGGATATATGACAAGCATAGGCAGGTGGGACTAGTTTAATTTGGGATTATGGTTGGCATGGACTGCTTGGGCCGAAGGGTTTGTTTCCGTGCTCTACCACTCCATGACTCTATAATCTTTACATTTTAAGGATTATAACACTACCACTTTAACTGTATTCACAGGTAGAAAGGGGAGTGAAGAAGGCGTTTGGTAGGCTTGCCTTTATTGGTCAGTGTATTGGAGTACAGGAGTTGGAAGGTCATGTTGCAGCTCTACAGGACATTGGTTCAGCCACTTTTGGAATACTGCATGCAATTCTGATCCCTCTCCTACAGGCGGGACGTTTCAAAAGGGTTCAGAAAAGATTTACGAGAATGTTGCCAGGGTTGGAGGGTTTGAGCTACAGGGAGAGGCTGAATAGGCCGGAGCTATTTTCCCTGGAGCATCGGAGGCTGAGGGGTCACCTTACAGGGGTTTATAAAATCATGAGGAGCATGGATAGGATAAATAGGCAAGGTTTATTTTTTCCCGGGGTGGGGGGAGTCCAAAACTAGAGGGCATTGGTTTAAGATGAAAGGGGAAAGATACAGAACGGACCTAAGGGGCAACCTGTTCAAGCAGAGGGTGGTGCTTGTATGGAATTAGCTGCCAGAGGAAGTGGTGGAGGCTGGCACTATTACAACATTTGAAAGGCATCTGCACGGGTATAAGAATAGGAAGGGTTTAAGAGGGATAGGGCCCAAATGCCAGCAAATGGAACTAGATTTATACAGGATATCTGGTGGACATGGATGAGTTGGACCGAAGGGTCTGTTTCTGTGCTGTATTTTTTTTCCCTTTATTCATTCACAGAATGAGGGCTTCGCTGGCTAGGCAGTATTTATCGACCATCCCTAATTGCCCAGCGGGCAGTTAAGATCAGAGATAATAGGTACTGCAGATGCTGGAGAATCCGAGATAACAAGGCGTGGAGCTGAATGAACACAGCAGGCCAAGCAGCATCATAGGAACAGGAAAGCTTGACGTTTCGGGCCTAGACCCGAGATCAACCACATTGCTGAGAATCTGGAGTCACATGTAGGCCAGACCAGGTAAGGATGACAGTTTCCTTCCCTAAAGGGCATTAGTGAACCAGATGGGTTTTTCTGACAATTGACAATGGATTTGTGGTCATTGTTAGATTCTTAATTCCGGATATTTATTGAATTCAAATTTCACCATCTGCCATGGCAGGATTCGAACCTGGGTCCTCAGAATGTTATCTGGGTGTCTGGATTAATAATCTAGTGATAATGCCAACAGGCCATCACCTCCCCCATATCTCTATGACTCTAATTTGATTAATGTGATTCCTTAGGGAGCATTCAATCTAACTTTTAAACTTAAAACTGAATTTCACAGATTTACTGCCATAAGCATGGACAGCAAAATTCATGATCTTTTTTAAGCTTTCAGAACTGAAAATTCTAATTATTCTGGAATCATAAAATTATACAGCGCATGCTGCCTATCGAATCTGTGCAGACCCTTTGAAGGGACTATTTAATTTGTCCCATTCCCCTGCTCTTCTCTCTTAGCATTGTATTTTCCCCTCTTTCAGATATTCATCTAATCCCCTCTCAAAAACAACTAATGAATTTGTTCCCTTCACCTTTCAAGGCCATGTATTACAGACAATAACAACTCAGTATACCATAGTTTTGTACTGGATCTATTACGTTGTCTGTGATCCATGATCTGCTTGTGTTCTGTTAAATGCCTTTCAAAAGCTCTGTTCATTGATTACAATTTTACCCAGTTCAATTGTGGGAGTCATATTCCCAAGCTCCAAAAATTAAAATAATCCTAAATATTACTTCATAGCTTAAATAAAGCCATTGCAACATATATCCTAAATTTTCTCTTTAGAACGGTTAACCATAATCCACTTTCACAGAAGATAGCTGGTTTATTTGTTGAAATGTTACACTACGAACAGCTGAATTAAAATATTGAGCCCTTCAGATTAAATACATAATAAGGCATCTTTTTGAAACCAAATTAAAAGGTTGACAAAGCCCGCTGTTTGAGAGTAGATGTTACTTTCACCATTAATTAACAAAAACAGATCTTGAAAACATTATGTATTTTCTGCTTGATGTTAAAGAAATAATAATGACAACAGTGCTACACATTTTGTACAATTACCGCCTTCTATTTGCAAACCAAATTAGAAATGTCACAAATTAATGGGTATTAGATTTCAGCTATAGTTACATTCAAAAGAGGCAATACTTACCCTGCCGGCAGGACTCATTGGAAGCAATGCCATTTCTGATGCCATTGTGTAGGTTGAAACTTCACTCACCACGCTCACTGGCCGGTCTTTTTTCTCTTGTGATGCCATTGCGGCAGCAGTCCTGAAACTGTAAATGGGGTATAGTGAAAGCACACAGCCAACTATGTACCAGGACAGCTATAAATAGAAAACGATCCCTTGCTGTTTCTCCAACCACGTCCTATTTTCTGGCTGCCTTACTAGAACACGGAATGTATTTGCAATAAGTAGTCAGGCTCTAATACATGTGAAAATATGTTAAGCAGTTTGTGATTTCAGCCAGCTGCCTGGAGAGGTTTCTACAGATCTCTACCTAACCAACATAAAAACAAATCACTTTGTCCCTATATATTTTTCTTCATTTTAATCAATTGCATGCAAAGTAAACAGAAATGTCAAGGATATATAAGTCTACTTCTTTTTTCTAAACAAAAGGGCAAGTAATTACATGATAGATTAAATTTTAATATATATTGCCACCCAACTAACATTTAACTAGATCTCCTTAGTACATATACAGGCAGATATAAAACAAGCCCACTTCACTCTTTAAAAAAGATGCATTGTTCAAAGCATGAAGTGGAACTAAATTTTTGGCTAGATATTTTGCTACACAGTTGCTAAAAAATGTATGGCCTAAATAAACGAGACCTTTGTGTATTTTATGCAAGTAAAAGTTCCTCTGGAATTCATCAACCAGAATAATCTCGTAGCCAAGGGGCTCCAAGCCATCTCAACACTACTTGAGACACAAATATAACAGGCTAAATATTACCTTTATTTGGGCTAAGTGTCAGTGTCAATTTTATGGAGTGTTTCTCGCTGCAACGTTGTGTGGATCACTCCTGCGATATCTTACCAAATTGACTTGATAAACTAACTATCCTGCTCCTATGGCACTCCTCCCAGATTCTAGCCCCATTCTACCACTCGCCATACCTGGAACAACCTGCCTGTGCCAGGATAACCCAGAATGGACTCGAATCCCTGATACTGGTGCCATCTTTTAAAAATCATCAAGCACCCAGTGCAGCACTGCTAGGTAAAAGCTACTCTGTATAGTTCCTGACATTTGCCTCAGACATGGTAGTGAAGTGAAAATTAATGCCCCACTTTGCAGGCAGGGACCTAAGATTCAAGGTAGGCGGTGGCCTGCCCAGTATTCAGCTTCCCAACCCTTATTTGGACAGTGCTCTGACTGTGACCATCCAGAGTGGCTGACTGATCATATCCAAGCCCCTGTACTGGTATCAGAGGTGACACTCGACTTATTGCTCTGGGACCCCTGACAAAGGCCATTTCCCTTGACTAGACTGAGGACTGCTGACACCGACAACAAGATTCCTGACTTTATGTCTGTACTAAACAGCAAGACAATACAGGAGTACCGAGAGCCTGGTATCTCTGGCCGAGAGCCAAGGTGCAAAAAGTCAAAGGAAGGCAATGCTCGGTAGGGTTGCTGTAAGCATCCAGGTAGGCTCAAAGTGAACAAACACATCAGAGATGCAGCCTGATCCAGTCCATGAGCTCGGGTACGAGTTCCAGAACACAAAATATACTTGCTACAACATTACAATGATTGTTGCCATTGCACCCTAGGTGCAGCACTGAAATGCAGACATGCACTTTAAGTGGATTGGAGATGTACCTTGAAGATTCTTAGGGACTGGCACATGTTTGATGCCAGAAGTCCAAGTGCATGCAGTGTCTGTGGTCTGTGGTCAGTGCCATTGGATCATGCCCTGAGATGCTGGTGCCTGATGTCCAACATGGAGACCGTTTGGGGCTAGTGGCAAGCTGAAGGCATCAGCTGCCTAATCTGACTTCAGTGTCAAGAATTATTGGCATCTAGGTAGTTTGCAGCAGATTGTAGAATAGTAAGCTGCATATTAATGAAGCGAAACATGCAGTTAATAAAGCTGTTAACAAGTAAAAATACTCTTTGATTGACAATATGCCACTGCCGAGAACAAATTTCACTATGATGTCTGGTACTTAGTTAAGAGATGCAACAAGTTACTCCTGACATTGAGACAGACCTCACTGGAGGTCTAGTACAATTCTACTACATTTCCCGTCAAAGCCAATGTACAAAACATGCTTCACTCATGATCTGATATAGATACAACATACGATATACCCAATATCCATACAAATCAATGAGATCTACAACTTTGAGGCCAAGCTAACCTAAATAATTTGTAGACAGCAAGAACTGCAGATGCTGGAGTCAGAGTGAATACAGTATGGAGCTGGAGGAACACAGCAGGTGAGGCAGAATCAGAGGAGCAGGAAAGTAAACGTCTCGGGATTACACCCTTGCCAGTCCTAATGAAGAGTGTAAACCCGAAACATCGATTTACTTGCACCACAGATGCTGCCTGACCTGCTGGGTTTCTCCGGCTCCACACTGAAATAAATTGTAACTAATTTATCAACTCCATTTTGGATAAGTTAATGAAATATGGGCAAAAGGCATTGTTATCTCTTCCACAATTTTTCCTTATCAATAGAATTGCATGCATTGCACAATTAGAATTAAGAAAGGTTCAAAACATTTTTGAGAAGATTTGAATAAAGAAAAGAATAGCCCGACAAGAAAAAACATCCAAACTCACCCACAACAAAGTCACTGACAACACAGAAACATGGATCAAGAACATCTCAGACTGACCACTTACAGACACTGAGGAGACCATCCTAGAACGCAGACTGAATTATAACTGTAGGGACGCCAAAAACACTGACTTTCTGGCTGCACTGGAATCAACACTAAAGAGCAACAGACTCATGGAGGAAATACAACAGACCATCAGGCAGACAATAGTCCCAATACTGAGCAGAAATATAAGTAGAACACATTTAACACAGAAGAAAAGAAAGCTGTGGAAAGACTCAAGAAAGACAAAAACATCGTAATCTAACAATAAAACTAACGTAATATACAAAATACCATGCAAGGACTGTGAGAAATATTACATAGGCCAAACTGGAAGAAAACTGAGAATAAGGATACATGAACATCAACTAGCCACCAAGAGACATGACCAATTATCACTGGCCTCAATACACACAGACAAAGAATGACAAGAATTCGACTGGGACAACCTATCCATAATAGCGCAGGGCAAACAGAGACATGCCAGAGAGCTCCTGGAGGCCTAACATTCCAACCAGGACCCCATCAACACACACACCGAACTGGACCCAATAAACAAACTATTGAAAAACAGAACCAGAAGTAATGCCAACCACCCCAGCAAACCAAGGTATATAAATAATAAGCAGGACAGAACACCAACACTTCACCATAGGCGCTCTGACAGTGTTACCTAGCAGGGCGACAAAACATCTGTAATCAAACACACTGGCTCGGCAAGCAAGTCTACAACCTAAGAATGTCCAGTTCTACACACCTATGGTATGGTGGTGGACAGAACAACAGCTTTCAGCCCTCTCTCCTATTTTCAAAAGCTTCCCAAAAAAAGCTCTGTTCAACTAGAATTTTGGCTGCTGCTACTAAATTCTTTGCTTCTTTCCCTCTAAATGACATTTTCCTCTGGCCTTTGAATGATTTGGGTTATCTTGAAATACTGCCCACTAATGTTTTCCAAGTGGAGATTAATTGTTTTGTAATAAATAATTACATTTTTACAAAAGCACAAATAGTAACTGCTCTTGAAGCACTTACGTAATTTAGTTCCTTTCACTATAATTGTAATTTTTCTGCCCATCATCATATTAACTCAGGATGGCAGCTCAGAATGTGAAGCTTTGTTCTGTCACACAAATTAAGTCCTGAAACTCAGAATCTTAGTTGTTGTTAATTACATCAAATTAGCTTTTGTGGCTCTGCCAGGAGTGTCAAATTCACAACTGGCTTTAGAGCTGTGATACTCCAGACACCCTGCCAAAAGTAACATTGTGTTTTTTAAATAACTTCAAGGTGTCAAAAAATATGGAAAACTTAGCTAAACTGGAATGTTATACATGAATAGAGGAGGTGAGGAACAATGAGGAAGAATCCTGGAACCTCACTTAAAATGGTTAAGAATACTGCATTGTCAGCAATTAGGAAAAGGTCCACAACAGGAGGGTTTTACTTTTCCAGCTGAAGCAGAATTTATGCAAATTTGAGGGAGGGGTCAGATGAGAAAACACAGAAATTGAGAAATAAATTATAATATTTAATGATACACCAAATGAGCCTTTTCACTCATTTGTTGCAAGTTGCATTTATTTTAATTAAACAAAGGAAACTCAAAGCGAAAAGTAAAGCCAGACAAGTACGTGTCAAAATATTATAGCAAGTTAAAGTTAAATGAATTCTAAAAGCCTGACAGTTTCCTTTGAAATATTTTGCACTAAGAATATTACTTAATTTGATTCATTCCAATTACAACAGGTAATAGACTAGATAATTCCCCACATCATGCACATCCAGGAGATGCTATTAACCAGAGGTGTAACTGTATTTAAACACACTAATTTCATAGTCTGTTTTAGCTCTCTACCATCACCTTCAAGCCGTATGATCAACACTAAAAAGCAGTGCAAAAGAACATGCCAGAAACAGCATCAAGTTTACTTAAAAATGGAGGCGACAACCTAGTGAAGCTACAAAATTACACGCTAGACAGTGAAAGCATCACAACATAGACATAGAGGAATGCCATGACCAAGAGATTAGATTAAAACTGTGAAGTTCTTCTTGTGGCCATGAATTATGGACACACAAACAACCAACTACAGGAGAAGGTATCACGGACACCCCATACTCATTCATGTTACAGCCCAGTATGTTAGTGCAAGAAAACAATATTTACAAATATCTTCAGCAGGTAGTGTCATGTGTACCAATCTTGGCCTCTCTCTGGGGTCCTCAGTGTCATCACAGATGCCAGTCTTCAGTAAAATCAATTCACTTCACTTTAACGTTATATCAAAAACTGATAAATGCACTAGATACAGCCAACACTATGCAGTCTGACAAAACTTCAACTTCAGCATTAAAAACTTGTCAATATCTTCAAGTTGAGTCAAGCTGTTCCACGACAGCAACACAGACAGCTATTCAACAATGCAGAAAATTTCCCAGCTATATCCTGTGCAGGATCAATCCGATCCACCCACTAACCATGTCACCATTATCCCCAATCTACCTTCAATCACCGGCCAAGTGATGGAAGGTATCATTGATGATGCTGTCCAGCAGCACTGGCTTTTCAATACTCAGTTTGAGTTACCACAGGTTCACTCAGTTCCAAAACTCAGTAAACAGCCTTGGTCCAAAAAGGAAGAGCTGAATTCAAGAGGTGAGGTGAGATCAAGGCACCTTTTGACTTCATATGGTGGCAAGGAGCCCTATTAGAATTAAAGTCTGTAGCAACCTTGATCAGATGGACCAATAGGCTGAGGAAAGGCAGATGGAGTTTAATGTAGATAAATGTGAGGTGTTGCACGATGGTAAGGTGAAACAGAGCTGGGCTGAAATTATACAGATAATGGTCAGGCCCTAGGGAGTGTTGCTGAACAAAAGGACAGGGTGTGGATGCGTAGTTCCTTGAAAGTGGAGTCGTTAATAGACAGGGTGGTGAAGAAGGCATTTGATATGCTAGTCTTCATTGGTCACTGCATTGAGTATAGGAGTTGGGATGTCATGTTGCAGCTGTAAAGAACGTTAGTAAGGCCACTTTTAGAATACTGTGTTCAATTCTGGCCTCCCTCCTATAGGAAAGATGATGTGAATCTTGAAAGGGTTCAGAAAAGATTTACAAGTATGTTGCTGGGATTACAGGGCTTGACATGGAGGGAGAGGCTGAATAAGCTGGGGCTATTTTCCCTGGAGCATCAGAGTCTGATGGGTAACTTTATAAACGTTTATAAAACCATGAGGGGCAATGGACAGGATGAACAGCCAAAGTCTTTATTCCCAGGGTAGGGGAGTTTAAAACTAGAGGGCATTGTTTTAAGATCACAGGAAAAAGATTTAAAAGGGACCTGAGGGGCAACTTTTTCCACGCAGAGGGTGGTACATGTATGGAATGAGCTGCCAGAGGAGGTGGTTGAGGTGGGTACAATTACAACATTTAAAAAGCATCAGGATGGGTACATGAATAAGAAGGGTTTAGAAGGATATGGGCCAAATGTCAGCAAATGGGACTGGATAAGTTTAGGATATCTGGCCACTGAGAGTTATTGAGAAATGTGAGCTGGTACAAGTGGAATGATGGATTTTATTGTTAAGGCAATGAAGTGTAAAAATTGGTAATGCTACATCTATACAGGTCCCTAGTGAGACCACACATACAGCACTGTTACTGTTTTGCTCCTAACTAAATGAAGGATATAACTGCATAGGATGCAATTCTGATGAGAATTATTTGGCTGGTCTTGGGATAAAAAAGTTGTTTTGATGAAAGATTGAGCAGGTAACTGTTATATAAATTGGAGTTCAGAAGAACGAGCAGTGACCCTATTGAAACAAATAAAATTCTGAGGGATCTAGACAGTATGGATGCTGGGAGGTAGTTTATTCGTGTGATGCCTGTAACTCAGAACACCATTTAAAAGTTAGAGGGCTCATGTTTAAATTATTAGACGTTGAAATGATCGTCCCCAGAGACCAGCTGAGAATGGAAAATTGAATGTGTTCAAGACTAAGTTTAGACAGACATTTAGATCAACAAGAAAGTCAAGAGTTACGAAACAGGCAAGAAAGACCATCCATGATTTTACTGAATTGTGGAGCAGACTTGAATGGCCTAATCATGGTCCAATTTATGATTTTAACATGCCAATCAAAAAAAATCCATCAAATTGCTACTGCGAACTTCATTAGTGTCTCATTCCAGACAAATTTTCGGATTGCTGGTACAAGTCACATGGCACTATCCAAGATACAATTCAAGATGCTGGTTTGATCAAAATTCTTTCCTGAATCACTCAATATAGCTAAGAACAAAAATTGACTATTAATTTATCAAAATACCATCACTGGGATAGAACTGCATAGAAAATCTTGCTGCAGGAGAGTCTACAGAACAGGCACTTCAAAGTAATCCATTAGCACATAACTTGCTTCAAAAGAAGTAAGATGTAAGGAGCTAAATGAATGTTATTCTGTCTTTTTGATTATAACCATTTATTATTCTATACAGTATGAAACTGGCCTTTAAAAGAATCAAACCTAGGTTTTTAGACGTTTAAATAAATAAATCATCGTCTTTTTCACTGATAAACACACTATTGAGGTCCTTTCCTTCCTACAAATCTTTCAGGTAGACATTTTATCATTTTAAAATGGCATCTTTTCCTTTAAATTGAGCATTGCTCTGGAAATTTGTAGTTGTCTCAATTTAATTGCACCACTACTTGCCAAAACAGTTACAATATACTTCTACTTTTAAAAAGGACAACACTGCATCTTTTACTAAGGTTAAAAGAAGGCAGCGAGAGTGTGTGCAGGAGTGGAAGAGGATACCGTGTGTTGATGAAAGTTCTTAAACATTAAAACGATAACTTTTCATCTTCACATTTACATTTGTTTGAAAGAAAAAATTCCACTCATCAATAGCTAAACTGCCTTGCATATGTTGTGACAACATTTAACACAATTGCAGCAACAGTAAGGGAGATTTTGAATTTAAACAAAATCTTAGAATCTTTAATTGGTTTAAAAATTTTGGGAAATAACTTTTAACAAATTGTATCAAGTGTCATTTTCTTGGGTGACAAGCAATGCTAATCTATGTGACCTGACAACCCTTGACTAGAAAGTAGTACCAGTGAGACAGTTAAGATGCAGAAAGCATTTGGCCAAACACAAAGAAGAGTTGCAAGACAAATCATGGAAGTGATCAGTACAGAGATGTAGACAGATGCATGAGAGCTGAAGAGGGGTTGAGGTGCTTCAGAAGATGTGCACTGTACAGGGGGGAATGCATATGGGTGGAACCCTATTCACACAGAACTTTCTCCCTGCAGATAACTGGCTATAAGGGCCTCGAATTGGCTTGAAAGAACCTCGTAGCCAAAATGGGTTACCTACCTTTGCAACCACAGTGATTCATCTATTTGTTCATGTTTATTACAAAAACAGAAATCTTATTCGTAACTTTATCATTTGGGAAAGATAATTTGGGGAATTTGGATATTTTGGATTGCTATCTCAACAATGTAGTCACCCGCCTTTGCACAGCTTTGTCTATTTTTTAAATTATGCTAATTTGACTGTCTAAGCTACTCTCAGATCAAAGGTAGATAGGAGAAGTAGTTAACAGATTAAAAACTCATGGCTACCCCACCTAATTTGCACATGCCTAGACATTATGGGCAATTTAACATCGCCAATCCATCTAACCTGCATATATTTGGACAGTGGGAGGGAACCGGAAAGGAGCAGAAATCCACTTAGACACAGGGAGAACGCGCAAACTCCACACAAACAGTCACCCAAGCATGAAATCAAACCCAGGTACCTGGCACTATGAGGCAGCGGTGCTAACCACTGAGCCACCATGCCGCCCTTAGATCAAAGGTAAATAGGAGAAATATTTAACAGATTAAAAAAGGCCAATAGAAATTTTTTTTAAAAAAGGGAGCCACTGAAGAGTGGCGAACAAAAATAAATGCAGTCATAATCAGGGATAGTGTAGTCAGAAGAACAGATAATGTCCTCTGTGACCAATGTCTGGAACAAGGACGCTGTCATGATCTCTTGTATTTTGGCAAAATTGGGTACGACCAGACTATGTACTGGACATTTTGTCAGAAGGAGAACTCTGTTAATGTTTGCTTTCCTTCCATCTTCCTTGCCAATGAAGTCTTTCCAGGGGTTTCTATCAACTCTGGCCATGAACTCACCAAGGAGAATCAGCTCACCTCCCTTTGGAAATCACAGGCAATGTGTGGTCAAGGCTAGATTAGAAGTCCTCTTTGGCTCCATCAATTGCTTCTAGGGATGGGGCTTATGCACTTATGAAAAGGACGTGAACCATTTGTTTGCGCTACAAGGGGCCTCACTAAGATAGTCAATCAGCTTGATTTCTATAATGACCCCTCCAATTTATCTTTCCAGAAGATGCATCCACTACTTTGTTCTTTGAGCTGACCTTCTCCTGCCTATTGTGTATCACTCAATCCAGTTGCCATATTGCCAGGGTTTCTGGGCAATGATAGCAGTGCAAAGTTCAGGCCTGTTGCTACTGGGTTTGTCCTTAAGGATTCTGATTTTCCAGATCCAAAGTTAATTTTGTCAAGAGTCTTTTAACATCATGTGACCAGTGAGGACCAATTATAATATGGCTCTGCCAGAGCAAAGTCTTTATCCAATGATAGGATAATTGGAGATGATTGGAAATCAGATTCCGCTACACAGACCGGGACAGATGGACAGACATGGACACACGCACAAATACGTGATGTAATCCACTCCCCTATCCAAGGAGCCTACAATCCTGTGGGCTTGTGGGACGGAAATAACCCAAGTCCAGGCTTGCACTCCTGTGGTGTCACTTCCCTCAGCTCTTGGTGCTACTATCTTGCAACCAGGCCTTGCATTATTTCAATGGCCTCTCTCACTGGCTCCACTCTGCCCCAGCTTTCTCACATCATCAGTGTCATCATTGAGTTCAATGTGGGACTTGCAACCGCATCAATTCCACTTTCCATCAAAAGAATGACTGCTATGGATCTTGTAATGGACCAGACCAAACCCCCTTCAAATACATCAACGAGATAGGGTCTTGATCCTTACTTTTATCTTATTTAAAGGCAAGTACTGTGTTGTTCTTTAAAGTGCTGTGTTCCAGATGTAATTTGATTGGTCACACTCCTCAGCTTTAAGCAAAACACACTTTATTCTTACTCTACAGTTAAAATACAAAGGAAAGTAGATTTGGTTTAACTTTAACTATATTGGAAAATTTAACAGAATAATAGATTATTTAATTACTAAACAGCAACATTTCCAATATAGTAACATCCCATAATCAAATATTTGGCAAAGGCAAAATCGGTAAAAACAGATTGTCTTACACATGATTCTGACAACAGAGAGAGAACCCAAGCTTTTAGCTTCAAAACTCCAACAAATGCCAACAGCTAAACTAAAACCCTGCTTCTGTGGGAACTTGGCTCTATCCATTTATGCTGCTTCTATTGTTCAACTTAAAAAAAATTCAAGGTCTCACAAGCTGTTTATTAGCTTGGACACCTATGGTTCAAAATCTCTCTTCAAAAAAAAAGCACAAAATACACCTCTTAAAGCCATAGTAGCGTCACAAGTTGATTTTCATTACAATAATAAAGTTTACATTTTTCTACAATTAATGACTGCAAATAATGGTGCAATGATCCAGAAAGTGAGAAAAATTATATCAGTATCTAAGTCATTTTTAAAGCACAGCCAGGAAGAAAGGCTACAATATTGTAAAAAGAAGTCATTTTCTTTTCTTCATCGTGATAAAGTCCTTGAAAAATGAGAGATCAGATCTATGAAATGCTGAAGATCGCTTCTCATTAATCATGTTTCAGTTGTTCAATTGATAACCCACAGTGATGGGACAAGGAAGCACAATTAGGGGGCAGTTAAGGGAGAAACAAAGCTAGCTACATTGAAATTTTGGGTATTTTTAAAACGACTGTTAATTTTTGGCTAACCAGCAGCAGGTATAAGTACCAAAGTTTGAAATGTGAGAGTAGTTTAAAATTAAACTGTCATAAAAATAAGATTCCTATGTTTTTCATTGAGGATTCTAGAGCAGTGCTCTGTGTGCTCCAACAGGACTGCAACCCTGTTAATTACAATCTCAACAATAATCTTTGCTTTGGACAACATTTATTCATATTTCTGCTTTGTCCAGTATTCTATTCCCAAATACAGTGCCTGATGTGTTTTCAAAGCTTGAAAGAAAAAAAACTACCAGATGTGCTCAGCAGACGATCACTGGACTGACTAAGCTGCCCAAACTTCAACAACTCTTTACTGTACAAAATTATATGTTATGCAAATTTACATTAGATTCGACAACAACAATCTTCTGTTAAAATCTCAAGACTTCCTGCTCCCACTTATACCATGGAATTTGCAAACATAGAGCCTACACTAAGCACATAATGATTGACTCCGTTTTTTCAGAAATTCCTAAAAGAAAAATCTGGATATTCTTGACAAGTTTTGGTTTCCACGCTTTGTGATTTCAGGAACATGGCTGCTCGGTGTATGACAGAACCAGCACAAATTACATTCACCCGCATCTTCCTTCATGGCTTCTGTGACACATTTGAAGTTTTGAAGCAACTTCAATTATCTTCAAGACAATTGAGCACCTCATTAGTATTCACTCAACAACATACAGAGAACACTGTCCTCTTTTAATCTGATCTTCATAAACAGATTATATTATTGATGTTGATAAAGATGGTCTTGTCCACAAGCACAGCTCATCACTACTTGGAGATATCATAAGCTTTTCACAGTTACTGCCAAGATGCAGGGATAAAGAAAACACAACTTGTTGAATAGACAACTACATAATTCATTCATTCCAAGCACAGTGTACCATAAAATCCTACGAACTTTCAGATCATTTAGAATCACTACTTTAAAACAATGAGTCTTGAAGATTCGACATTTACAGAGAAAAGGGCTAATATATTGATTCCATTTCTGCATCCTTCTCAACATTTAACCTCCAAACTGATCAATCAGAGGCAAACGTATTATCGCGTCGTTACAAATAATATGCACCAGCTTTAAGCATCATTACAATATTCATAAAAAATTAAAATAACAGTCTGAATGTGATAGCCATGTAAAATACAGAATTCAAGAGAATCATTACTGAGTATAAAAAGAATTCAACAACTCTAACACTTCAATCCTCCACCTCAGTCAACCTGCACACTATAAGCAGTAGCAGAATAATTCAAACTGCACATGCAATTAGCCTCAAAGAGTCAACATTCTTCAATTCACAACATTAAATGATGACAATATTGAAGATCAAGAACCAAGAGCACCAAGTCATACACAATCCTTGCACTGACAAGAAAAAAAACTGAACAGGCTTCCTACAATGTACTTTACAATGAAGGCAGTTATAAAGCCTTTTAATTAGCAAAAAGCTTGCAACAACACAAAATACATGCAGAATCATTTTACTCATACGTCAGAGATTATTCTAACTGAGCAGAGAACTTTGAATTTTTAAACTGAAATTGCAAATCAGTCAAAGCAATTGGAAAATATTTTTAATGCATTTCTGCTAACCAACATTAAAGATGAACTCTACTTTTACCTTGTAAATCGCAACTGACCTCACACCAAGATTGGACACTTTGCAGACGCTCAATGGACCACATATGAATTAATGAGCTAGCTAATGAGAATACAGCAATCAACCACAAAATAGTCTAAGTTTACATAAGTTTAAGTTTTCTAAAATAAAAATGAAACCTCAACACACTTGTATTCAATGATCATTTTAATCATCCTGCTCAGTGTTGCTTTCTAAAGTGCAGGCAGCTTATCTGCAACGTGTACAGTTAACATCAATTTTCAACATTCTGGCACATTCCATTGCTCCCTCTCACAATGCTCAAAGTTAAGCAGTTAGTGGTAGCTGAAGCTGTTAGCTCATCTGTGATAATTAATGCCATCTTGAGATTTCTAACAAAGTGAACTACTGTGCTCAAGATGAATGATGGTAGCATTGGTGCATGAAACAGAATACTTGACTATTTTGGACCCCAGTGTCAACTTAATGGACCCACACAATACAGTACAACATAATGGGCCAGATTTTTTTTGATGCACAGAATCTTAGGGCATCTCTTCGTAGTTGGACTTGTACTCTTCAGCTTCAAACTGCAGTTGCTAAAAAAGGAAACGGCAAAAATAACAGCACACAAGAGCTGAGCAACCAGGATAACCAATTAAGTTTAAGGAACAGGAAATAAATTATCAAATGGTTAAGTAGAAGGGTGAAATAAAATTTGGATCGAGCATACAGAAAGAGAATTAATGAGGGGATAAAAGAAAAGCCAGAAAGGCAAAAAAAACTTAAAATTCAAAATTCAACATTTTATCATCTCAAACAATGCAAGTCTCAAGGAACGAGACTTCAAACTTTTAAACAGCTAATCTTCAGTGCCATGGAGAATGACAAGCAATCATTAGAACTAATTACATCAGAAGAGAAGTGCCTGGGCTTACTGTAATTATCCCTTCTCAAAAGGTGGGAAATACCAGCAAATATAGTAACTTGATGGCATTCAATACATGTTCAAAGGGAGGTGGATAGCAAAATGTCATTTTCATAAAGCTAACTGAAGACTGAATCTGAATAGCAACATTTCAATATTGGCATTTAACTATGCAAGTTACTGTGTGTCACTGGTCTTTATTTTAACAGCAAAACTGAGCTATTGGTTGCAAAAACAAAAACTATTTTGATTCAGCACAAACTGTGTTAACAGCTCTAGAGCTCTGGCAAGGAACAGAAGATGTTTTATGCTTGGGATCCACATTCACCAAGAACCAATTAAAACTACCATTTGTAATTCCTTTCATACCAGATGAACTAGTACTAAATGTGGAGTATCATTGCTTAAGATAGTGATTGGCGATGGAGGGATTAGAAATGTATTAGAAATGGAGATATTAGAATTTTTACCTTTCTAAAAAAAACCTGTCTTTCTTTTTCTCCTCTCTCTTGCTCTCAAGATTTTCGCCCCATTTCTTTTTTTTCCTGTAGCCGGCCTGTAATTGAATTTACCCACTCTAATTTATATTTGTTCTCCACTTTTCTGTTATTCATTTCACAATCCTTCAATCTTATTAAGCAATCCACTTGCATGTCCTGTTCATTGAGAACCCACTTTCTTCGTTTTTCTCATTGGAGCGAAGAAGGATAAGAGGTGACTTGATAGAAGTGTACAAGATGATGAGAAGCACAGATAGAGTGGGTAGCCAGAGACTTTTTCCCAGGGTGGAAATGACTACTATGAGGGGACGTAATTTTAAGGTGACTGGAGGAAGGTATAGGGATGATGTCAGAGGTAGGTTCTTTGCACAGGGAGTGGTGGGTGTGTGGAATCAGATACATTAGGGACATTCAACTGACTCTTGGATATGCACATGGATAATAGTAAAATGTAGGGTATGCAGGGTAGTTCGATCTTAGAGTAGGATAAATGGTCCATAATACCATAAGACATAGGAGCAGAAATTAGGCCATTCTGCCCATCGAGTCTGCTCCGCCATTCAATCATGGCTGATAAGTTCCTCAACCCCATTCTCCTGCTTTCTCGCCATAACCCTTGATCCCCTTGATAATCAACAGCCTATCTATCTCAGTCTTAAATGTACTCAATGACCTGGCTTCCACAGCCTTCTGTGGCAGTGAACTCCATAGATTCACCACTTTCTGGCTGAAGAAGTTTCTCCTTATCTCTGTTCTAAAAGGTCTTTCCTTTACTATAAGGCTGTGCCCGCGGGTCCTAAACTCTCTTACTAACGAAAGAATCTTCCCAACATCCACTTTGTCCAGGCCATTCAGTATTCTGAAAGTTGCAATTAGACCCCCCCTCATCCTTCTAGACTCCAATGACATAGTCCCAGAGTCCTCAAGCGTTCCTCATATGTTAAGCTTTCCATTCCTGGGACCATTCTCGTGAAACTCCTCTAAACCCGCTCCAGGGCCATGACATCATTCCTGAAATATGGGGCCCAAAACTGCATACAGTACTCCAAATGTGGCCTTATGAAGCCTCAGGAGTACATCCCTGCTTTTATATTCAAGTCCTCTCAAAATAAATACCAACATTGCATTTGCTTTCTTGACTACTGACTCAACCTGCAAGTTTACCTTGAGAGAATCCTGGACTAGAACTCCCAATTCTCTTTGCATTTCAGACTTCTGAGTTTTCTCCCCATTCAGAAAATAGCCCATGCTTTTATTCTTCTTACCAACGTGCATGCCCTCACACTTTCCCAAGTTGTACTCCATCGGCCACTTCTTTGCCCACTCTCCTAAACTGTCCAAATCCTTCTGCAGCCTCGCCATCTCCTCAATACCACCTGTCCTTCCACCTATCTTTGTATCGTCTGCAAACTTAGCCAGAATGCCCACAGTTCCTTCATCGAGATCATTAATGTACAAAGTGAAAACTTGTGGTCCCAGCACTGACCCTCGTGGAACACCACTTGTCACTGGCTGCCATCCTGAGAAAGACCCCTTTATCCTCTCTCTCTGCTTTCTGCCAGACAGCCAATTTTCTATCCATGCTAGCACCTTGCCTCTAACACCGAGGGCCCTTATCTTGCTCAGCAGTCTCCTGTGTAGCACCTCATCAAAGGCCTTCTTGAAGTCCAGGTAGATAACATCCATTGGCTCTCCTTGATCTACCCTGCTCGTTAATTCCTCAAAGAACTCTAGCAGATTTATCAGGCATGACCTCCCGATGAAACTATGCTGACTTTGCCCGATTTTACTATACACTTCCAAATATTCAGAAATCTCATCCTTTACAATGGACTCATAAATCTTACCCATGACCGAGGGTAGGCTAATCAGCCTGTGATTTTGTGTCTTTTGCCTTACTCCCTTTTTAAACAGGGGTGGCACGTTAGCGATTTTCCAATCCTCTGGGACCCTCCCTGATTCGAGCGATTCCTGAAAGATCACCACTAACGCTTCCACTATCTCTTCAGCTGTCTCCTTTAGAACTCTGGGGTGTAGTCTATCTGGTCCAGGTGATTTGTCCACCTTAAGGCCAATCAGTTTTACAAGCACCTTTTCCTTGGTGATGGCCACCATACTCAGCTCTGCCCCCTGACTCTCTTGAATTTTTGGGATATTACTCGTGTCTTCCACCAAGACGACTGACGTGAAGTAATTATTCAGTTCCTCAGCCATTTCCTTGTTCCCCACTACTATCTTTCCACTGTCATTTTCCAATGGTCCAATGTCTACTTTTGCTTCTCTTTTGCCCTTTATATACCTAAAGAAACTCTTACAGTCTTCATTTATATTACTGGCTAGCTTACCCTCATATTTAATCTTCTCCCTCCTTATTTCTTTTTTTGCTGCCCTCTGTTGGTCTTTGTCAGCTTCCCAGTCCTCTGGTTTCTCACTGCCGTTCACCACATTATATGCTTTTGCTTTTGCTTTTATGCTATCCCTGACTTCCTTAGTCAGCCTCACTGTCCCTGTACCTTGCTTCTTTTTCCTGGGGATGAATTTTTGCTGCGTCTCCTGAATTACTCCCCAAAAGGTCGACACAACATCGTGGGCCAAAGGGACTGTTCTGTGCTGTACAGTTCTATGTTTGTACTTGTTATCGTCTCTTCTTTTCTATATTTTTAGCATGACACATTGCAAAGACCTAAATGTTCACAAGCAAGACCAAATAACGATAGATACAAATAGATGTTCTGCTGCAGCAAAATCTCAGACATTGTCACTGCTGTAAGATGCATCGATGAGTCAACTAGCGTTTTGAAATTTTTTTTTACCATTAGCAGTAATTCGGGCAAGTTTTTGTTTCAAGGATAGTGGAAAAGCTAGTACCTTATTGCATTACTGTAACTAGATCAGTTTGGTTGTTATCTCAAATTCAGCCTGTGTGCGCAATATGGGATTTGCACTTTTGATGGCAACGTAAACTCAAACATTGGTCAAACAGACCTATCTAAAAATCACACCATGTATAAAAAGAATATAACGCAGCTTTGCTTTAATTTCTCAGAAGTGTTGAGAGAATGGAATTGGATCAAATTATTGTTATCCAGCCATCAACGACCTACAAACACAATTTCATTACTTTCAAGTTGTTTAGCATGCGAAGAAAAACACTAGTTTCATAAAGAAATTACTGTGATAGGTATCTTTTCTGAAATAACAACTGTTTAGCACAAATCTTTAGAAGTTAATGTTTTATTTGTTATATTGATACATTTCACAATATTTTGAGGAGCTTTAGTTTAAAATACATTTGAGGGTAAGAAGTGTAGCTGGAAAATATACATTATACTTAAAGAGATGTTTTAATGGCTGAAGATGAATGTGCAGAAATACGTTATTGGCATTCTATGTCCATTTAAAACCAATGGGGCAGTTATAACCAAAGGCTGAGAATGATACAAATGAAGCAGAGGTCAATTGGCAAATGCTTGTAAATTCCCCATGTCAGATGAGAAAAATACCAGTCATCATTGAGCAAGAACGATGCTTGCTAAACAGTTTTTGACAAACGAAGAGCTTTTGAAAGTAGAATTTTGCAGAATTATCCTTTAAAACGTTTTATTTTGAAGCAACACAAGTAGCTCTTGGTACAATGTTTTGCAGAGTCACGTTTCATATCTAAATGTATGCCCAACCAACAATTACTCAATGACTGGTCTAGCTTATTTCAGTTTCTCACACTCCAGTTGAACAAAGTATTGGTGATAGAGGACTGTGACAATTGGATCGATTTATCTGAATCACTAAACCCATCGGGAAAAATAATTTTCCCCTGAAAAACAAGTAAGTTGAAAATTGGATTAAAGCTTTGTTGGTTTACAATATGACAGCTGTCAAGAATGACAACTAGCACAAGATTACTAATGGCGATTGTGGCAATCCAATTTCAATTGTGGTTATGATAAATTATCACAACACATTCAGAACTAAGTTGCTCTAGTTTGTATGCATAAATGCTAAACTTGGCAGTGTCTTTAACTACTACACCTATTAGGGAGGTCTTCTTGGGAGGTTTCCTTTCAATACATGACTGCATTAATTTAAAAAGTATACCAAGCAAGTCTTTAAAACTGCCAATGAAAAATATAAGTGAAGCAGAAAGATCAGAATGAGGTAAATGTAATTGTACTGCCATGGCCTGAATTTCTAATGGAAATAATGCCTGTGGGTGATCCTTCAATTCAATGGAACACTACAAATATACAGCCATAAATTTCACATTTCCATGTGAAAGTACTTCATAAATGATTAACCAATCAAATTTTGCAGATTTTAGTATCCCTGTTGTTACTGTAGTCATAGCTGAAATGAAGATCTGCAATACTCAATGGGTACTTCCACTGAACTATACTACATCTCCTAATCTGGCCTGTTTGAACAGTGCTGTGAAACAGAGATCTACATTTTGCGCAGGCAGTGTCGAGAAACTAGAGATCGTTGTCTTGGGCATTTTGCAACCTGCTGATAAGGCACTTGGCATAGATGTTGGAAGCCAACTTGACATGTTTTGGTTGAAGATGGAGGAAGCACAAGTTCTGGGCAGCAGTTCCTATTTCCCAGGAAAGTTCCTATCACCAGCAATAAAAGGGTGGGCAAGATTTACAATGTCTCACCACCAAGTATTAATGCATTGCTGGTAATGCTTTGTATAACCTCTTGGATACAGTACATGGATGTGTCAGATTTCCATGTAGCTTCAGCTAAAATAGCAAATGAATTATGGTCAGAGAAATTTGGCACATGCTGAGTCAGAGAACATTTGGATATAATTATGGTCACATAATTAAACGCTTTGAATGTTTTGCAGAAATCTCAATTACTGTGTAGGATTTTTAGAGATGTCTTCCCAGAATAAAAAATGTCGTCACTTAAAAAATAAACCACTTCAGGAACTAAACCACAGGAACTCAAATGTTCAAAACATCTGTGTTAAATTAATTAAGGCAGACATCATGAATATTTCTAAACCAACAGATTAAACACTTTATATATTGTTTTACAGCCATAATCTGCTTGAATAAATCATGATTAAAAACACAAGTAAAAGACTTACTCGTCGTTCATTACAAATATACAGTTTTCTTGCGATGTATGTCCTGTCACCGGATGCTTGCAAGTTACCTTCCATTCATTATGGCTGCAGGGAAAAGAAAATGAAAATGATCTCAATTTATGATCTCAATGCCTTAATCATTATTTTTCAACTTTCATGTAAGATAACCATTTCAATTCATTTTGCACCATGTACTAATGGACACAATTTCAAATGGTAAATCAGTTGACTTCCTACTTTGCAATCATCTTTTATCCTTAAATGATAGACATACTTCATTTGAATTTCCATTAATTTGACTGGTTATAGTGAATTTATTTAGTAATCATAACCTGAACAAAATTGTGTCATGCTAAACAAAGGAACATGAAGGCTCAGTATGCAACTTTCTCTTTCAGACATGAATGATCTCAAATGACTTCATAATAGCATCTCAAATCAAATAAATTAGTAATGCCTATCATTCAAAGGACAAAATGCAAATATCTGCAGCTGTTTGGAACCTAAAACAGACAGAAAGTGCTTTAAACAGCCAATGCCTATTTATGAGAACAGAGAACTAATGCTTCAGGAGTAGATTCCTCAATAGAACAGTTCTGAAGAAGGATCTAACTGACAGTTGATATGTCAGCTTCTCTATTCTCTTCTTAGATAGTGACTGATCTGCTTAGTGATTCCAGCATTTCTATCTTTGATTCCAAGAACAAAGATAATATTTTGCATTGTAAACCAATAAGCTATATGAAGTTGGGAAAGAAAAAAGAGATGTACGGTTGGAAGCATTGAACATTTTTGCCTGGACAAATCCGCTTAAGGCAGATCCTGTGCATTCTTTACATTAAATGTGCACCCTCTCATTGGCAAGAATATCATGAGATAAAGAGTAATACTGCACACAGTACTCAATGTGTGGTCTAACCAAACTCTTATGCAACTGAAGCAAGACTTCACTAGTGCACTCAAATCATCTTTCAATAAAGGCCAATTCTCCATTAGCCTTCCTAATAGGTTGCTGCACTTGATTATAGTCCTCAGTAACTTATCATCAGGGTCACCTCAGTCCCTTTGCATATCTTACCATTTAAGCAATACTAAGCACATCTGTTTCTCCCATAGAAGTGGATAATTTCATACATTTTCACATTATACTCCATCTGCCAATGTTCTTGTCCACACAATGAACCTGTGCAAATCCTCCTGAAGAAACTTTATATCCTCTTCACAACATACATCCCCAGTTAGCTCTGTATCATCCACAAATTTGGAAATACTATATTTAATCCAAACCTCCAAATCATCGATTGTATATCATGAACATCCGGGGCCCAAGTACTGATCCTTGCAGTACCCACTAGCCGCAGCCTGTCAACATGAGAATGAACCATTTATTCCTACTATGTTTTCTGTACATTGGCTAATCATTAATCCATGCCAGCAAATTACCTCCTATCCTAATCTTTCTAACTAGCCTCCTTTTTGGGAACTTTATCAAAAGCTTCCTGAAAATGTAAGTACACCACATGCTCTGGGCTTTTCCTTATCAGTGTTGTTGGTGACATCTTCAACCAACTCCAAAAAGTTCATCAAATACAATTTTCCAATTGCAAATTTATGTTGCCAGGTCATTATCAACCAGGCGTCTATTTATCTCACCATTTATACTAGATTCCAGCATTTTCCCAGTACTGACGTAAGGCTAGTAGGTCTGTAGTTGCTTGTTTTCTGTCTGGCTCCCGTCTCAAAACAGCTGGAGTGACATTTGCCACCTTCCAACATGCATGAATCATTCCAGAATGTATAGAATATTGGAAGATAATAAATACATCAACTACCTCTATGGCCACCTCTTCAACACTCTGGGATGTATACCATCAGATCTTGGGGAATTATCAATTTTCAACCCTATTAATTTCTCCGGTACAGCCTTCTTAATATGCCTCATTCTCCTTAGCCACTTGAATCTCTACTTCTGGGATATTCTTAGATCATCCTTAGTGAACTGAAGCACAAAGTAATCATTTAAAACAAAAATAGAAATTACTGTAGTTAAAATATCTTACCATAGCTAATTTTCAATTCTCTCTCCCTCTAAAAATAAAACCTCATGCCTGGTATATTTTATTTCATACCATATTAATCATTGTCATTAAATTTAGTGATGTATAAATTTCTACTTGGAGGTCACTTTCCTCATTGACTCCATTTTGATTCTTATTTTTCCAAGTAATATCTTTCCTTATCAAAAGGTAATAACTTACAACAGTCGAAATTTGTGAGTTTAATGCTCAATTTACAAGTTAATTAACGTTTTCATTTAGAATTATAGATCATAGAATCCCTATAGTGTGGAAACAGGCCTTTTGGCCCAACAAGTCCACACCAACCCTCAGAACACCCCCCAAACCCATCCCCCTATAAACCACCTAATCTACATATCCCTGAACACTACGGGCAATTTAGCACGGCCAATCACCCTGGCCTGCGCATCTCTGGACTGTGGGAGGAAACCGGAGCACCCGGAGGAAACCCACGCAGACATGGGGAGAACGTGCAACCTCCACGCAGACGGTCGCCCAAGGCTGGAATTGAACCCGGGTCCCTGGTGCTGTGAGGCAACAGTGCTAACCACAGTGCCGCCGTGAGCAGTGACGTTCACTTCGACTTGATGTCATCTGCAAATTTTATAATCAAACACACATTTTCAAGCCTAAATTTCAAATATAAATAGTGAAACAGTGGTCCCAGTAATTTGAATAGCTGCATATTTTCACTCACACTGTCTGCTTTCTCTTGCGGTCAGCTAGCTATCTCCTCTGTTGCTTATTACTTGGCTCCCCTTTCTTCAGCCACATTAGTTAGTGAAGGCCTTTTGGAAATCTAGATATATCGACACAGCTTTAACAGTTACTTCTGGTAATATATTCTAAGAAACATAGTATATTCCTGCAAAAATCTTGTTTTAAATCCTTATCCTAAATGCACACAGAACCATGGAATTGATACAGCACAGAAGAGGGCCATTCATCCCATTTTGTCCATGCTGACTCAAATTATGCTTCTTATTACCAAGTCCTGCCAACCAGAAATAATTTTTCACTGTATACCCCGTTAAACTTCCAATTTGTAATTTTAGTAGATATTCCCTTTGACTTACTTTGCTCTCTGGAAACACTCGTGCCATATTTACGAATATCTCATTGTTGCCATACCTTCACACCCCACAATATCTTTCATTATTATTTACGTTGCAACTTTTCTATGGCTGCAATATCATTTCAATAATGGGACGTCCAAAATAATACATGGCAAAGTAATCCTGATAGTGGAAAAATGTTACAATTTTATATGGTTTATTTCAACTTTCATTTAAAATCCCAAATTAACAATATACATTTGCTTGTGCTCAAACGAACTGCACAAAGTGACAATATCAAGTCTCAATGAATACATAACAGTGGTGACATAGGACCAAGCTCAGGATCAGTTTCTCTGCCCAAACTCCAAAACGGGAAATCATGCAAATTAATCTAGGAAACTAAAACAAATACAGGATGTGTTTTTCATTTACTCTGGCTTGATATTGAATTACAGGGGTTGGAGGTGGGGGTGGGGGTGTTAATTCATTTTTTAATTATATAAAGAAAGAAAAAACATAAATTATAATACATTCAATCCACGATTCTGAATTTCAATTGGGGCTGGAACACGCAACACAAATCTACAACAGTACAAATGCTTTTGACAAAGTTACCACTTCAAAGACAGGTTTCATCCAGAACTGAGAAAGTGGGCAATAATCAGCCACTACTCCTAAACTACACCCACCCCATGACACTAAAACAGATTATCTGGTCAGTACAGTTTGTTGGAGCTCTCATTTCCTACACCACACGAGTGACTATACTTCAAAAGTACTTAATTAGCCACAGAACACTATGGAACATCCCAATCCTTTTGTTAATGGGGCTAGATTAAATTCCTTTCTTCCATTAGTCTTCATGCCCACAGTAAAATACCTCCCGTACTCTCCCCTGAAAAAAATTAATAACTTGCAGTTGCATACACAATTCCATATCCAACAAAAACAAAATAACTTGCAGATGCTGGAAATGAGAAATCATGTCTATCGTGTGTTTACTGTGAAGAACAACATAAAGATAACTTATCTTTTCACTAGCCTTTAAGATTACAACACCAAATTTAGTATTTGTGAGCTGATTATTTGAACAGCATGGTTAGGTTTACTATGCTAAGTGAATGCAGGTACTTGGCTACTACAGTATTGTCTTCCCTGTTGATCATGTTTGTAAGTTAAATTGCTGAAAACAACCATGCCACATTCATAGTTGAAACTGCACATTTTACAATGTAACAGAATGTCAATTTCTACAACCTAAATAAAGAAAACTGCAAGCATAAGGCACTTTTTATTTTGGAAGTCCTTTATAGATGATTCACTTATCAGAAATTAACTAGCACAACACATTTGCCTTCACCTTGTTACACATGAATCATTCTAGTGAAGAATAATTTATAGGCTAAAGTCCTCATGCATTTCATGTTTTAACACAGTCATGTTTTGCACAAAAACTGCAGTTCATAGCAGAAATGTAAATTATGAAACACAGTTCAAATGTGCATGAATTCCTTTATAGCACATTCCCTTCCTCAAAATACAATCAGACTCAATCAAATATGTTTAAAATTATTCATATCTTGCTTAGTGGTACGATTGAAAATCATAGCCTGTATTAATACTTCAATAACTCTTTAGCTGTGAAGGCATTATTGTCCAATTTATTATTTTTATATGAAGAGTTAAAAATTTATAAAATCCAGCAACAAATTCATTTGTTTGCTGGAACATTTTTTTTCCAAAACATAGACACAAATCGCTTACAAATATGAAAGTTTAAGGCAAGAGCCAAGCTCATTCCAAATGAGGAAAGCAATAACCTTTTATCTGAGGTCTATCCGTGACATTTTTGAAAGCATCTCTGAATTCCTTATGAGTATTATTAATAGAGAAAACAAATCATTATCAGTTTCAAGTCTATAACAACCACGAGGAATCAAACTGTGTTAATTTTAATACACAATTGATAAATTCAGATATCTTGGAGGTTGAAAAACTCCATCAAATAAAGAAACCTCATCAGTAGTGTTACCTTTTGATCAAACAGCTCCTCCCACGGTTGTAAGAGGAAGCGTCTTCATATAATCCTTAGCAAGAACTATTTTTTGATTGTAATAAATAATTGTAGAATGTACACTGTTCATAATTCATAATTATTTGACAGATTTAACAGGACTATTAAAATAGCTGAAGTATCAAATTTCAACAGAGCGGCAGTAGAAAAACATCAATAACAAGTATCTTGCCTCAAAATGCACGTTTTTCAATGTCCTAGAAATTCTTCAGTATCTGACTCTACACTCTATTTAAGCAGTGATGTTCTTGAAATGAGCACGTTGGAGGATTTGTCATAAGGAGCTTCGTTTCGGGGAAATTTGACCATATCTGAACTTCAGAAACATCACCAAGATTCAAGACTGATGCATTTGCAGAAAATGTTCCAAATCAAAAAACATCCTGCAGATTCTGAACTCTCATATTAATCACTGAAGTCGCAAGTACATTTGCACAGATACCCACAGTATGTGGTAAATAATACGTTGTTCATAATGTAAATCATACCTATGTAATCTAACATAAACAAAAGAAAAGCTGTTGTCTGTTCGCTTATGTGAATAATCTTTATGAAGAACAGCCCAAAATGTTTAAAAATGACTCTGCTGAGGATTTGGACCGAGAATTTAAACTGGCAATTTAACCATTTATGAACATGCATTCAGATAGTATCTTTAACAAAATAAAACATTTCAAAGTGCTTCATAGAGCATTATGAAGTAAAGTTTTACTACATTTACAACAATACTGAGACAGAAAATACCTAAAAATGCAAACCGATGTTGCAACACCAAAATGTGGAACACAACAGGCTAGCATTCCAGAATTTGGTGGAATTGTTATCCCCAGTGCCTCCACAGTAAACTTTCATATTATTCACATCAAAAAGAACTCACTCAACAAGGAAAATTCAAAAGCTTGACACCTTTTCCCAACCTTGCACACTAACTTTCACATCTTGAAAAGTATATGCTAACCCTTTTGAAGGAACTATCATTAATTATCCAATTCTGTATATAACTCGATATCCAGGTTCACTGGATTTGTTGGTCCCACATTTCATCTTTATTGGAAATGTGGTGACCCTGTACTCTGTTTCCTTCTTGAATGTGTCCCATTGCTCTGACACAGATTTACACAAAGTATCAACTACCAATCCACTCTGGCCAAATCATACCTGCTTTTCTCAAGTCAGCCTTCCCCCAACCTTACCATCTAGATTAGTACCTTTTGGGTCTTGTTCTTCAATCTATTTCCCAGCTCCCTAAATTCTGCTTGTAGAACCTCATCCTTTTTCTACCAGTGTCATTCATAGCAGTATGTACCATGGTCCCTGTCCGTTTTCCTCCCGCTTCAGAATGCCTGAAATCATTTAGTGACACACCCTTGACCCTGGCAATGTGGAGGCAACATACCATCCAAAAGACTCTTTTGCAGCTACAGAAATTCCCGACTGCTCCCCTTAAAAGTGAATCCTCCACCACTATAACCCTGCTATTCTTCTTCATCCCTTCTAATGTAGCAGATCTACACACGGTGGCATGAAGTTGGCTCCCGCTTCTTTCTCCTGCCATCTCCCCCAACAGGATCCAAAACAATACATCTTTCAGAAAGAGGAAGGCCACAGGGTACTCCTGCACAACTTGCATTCCTCTGCATGTCCTGGTGGTTATCCATGCCCTTACTGCTAGTTCAGTCTTTATCTGTGGTGTAACCACCTCACTGAGCATCAGTCATGCTCCATAGTGAATCCATTTGCATCTCTAGCTCCAAAATGCAATTCACTAGGAACTGCAGCTGGACAAATTTCCTGCTTCTGGTCACCCAGGACAACTGAAGCTTCCACGATTTGCCATTTAGCACAGGAGAAATGTACCACAGGTGAGAGTTCTGCTGTTAGGACCTCCTTTAAACATATTAATTACACCCTTTTTAAAAAAAAATATAATGCTTATGTAAAAATACTATTAATGTACTTCCCTTAGATTAACTGCAATTTCCTTAGGCAACCTTGCTTACTTATATTTCTTTACTATATTGCCCCTGACTTTCACTTATTCTTGCTATTTCTCAGTTAATCTCTTGCAAAAAATACACTTTTTAAAATCATGAATCAATCAACACACCACTTTCCCATGATAGAACTGTTTGATTTGTTTTCCCAATCAGCAGACCCCCTGAAGCCATGGCTACTAAACTTGGACTCTTCTCCCGCTGCTCAGTTGAATCTGAAAAATATAGGCTCACAAATTGTAAAGTACAAAAAAAACCTTACTATTAAACAGAAAAAAAGCATCTTTTCCACTCTGCACTGAATTTCTATGGTGCTGCAAATTCCCAAAAATATGCACACTGTCTCACTAAGTGTTCTCTCCTAATTGCTCGTGTGCAACTTACCTGACTTTACTAGAATTGATTATTTTCTACAACAAAATACAAGTTTATAATAATGAGATAACAAGGTGTAGAGCTGGATGAACACAGCAGGCCAAGCAGCATGAGAGGAGCAGGAAAGCTGACGTTTCGGGTCTGGACCCTTCTTTTCTCTTCATTCCTATTCAGTACTCAAACACCTTCTCTATTCTTTCTCTATCATCCACAGGGTTTTACTTAGATGTGGCTTCAATTCCCCAGTCTCAAAAATCTATCTCTTCATTGAGACTTTGTAGAACTGAGCTTAGATGTTCTCAGCTTCAAATAACTCCTTCGAAGATTTAACCAGACATTTCTGGTCTGGGACTTTAAAACCAAACTCCTTACAATGAGGTAAACTACTTCTTAATGGTTCTAAACTCTCTCTCTTTTTGAGAAGCAACTGTTTCACATATCCAGTTACAGCCAAGACTTCTATAACCCTGCAAAACTGAAACCTAAAGCTTTACTCCAAACTAAAGGCATTCCCCTGTTCAATAGAAAATAAATAAATCTCTGGCATTTTACACAAGTGTTATGCACAACTGTTTGCTCGTAAACCGTTTTCTCCCAAAGAAAACAAACCCCATTACACACCAGGAATTATTTCTTTCCCACACCTGTCTGTTTTTTGTTTAAGAAAACACCATGCCTACAGAAATATCTACAAATAATCAGCAGACCCCTTCAGATCAAACTCCACATGCCATGAGGTCAAATCTAAACACTAATATGATTTGTTATTAAAATACAATTCTCACATCGTGTATCACACCAACCTATGCCAGAAAATCTCTTTTGGGTACTGTTTGACAATAACTGTATTCTACTCTCATATTCTCTTTGCCAGTTGCATTTTCCTCTTCATTTCTTGTACGTGCTCTCATTTTTGCTCAGGGGCTCATCTGACATATGTCATACTTGTTTCTTCACATTGTCCATCATCTTTGTCATCCAAAGCTTTGGATTCCCTTACTTTTTGCACTCATTTGAATATACTTAGCTTGTACCTGAAACATTGCCTATATTAGCATGATTCAAACCTCTATGGATGTATTTTAATCAGTTTCATAAATAACCTTTTTTCTCTCTGGCTCAAGTTGATGTGTTAATGAATCAACCACAAATAGGTGCAAGTGTTTCTGATGGTAGAACCATTGTTAATTTTTCATTAGTGTTATTTTATCCTTTAGTCGATTTTGGTTTGGAGCTGTGAATTGAGAACTATGAACTGAAGATGGACTCTGTGAGCAGCAGCTTGTATTAAAAGAAAGACCAAACAAGCTGATGTCTGCTTGTGACATTAGGCTTGCAAGTTAATTGCAGGTTGATTCTTGATCAATAGGTTCAACAGACTTTTTCACACCAGGGGAGAACAGTACATTCAAACAGATAGATGTCTGGCCATTAGCATGGTCAGTAGCTAGGAACTGGTTCCAGCAAGTCTGGGAGAGAGCTTATGCTCAAGTAGATGCCAGAGGTTGAACGGTAACGAAAACCTCGTGGAGAGATAGTCTGACAGGGAGAGGCCAGAGTCGGAACTGGGTTTTTGACCATTTTCTGGGAGAAGCTGTTCAGCTGTTGATGCGACAGCATGAAGTTTGATAACTCCCTGCCTAACCTCCCATTCTCAGCCATTGGAAGGACAGAGAATAGAAACTAAGAGTATTACTGACTTCATAAGAGTGGATTGGAAAAGGTAGCCCTGACTGGCATCTTCAGAAAATCAACAAAGAAACAATCAGCTATGCATGTGGAACAATGCATCCTGAAAACCAGTTAAGTAATCTGGCCAGTTTTATTATTCTCTTCTATTTATCCCTTAATGCTTGTCTGCCATTTATGTAATAGGGCTAAGATGTGGTCTTCTCTACATCGGTGAGACCAAAATAGACTAGGTGACTGTTTTGGTGAGCGTTTTCACTTGGCCCAAAATGGCCAGCCCATCCTCCCAGTCATCACCCATTTCAACTGCCCCCCACCTCATTCCCCCTCCAACATGTCCATCCTCGGCCTCCTCCAGTATCGCAGTGAATCAGAACGTAAATTTGAGGAACAACACCTCATTTTCCGCCTGGACACTCTACAGCCCGGAAGGCTTAACACTGCGTTCTCTAATTTCAAATACCTTCCCACTCATCCCTCAGCACCCTTTCCAGGCCTGCCTTCTGCCTTCCATCCCACCTGCTGTCCCTCCCTTCCAGCTACCACTGGATTCATCCCTCCCATTGACCAACCAGGTTGCACCTATTACTGGTGTCCATCTATCGCCACCACTCTACTATCCTCCTCCCCCGTTCCTTAACTGCAGCTCCCCGAAACCCCCATATCTAGTCTTTATGAAGGGCAGTAACCAAAACATTGGCTTCTCCTTTCCTCCAGATGCAGCCTGGCTTGCTGCGTTCTTCCAGCCTCCTGTTTGTCTATATCCATCTTAGGCTTGCTGCAGTGCTCCAGCAAAGCTCAGCACTTCATTTTCTACTTGGGAACTCTATAGCCTTCTGGATTCAACATTGAGTTCAAAAACTTCATAGCTTGAGCTTGTCCCATGTCCTTAGCCCAATTCCCACACTCCAGGCCTTGTTATCATATAGTCTGCTATTACACACAACCCATTGTTAGCCATTAACAGTCTCAATTAATAGCTATTCATCCTCCTAAGTTGATCATTATCCACTCCTTTGTGTGACCAACTGTCCTTCTCTTTCTTTGGGCTCCATCTCCACCTATCATTTATTCCTTACTCGCTCCCCCCACCCTATTTTATGCATTAAAAAAACCTATATTTTCCTAGCTACCTTCAGACCTGAGGAAGGGTTACCAGACTCAAAACGTTAACTCTGATTTCTCTCCACAGATGCTGCCAGATCTACTAAGCTTTTCCAGGAATTTCTGTTTTTGTTTCTGATTTCCAGCATCCTCAGTCCTTTTGGTTTTTATCGAAAATAAAGCTTAGTTGAGTTTAAATGATTAGATTACTTTGTTGTTTAATTTTGTTTTGCTGAAGTTACTTTACTGTCAATAAATTGCTGAATTTTTTTGTTTAAGCTACAAACCGATGTTTATAATTGCTTATGTGCAGAGTCTGGGATCAGCTTCAAAAAGTCTGGTTAGGAAATATTAGAGTCAATTTTGAGGGTCATTGAAGGTTTTCATTTTACTGTGTTGCACATTGACAGGCTAAAAGGTTGATCTGGTTTGGTTGTTTCCATGTTGTAACACTGAAATAGACGGTAACTGAGAAGGAACTGCATCACCCGATAATTGCACCATTTTTAAGTCTGATGATGTCAAAAGAGACATCCATTGTTCAGTCTATTGTTGTGGAAAATCAGTCTGCATCAACGGTAGGCTAAAGCAATGTGTTTTTAAACAGCTATCAAACTTAATAGATGAGAACATGAATGACATGATAGCCTGTCAAAGTTTTGTTAAGCAATCATACTAACGAAAAGAATCCATCGCCAGAAAGGTTCTCATTGCCCAGAGGCACTGTGAAAGATAAAATGCTGCTGTACAGTGTAGCATACATCAACTGAACAAGATGACCTTGCATCACTGAGTCACATAAATATGGCCTAAAATACCATCTAGCAACATTTAGATCTCTCCTGCAGTTTCAGTAATGTTATGTTGATACCACTGATGACTCAAATAATTTATCTTTCTCCAATATGAATACCATTTACATTGTTTTCCACAAAACCAATGAGTAAGCTGTTCTATGAGTGCAGATAGAACATAAATCACTATTACCACAGTGAAAATTTTAGATAAACAACTGCAAAATAATTGGATGAGTCATGAGTTAATTCATTTCAACAGTCTAGCAAAATCAGTACAAGGATTTTAGGTGTCCTGTATAGCAAACACGCTCAAAGATTAATACAGAATGTCATCAATTAAAATAAAGAGGAACATATTATTCTGAATGAACCCCAGCTCAGATTAGTAAATATTGCGTAGCTAATAAATGGAAAACAGAAAACGTTTGTTAGTTCTCACAGTGTGATCAGTGTTCTGAAAAATAAAACTTGAAAAACAAATTAAATACCTTAAAATGTACACCTCCCACACCAACTGTTCAGAAATATCAATACATTTTTAAACAAACACAATTAAATCAATCGCAATGAACTGACGAAGCACTTCTCACTTTACTCACTGACATGCTACTTTGCCATAAAAGTCACATTGGTTGTCCTTTGTTCTGAATGTGATTCAATTTACAATTGAATGTCTGATCAACTAACATCAGAGAATCACAGAAGTGTTACACCACTGAAGGAGGCCATTTTGCCCATTGTGTCTGTACCAGCACTTCAAAACAGCTTTGTGACTTATTGCTCCTTCCCTGCCTTTCCCAATGTCTTTGCATATTGTTTTTAACATGGCTTAATAAAATTTTCCTAGACACTATGAAGCTTGACATGTGCCATTTTATTGCTTTTCAAAGTGCATAATGGGTGCTGTCTACCTTCCAGGAAAGAAATGTAGTTGCTATGATACAGTCTCATTACTCGCAAAGAGGTAGTGACATAAATGCTCAAATCAGAATGATCCACCATCTGGCATTAAACATCTACAATCAATACACTTTGTATGATTTTTTTAAAAAAATGTTCTTTTAATTGCCTATAGGATATCGGCGACAAAGGCTCATCCAGATTTAGCCCAAGGGTGTGATGTTGGCCTTTCTAATTCAATCATTTCGATTCTGTGTATAAGATGCTGCCACAATGACATGAGTTCGGAAATTCCAACATTTTAACCCAGCAGCATTGCATGCCCACGTCAGGATGATTTGTAGTTTGGAAGGGAACTTTGCAGTGATGGCGAGCCCACAATACTGCTGTATCCTTCTAAAATGGCTGCATGTGTAAAGGCACCACCCAAGTTTGGTACTAGATTTATATGACATAGTTCCAATTACTCCTTAGCTGGAGTGTTTGGTAATGTGTTGAAATTAAATTGATGTCAAGGGTCAATAACGGGACAGGGTAGAGTATGGAGAATAAGTAACTGGATGTATCCAACCAAACATTTTATAAGATATTTGTTAATAGGATATGGGCAATGCAGGTCATGTAGTCTAGAATTTACCACCTTTCTCGAATTTCCCTGGAGATAATAGTGGTAGTGAGCTGCCTGCTTGAACAGCAGTTCATGCAATGTTGGTGCACCCACAGTTTGGCTGAGGAGCAACTTCCAGG
The DNA here is from genome assembly GCA_024137785.1 of Ginglymostoma cirratum. NCBI lineage: Eukaryota > Metazoa > Chordata > Chondrichthyes > Orectolobiformes > Ginglymostomatidae > Ginglymostoma > Ginglymostoma cirratum. Next base: position 6,522,214 of record JAHRHZ010000091.1, on the reverse strand, counting down.
ATTTTGACCCAGCAACAGCAAGGGCACAACAATACATTTCCAAATTAGGATGATGTGTGGATTGTGGTGTCAGAAGGTCCTACTTAAGAAATGTTGATGCTTTATTGGGGGTAGTACATCTTGTAGCTAATACACACTGCTGCCACTGCACGTCAGTAGCAGATGGAGTGAATGTTGAAAGTGTTAGATGGGGTGCCAATCAAGCAGGTTACTTTGTCCTGGATGTGTCAAGCTATTCACTAAGCCAAGCTGAGTGTTGTGTGTGACTGACATCTGCTGCACAACATTGGGTTTAAGCCTGCCATGGTAAAACTACTGAACCAAGTCAGGTGATATTACAAAATCGCTAATGGGTGGAAGACCAGCAAAACCCAAGTTATCATTATCTATTAAGAGGCAATTCTTGCAGGAGTGAAGGCAGAAAAGGTAAGAGAATTGGGAAACAGATGAAGTTTTCGAGTTTAAGCAACACTTAGCGCTTTAAGGAACACTGTGCAGATGTACAGATTCAGGTTTACCATCACTCATTGTTTTATGCCGTAAGAAGAAATCACGTTCCAGAAAAGAGGAAGAACAGTCAAGTAGAAAAGGTAAAGGTTTGATAACGAACAATTAATTTTCCAGTAAGTTCAAATAAATTTCTGGAGATGACATCAGTGCAAGTGATTGGCTGATCTTTGATGCAATTTTTAATTTTGCCGTGACAAGGTCAAAATTGGGGTCAGCTGACAATGTGTGGAAACAGGCTTCCGTTTCATTGTCAGCTTTAGGCAACATGTTCACCAGGACACTGAAAGAAGAAAACAGAAGGTCTCTTAACAAATGATCCTTCAACTCAAACGATCCACAGGGTGACCTATAAAAGTCTGTGACTCCAGGTAACACACTATAAACACATTCAAGTTAAATTGTCTCAACGGCCCTAAAAGCTCAACATTATCACATACACAATCCAAGTTCATCTCACAAGTTTGACTGAGTGTTTTGAAGAGGTGACCAAGAAGATAAATGAGAGCATTGTAGTGGATGTCATTGACATGGACTTTAGCAAGGTATTTGACAAGGTTCTGCATGGTAGACTGGTTACTAAGGTTAGATCACATGGAATCCAGAGAGAGCTAGTCAATTGGATATAAAATTGGATTGAAGATACGAGACAGAGGGTGGTGCTGGAGGGTTGTTTCTCAGACTGGAGGCCTGTGGCCAGCGGTGTGTTGCAAGGATCAGTGCTGGGTCCACTGTTGTTCATCATTTATATAAATTATTTGGATGAGAATACAGGAGGCACGATTAGTAAGTTTGTAAATGGCACCAAAATTGGTGGAATAGTGGACAGTGAAGAAGGTTATTTAAGAGTGCAATGGGATCTTGATCAACTGGGCCAGTGGGCCGAGGAATGGCAGATGAGTTTAATTCAGATAAATGTGAGGTGTTGCATTTTAATAAACTACACTAGGGCAAGACTTACACAGTTAATGGTAGGGTCTGGCGAAGTGCTATTGAATAGAGACACCTTGGGGTACAGGTACATAGTTCCTTGAAAGTGATGTCACAGGTGGACAGGGTGTTGAAGGTGATCAGAGATAAAAGGTACTGCAGATGCTGGAGAATCCGAGATAACAAGCATGGGGCTGGATGAACACAGCAGGTCAAGCAGCATCATAGGAGCAGGAAAACTTGACGTTTCGGGCCTAAACCCGATGAAGGGTTTAGGCCCGAAACG
>JAHRHZ010000091.1:6481825-6520091 GCA_024137785.1 Ginglymostoma cirratum | reverse complement strand
GGTTTAGGCCCGAAACGTCAAGTTTTCCTGCTCCTATGATGCTGCTTGACCTGCTGTGTTCATCCAGCCCCATGCTTGTTATCTAGGGTGTTGAAGGTATTCGGTACGCTTGTGTTCATCAGTCAGAGTACTGAGTACAGGAGTTGGGACGTCATGTTACAGCTACGCAGGACACCAATGAGGCCGCCTTTGGAGAACTGTATGAAATTCTGGTCGCCCCGCTAAAGGAAGGTTGTTATTGAACTGGAAAGGGTTCAAAAAAGATCTACAAGGATGTTACCAAGACAGTTATAAGGAGTTAGAAGGAGATATTGAACAAGTTGGAATCTTTTTTCCCCCTGGAGCATTGGAGACTGAGGGATGACCTTTTAGAGATTAATTAAATCATGAGGGGCATAGATAAGGTTAATAGCCAAGTCTTTTCCTCAGGGTAGGTTTAAGGTGAGAGGAGAAAGATTTAAAAGGGATCTGAGGATGGTGCATATTTGGAACAAGCTGCCAGAGAAAGTGGTGGCGGCGGATACAATTACAACATTTAAAAGACATTTGGACAGGAAAAGGATAGGGAAGGTTTAGAGGGATATGGGCCAAACATAGGCAAATGGGACAAGTTCAGTTTAGGAATCCTGGTTGGCACGGACAAGTTGGGCTGAAGGGTCCGTTTCCATGTTGTACACTTCTATGACTCTAGCCAATCAACACTCACTTTCCTTTCTGACCCAGCTTGTATTGTTTTCCGTCAAACGTAAAAACTGTGTACTTGACAAAGCAGTTTTGTCTACTCAACTATTTTCTTTTGCTCCGAAAATGTCTTTCCCCATAATGGGAAGCAAACTAACAAAACTTACATTGTAAGTTAAATTGTAAGATTGTAAGATTGTAATTGTAAATTGTAAGTTAAATTGTGTTAAATTGTAAGTTAAATTTAAAAACTTAAATTGTAAGCAAACTTACAATTCCCCTATAGATAATTTTACAGTTATTGCTTTACACTCCTTTTCTTAAATCAAAGAATTTATTCTCACTTATAAGTTTAACAAGAATGAAACATTAATTTTAATGCAGATTTGCTTTGACATAAAATGCAAAAGGTGGCTTTAATTAGCCAATAACTACAATTCCTCAATTTGATTAAGATCTCTTCGGATGGAATTCTTTCACTGCTATCTGCTTCAAATTAAACATACTAAACTAAGATTTTTGTTGTTACTTCAGTGTAATTTACCCCAAATTATCCAAGCCAGTATGAAAGATCAAGTGCGGGTTATGTTCAGTCCATAATGTTTCTACGATCTTTAACTTTGGGCTCAAAAAAAAACTATAATGGAAGCCCATCCTAGCCCCACATCAAATTAATAACTGAGTTCCTGTTAATTGCATCCAATGACAGACCCTCACAGAATCACAGAATGTTACTGGAAATAGCACAGAAGGAGGCCTTTGTCTTTTGTGCTCATGCCACATTTTGCAAGATCAACTCTGCTAATTCCAGTAATCCTACACATTTCTTTTCTTTGGATAATTATTAATTTCCCTTTTGAAAGTCCTAATGATTGCTGCCTCCATCACAATCCTGAATGGTGCATTCCAGTTGCTAAATATTGGCTACAAATGCTTTTCCTTGTACCTTTGTTGGGTCTTTTGTCCATCACCTTAAATTGGTATCTTACGGCTCTTGATCCTTCCTCTTGCTAATGGGGACAGTTTCTCTCCACTCTATCCAGCCCCTCGTCAGTTTGAATGCTTCTTTCAAATCTCCCCTCAACCTTATGCTCTCCAAGGAGAGTAGCGCCAGCCTCTCCAATCTAGTTAAGGAACTGAAGTCCCAGATTCCTTCAACTATTATGGTATGGACATATTTTCTGCACCTTCTAAACATTTCACATGCTCTCTTAGGTACAGTGTGCAGAATTGGGCACAATATGTCAGTTGAGACAGAATCAGCATTTTGTAAAGGCTTATCAGAACTTCCTTGCATTTGTAAAACACACCTCTATTTGTGAAGTTCAAGATCTCATAGGCCTTTTAAGCAAGAATCTTAATTTGGCCAGCCAACTTTCAAATATTTGTGCACATATAGCCCTAGGTTTTTTCTGAAACTGTTTCCCTTAAGAACTGTATACTTCATTTTGCATTGCCTCTAAGTTCTTTCTTCCAAATGTATTTATATCTAATCATAGAGATGTACAGCACAGAAACAGACCATTCGGTCCAACCGGTGCATGCCAACCAGATATCCTAAATTAATCTAGTCGTATTTGGCAGTATTTGGCTCATAGCTCTCTAATTCACTCCTATTCATATACCCATCCAGATGCCTTTTAAATGTTGTAAATGTACCAGCCTCTACCACTTCATCTGGCAGTTAATTCCATGCATGTACCGCCTTCTGCGTGAACAATTTTCCCCCTCAGGTCCCTTTTAAATCTTTCCCCTTTCACCTTAAACCTATGGCCTCTAGTTTTGGACACCCATACCCTGGGGAAATGACTTTGATTATTCACCCTATCAATGCCCCTCATGATTTTATAAACTTCTATAAGGTCACCCCTCAGGCTCCGACACTCCAGGGAAAATAGCCCCAGCCTACTCGGCCTCTCCCTACAACTCAATCCCTCCAACTCTGGCAACATCCTTGAAAACCTTTCAAGTTTAACAACATCTTTCCAATAGCAGGGGGACTAGAATTAAACGCAGTATTCCAAAAGTGGCCTAAACAATGCAACATGACCTGCCAACTCCTATACTCAATGCACTGACCAACAAAGGCAAGCATACCAAACTCCCTCTTCACTATCCCACTATCCTGTCTACCTGCTCCTTCACTTTCAAGGAACTATGAATCTACACTCCAAGGTCTCTTACCAGGATCTTACCATTAAGTGTATAAGTCCTGTCCTGATTTGCCTTTCCAAAATACAGCCATTCTGATCAAGGTCCCGTTTTACTCAGGTAACCTTCTTGGCTGTCCACCATACCACCAATTCTGGTGTCATCTGCAAACTTACTAACCACACCTCCTATATTCACATCCAAATCATTTATATAAATGACAAAAATTGCATTAACATCATATTTGCATTAAATCACATTTGGCACACATCCACCCATTCCACCAGTCTGTCTACATCCTCTTGAAGTCTTTCAACATCATCCTCTCAGTTTACAATACATTGGATCCTTTCCAATGCAGAAATCAATGTTTGAAAACACCAGTTTCCAGATATTTTTCGAGTAGATAAAAGCCACTCTAACATTGTTTTAATGCAGTACTTTGGGAGATGATATGGCTTATGGATTAGTAAAATGATTTTGACAACTGCTTTATGTTGGTTTATTGTTTCGTGATCAAATTGCATATTTATTTTTTCATAGAATCCCTACAGTGTGGAAAGAGGCCCTTCGGCCCAACAAGTCCACATTGGACCTCAGACATCCCACCCAGACCCATCCCTATAACCCACCTAATCTACACATCACTGAACACTATGGGCAATTTAGCACAGCCAATCCACCTAGCTTGCACATCTTTGGACTGTGGGAGGAGACCACAGTACACAGAGGAAACCCACGCAGACAGGGCAAGAACGTGCAAACTCCACACAGACAGTCACCCGAGGGTGGAATTGAACCCGGATCCATGGTGCCGTGACGCAGCAGTGCTAACCACTGAGCCACCAGCCACCCTACAATTTACAGCTATCATTTTTTTTTCCGGTGCCCTCGCATATAACCGTAGGCATTTTAACGTCATTCTATAACCTTGAAAATTTCAAAATCCAGAGGTGATTTGGCCATAATCATTTTGCACTAGAGGGATTACAGGGCACTCCCAAATTTTACAAACTGCAAATTTTGAAATTATGCCCAGTCCACTCAAGTCCAGTTCATTAATACAGAATAAACAAAAATAATAGTCCCTGCACTGAGCCCTTTAGAACCCCACTGTATTCGCAGTTTAGCACCATTCTCAATTTCCTGTCACTCTGCCAGTCTTGCACCCATGCTTTAAAATAAGCTCATGCGCATTACCATTAAAATAAGTCGTAAAATATTACCCAATTGCATTGGTTCATTGAGGATCCTTTGCTTTGATTATGCAATTTAGCTTTATCAGAAACTTAAACCTCAACAATACTTCAGAAAATTAATGCAATCTCAAGTGCAATTTGTGCCAAAATGTCAGTTGCTCCCAAAGTGGAATCTCCACCCCATAATATTTTATGACTTACTATAATAAAACCAAAAGGTGGCAGAAAATCTCATGTGGAGAGAGAAGCCAAATTAATGTTGGGTCCAACATGACATGACTGTTCTTCAGAACAAAACATGTGGAAATGTGATGGGTTTTGTGCTTGTTGAAAAAGCATATCGGGGGCAAGTGTTACAGAAGAGAACGGTTAGAAGACAAAGGAGATGAGAATTTAAATATATCAAGGAACAACAGGCAACGGGAGTGGTCATAGCTGCAAAGAACGAAGGATTAACCCAAAGCAGGTGTCGACAGCAGAAGAAAAGGTCAGCTCTGACTGAAAGCAAGGTCACAGAAACAAATTCAGACATGGTGGTTTATTTTTGGTGGGGGAGGTTGGGCGGGGAGGTGGAGAAGAGAGAGAGGGATGACAGTGAGACAGAACTGCGTGAGAGAAAGATAGATCAGAATGGAGGGCAGAACTCATATTCTGAAGTTGCTGAACTCAATGTTGACTCCAGCTGGCGTAATGTGCTGAATTAGAAAATGAGGTGCTGCTTCACCCGCTTATGCTGTAACACAACAACTGATCTAGGAAAGATATGTGAAAGTAAAGAAAGATAGTACATTGGATTGAAAGTAGCATACATAAATTGCTGCTTCATGTGGAGCTTAGATAGTAAGAAGGAAGGAGTTAAATGGGCAAGTGGTACACCACTTGCAATTGCATGGGAAGATGTTTTAGGGCAGGGAGGGAAGTATTCGGGTGATAGAGAAGACTAGGTTCCCTGCAGGGAATGCTTCCTTCATAAACCTGACAGGAGAGGACTGGAAAGATGTGTTCAATAGTGGCATCACGCTGTAAATGGAAACAGCAGTGCATAATGCTTCAGTGAGAAAAGAATAACGAGAAAAGGGGGAACTCCATCGTGGTTCTGGGTTGGAGGAGAAGGGGTGAAGGCAGATGTGGAGGAGAAGGGTTGGAGGCCCTATCAACTAGTATTGGGTTGGGTTGGACCGGACCTCAGATGAGGAAAAGGAAGAAATATCATGAGAGATATTGCAATATGATTCCCTTTACCAACTCACCCACAAGCGCTCTATGGCTACTATACTGTGTTTGCATTCATTCATAACTCTTTACTAACTCACTCACAAGCACACTATATTTACTATAGTGCATTTCCATTCATTCACAAAACCGCATTAAACTAAATTAAATATCCCTTCCAACCCATTACTACTTCACACCTTTCAATTCTTATCGACCCAATGCTGCAAGCAGCATTTAGTCTTCTTGTTGTATTAAAGGTTACCCCTGAATAAGTGTTAATACTCTAACCTACTCAGAACAATGCCATCCCTGCAAGCACGTCTCCATAGCTCACTCGAAACTATGGAAGGATTATAATATTAATTAGCACTAAGCAACCATGTCTTCGGACCTGAATAGGTTGCAGAACATAAAAGTTTCCTCCTATTAAATAGGGCCACTACCCCTTTGAGAAACTTGCTATCAAAACAGTGCTTCCGTGAAACTACACGTATGAATGTGTAAAAACTGTCAAACTGGCGACAATAAATGAAAGGTCACGAGCCGGCTGCTGGATATCAGTTTAATATCCTCTATACTTTTATTTAGTACATGTATAATTTCTCATTTGTTTAGATCATATAAGTCTAGTATTTTTACTAACATTACTAACTTTAAAGACCAAAGGACTAACAACTCTTACTTATGCAAACTCTGACCGGACAGATATTCGAATCCCATCTGGAGTAACAGTCAGCAGTTAGCAAGTGCTTAAATCATCTCCTGCTTCCCAGAATAAAAAAAAAAATGCATAGGATGATCGTCATGGATGGAAAACATTTGGGCTTCCATTCAAGGAAGAAGCAGAGAGCATTCAAACCGTTCTGCAGAGGGCTGGAGGTGTAGAGGGTTGGCAAGTGCTTCGTGAAGAGGTGGTGGTTCAGGCTAGAAAATGAAAATGGCTGAAATGCCATTAAATGTCAGAAGAATCATAGATACAGGTTAGGAGAGACTGAACAAAGGTGGAAAAGAAGAGAGTTTAGCACAGGAAGGAATATGTTCAGTGGCGCAAGAACAGTGAGATGATGGATCTCTACGAATATTGTTAAGTGAACACTCACCTTCACAGAATACAGCCCAGATCTTTTTAATTCAGATCTAAAGGTTAATGCATAAAATTGCAAATAACTTTGAAGATCTCTATCTATTTTAGCATCCTTCTTAAGTGTCACTTTCGAAGAATAATGTCGACAGAATTTAACCAGGGCATTTATGATTCTTGGTGAGTTTAGACTGGTCCAAGAATGTAAGTGCAAAATAGTTTCTGCGCCTGGCCTAGCAATACAATCAATTATATCTACACCATGCATGTGGAGGACTGCAATACAATCTTATTAGTGGCATCATGTTGCAGGATCTTTTTCTAATCTCGCCAATAAAAATTAGGATCTGTAGTTCTGCTTTTGGCTTGCAATAATTCTGTTCAAATGCCCTGGAGCTTTGTGATTTTTTGTGAAAACATGAGCTCTCTTTTTTCAACTCTCCTTCATCCCCACTGTCATTCCAATTATCCCTCCCCACTGCACCACCCTCAAAATCCCTGCATAATTGAAACAGCCCTAATCGGTGCTAAAGGTTAGCAACAGCCTGCAGTATAGAAAAAGCAGAAATCCAGATTGGAACAGTGACAGAGACTAAAGACAGCAGCAGCTAAAGCAATGACCTCCTGTTCTTCGTTACACTGAGTGCTTTGGCGTGCTTCTTGATGCCATCTGTCCAGCCAGCTGATTTCTTCCACTAGTTTATCTTCCTTGGACTATATGACAAATAGCACTTACCTACTTCTATTCTCCCCACTCCCAGAAGCTTTTTTTGAAAAAAATAACAATGTGTGCACTAACAACATAAGTAACTAAAACTGAGCAAATCATAAAGCAACTCCCTGTTTTAAGTCATTCCATTTTAGCAGTCAGTAAAATGCCTGTATTTGCTGTTAGGGTGGGCTTTTGGGACTTCATGTTGCTTCATGCTGGGTCTGACTTAGGACTGGAGATCTAACTGGCATAATTTTGGAGTGCCCTCTCAACTCCCTGACCCTCCTTCACGCTGCTGACCATCCTGTTCACACTCTCTGCTTCGTCCCTCTCCTTCCTTGTTACCTTTTCAGCTTGCAGGTTACATCTTGCAAATCAAAGCTGCTTTTTTTTTGTCTCTCGTTTCTTATTTCCAGAACACTCAATCACAGCGACTGTCCTGAAGGGAGGGAAGCAGAGAACAGTAAACATACAGGTCAATCACCTGGACATCAACCCTGAAGAAGGGTCAGAATCAATCACTGCAGAGATTATAGGGGTGGACTTAGAAAAACTCAAAGGTAAATCGGGAAGAGTTAACATGGCTCTGTCAAAATAAAATCATGTTTAACCAATTTATTGGCGTTCTTTGAAGTAGTAATTTGTGCTGTGGATAAAAAAAAGGTCTGTGCATACACTGTATCTGGATTTCCTGAAGGCATTTGTTAAATGCCACATCAAAGGTTTCTGTGGAAAGTAAGAACTCATCATAAAGGAAGCAATATATTAGCAAGGCTAGAAGAATGGCTGACTGGCAGAAAACAAGAGTATGCATAAATGGGTCTTTGACTTATTGGCGGGATGTAAAATGCAGTCTTGCAGGCATCTGTGCTGGAGTCAACCCTTTACAATTTACAATGTCTTAGTTGAGGAGAACAAACTCACGGCAGCTAAATTCACAGATGAAATCAAGATAGGTAAGAAAGTGTAAAATAAAAAAAATCTTCTTGAACTCTTCTTGGAGAGTTATATCATACTCAAAATATTAACTGATTTCTCGCCACAGACATTAGCAGGCCTGAATTTCTCCAGCATTTTCTCTTTCTACTTTAGATTTCCAGCATGGGGGTATTTTGCTTTCATGAGGGAGGAAAATATATTGTGAAGATGACATAAAATGGTTCCTCAATTCTGACCTGAAACGTTAACTCTGATTTGTCTCCATAAATGCTGCCAGACCTGCTGAGCTTTTCCAGCAATTTGTTTTTGTTCCTACAGTGGTTACAGATGGATATAGGTAGAGTGAGTGAGCAAAAAAGAAAACTGGCAGGAGTATAATGTGGGAAAATGTGAAGTAGTTCAGAATAGTAGGAAGAATGTAAAAGCAGAGTTTTACTTAAACGGAACTTGACTATGGAATTCTAATGTGCAGAGGGATTTCGGTGTTCAACTGCATGAGTCACAAAAAGTTAATATGCAAGTACAGCATGTAATGGTACAATACCTTTACTGCAAGAGGAATGGAACATAAAACTAAGGACGTCAAGCTTCAGTTACACAGGTAATCACACATATCTCGAATGCTGTATGCAGTTTTGTTGTTCTCATATAAGAAAGGATATAAATGCCTTGGAGGTGATTCAGAGGTTCACAGGTTTGAGGGTTGGTTCGCCCAGTTGGCTAGATGGCTAGTTTGCAATGTAAGTTGACATCAACAATGTCGTTTTAATTCCAATACTGGCTAACGTCACCATTATGATCACACCTTCTCAACCTTACCCGAGGCATGCAGACCCTCCGGTTAAACTAGCGTAAATCGGGTCCAGTTCAATGCATTTGGTGAAGGAGCCCCGTTTGGAATGCCAGGCCTCCAGGAACTCCCTGGATTTTCTTTGTTTGGCTTGTGCTATTAAGTATATGTTGTCCCAGTCGAATTCATGTCCTTCTTCGTTAATGTGTATTGAGACCAATGGGAATTGGTCATGTCTCTTGGTGGCTAGTTGGTGTTAATGTATCTTTACTGTCAGTTTTCTTCCAGTTTGGCCTATGTAATGTTTCTCACCGTCCTTGCATGGTATTTTGTATTTTATACTTGTTTTATTGGTTGTGGGTACGGGATCCTTTACATTTGTCAGTAGCTGTCACAGGGTGGTTGTTGGTTTGTGGGCTACCCTGACACGTAGGGGTCCGAGTAGTCTTGTGGTCATCTCTGATATGCCTCTGATGTACAGCAGGGTGACTAGTGTGTCTGATTGTGTTGTGCCTTCTTGTTGAGGTAGCAGCGGATTGTGCTTTTTGGGTATTCAATCCTTTTAAAAACTCCATAAAAGTTTCCTATTCGGCTTTGTACAATTCTGGGTTGCTGCAGTGCGTTGTGGCTTGTTTGGATGATGTCCTGATGCAGCTCCATTGATGGGTGTTGGGGTGGATGCTCATGTAATTATGTATCAGGTCCGTATGTGTAGTATTTCTGTATACAATAGTGTAGAGTTCCCCATTGTTCTTATGTTCCACCATTATGTCTAGGAAGGTAGTTGGTTACTGTTCTCTTCTTCTATTGTGAATTTTATTCCGGTGAGGATGTTGTTTATGTGTCAACTGGTTTGATAATTTGTGATTAATCGAGGTGATGCATTTTGGAAAATCTATTGCAAAGGAAAGCATACAATAAACGACAGAATCCATAGCAGCATAAACGTAGAGATCTACGCTTACAAGTCCACAGTTCCCTGAAATTGGCAACCCAAGTGGATAAGGTGATCAAGGAGGCATATGGCATGCTTGCATTAATCAGTCAGGGCACAGAGTATAAAAACTGGCAAGTTACGTTGCAGCTTAATATTACTTCAGTTAGGCCACATTTAGAATATTGTGTTCCATTCCCATCGTCACACTACTAGAAGGATGTGGAGGTTTTGGAGAAGTTACAGAAACCTAGATGTTGCCTGGTTTGAAGCATGTTAGCTATTAGGAAAGATTGGACAAACTTGGCTGGTTCTCACTTGAACATTGAAGGATGAGGAGCAACCTGATGGAAGTTTACAAAATTATGAAATGCATGGATAGAATGTATAGCCAGAGTCTTTCTCCCATAGTAGAAATGTCAATTACTAGGGCACATAGGTTTAACGTAAAGGGGGTAAGTTTAAAGGAACTGTGAGAGGCAGATTTTTTATGTAGATGGTGGTAAATGCCTGGAATGCTCTGCTAGGTTACAGATACAATAGCTTGACAGATATATGATTTGACAGAGAATGAGGGATATGGGCAACATAGAGGCAAAAGGTTTTTAGTTAAGAAAACCATCATGTTTCATTGTAGTCATGGTGGGCCAAAGGGCCTGCTCCTGTGCTGTACTATTCTTTGTTCTTTGAAATGTACTTTATCCATTGCCTCTGTTACAATCCAGGTGCAATTACAATTTGTGCCCGAGTAGACTTTGTTGTTGGGGCCTGCAACTGGATCGTTGTGGATTTTTTTGAAATGTGGTTCAAAATGACTTGGCTTTTATCTGTGAAGGTGTGGGAAAAGCCACTGCTTGTGGAAAAAAATGAATAGCTAAGACAGAGCAATTATTCAGTGAGCATAGACAAAGACTAGAGACCGTGAATTTGTCTTTTTGTCAGGCACCAGTTTGGTTGTTAGGAAGGTGATCGTGCCCAAGCTCAACCATGTTGCACTCAAAAGCTGACAGGTATTTCTGGTAGTGCAAGAAGAACAGCTTATGAAGAAAATGTGCTGATTGGGATGAGAAGACTGTAATTTTAATGTTACAGCCTGTATTTTAATTCAATGCATCATGGATTCCTAATTCCCTGTCACTTCCACATAATCCTCATTACACATAATTATCTGTGGGCTTAATTTTATCCAGTGCCCTTTTCATCAATTCCCCGATATAATCTTCAACTTGTGCAGAATTGTTGTCTTCACCCAGTACTTCATCCAGTTCATTTATAGTTCACAGAATCCCTACAGTGTGGAAACAGGCCCTTTGGCCCAACAAGTCCACACCAACCCTCAGAGTATCCCACCCAGATGCACCCCCCTAATCTACACATCCCTGAACACTATGGGCAATTTAGCATGGCCAATCCACCTAACCTGCACATCTTTGGACTGTAGGAGGAAACCAGATTGCCCCGGAGGAAACCCACGCAGACAAGGGGAGAACGTGCAAACTCCACACAGACAGTCACCCAAGGGTGGAATCAAACCCAGGTCCCTGGCGCTGTGAGGCAGCAGTGCTAACCACTGAGCCACCATGCTGCCCTGTCACACCCATCCTGACTTGTCTCCACCATTTTCTTGTCCTTTATGATAAGGACGATAAGATCAGAATCTTTGTCCTCAGGCAAAAGTTGCCTCATAGTCCTGATTTTTTCTATTTTACTTCTCAATTCTTAATTTTACCTCTCAGCCTGTGTTTTTCAGGCTACGTTTATTCCTCCATCACCTTCTGTTTTGCTCTTTACTTGGGAATTCTCTGATAGCGTTCCCTGACTACTTCACTTTCTGACACTCTGAAACTGCCTTAAAACATTTTGCCCTTCTCTTTGGCAGTTGTCTCATATTTTGTGATTACTGCCTGATGGCGTCTTCTGGGAAGCATCTTGGGACATTTTTGACTGTTATATGATGCTGTATAGATACAACTGTTATGTTTAATTTCTTTCTCTTCTGGCTGTAACAAACAGCCCTACAAGACATCAGGCTAAATTCTTTGAGAGTCTGGTAATATTTCCTATCCAATCCAAAACTAAACGTTAAATTGGAAATAACACGGTGTAGAGCTGGATGAATACAGCAGGCCAAGCAGCATCAGAGGAGCAGGAAAGCTGACGTTTCGGGTCGAGATCCTTCTTCAGAAATGGGGGCTGCAATAGGGTTAGATTGGAAGCTTTAATTTTTACGTACTTAAGGTCTAAAATAATGGTCATCATTCTAGAAAGTGGGTTGGCATTTTCTCAAAATGAGCTTAGACGCAGAATCATTAAAATTTTAAACTGAAGGATTGGGCAGAAGCTCATCTAAAGTAATAAACATCCGAAAGTGCTTTCAAGGCCCTGAACTACGCATTGTAAGGGCTCCTTACAAAAGGTTTGCATGGTCATGAATATTACAAAAGATTGGAACAATGTTGCAACTCATTTTCAATGCCTCCTAAATATTGAAAAGCCAACTATCAGAGCTCAAGGCAAAACATCTGCTGTAGTATTTCATACTAATTAACAGCTCATGCATCAAAGTAGTAAAGCTACAGATAGACAATACAAAGTATTTCATGTAATTGCAACAATAGCAATGCATTCTTTAAGAAAAGAACAGTTTGAGTTACACTGCTACCAGATTCAGCACGCTGAAAAATTCTGTCATGATCCAGCTCATCCTTCCAAAATATGGCAAACGCAAAAACTTCCAGGAAGAATTCTCAAGAAAGGACACAGGTTATGTATCTTCATGGGTTTCTTCCTGGAAGAAACTAAACTTTAGACTGACTCATCATACCTGTCATCAGAAAAAACTTCACTTCCAATTTTAAACATTTCTGACTCTCTAGCAACTCAAAATGTTGCGCACAGTAAAAGGACAAATTTTGCACAAAAACTTAGAAACGTGCTCGTGACTTCTTACCTTTTGAAAACAGAAACTGACCAGTAAATCAAATTCCTTTGTAAGGTTACTTCAACCTCAATGATTTTGATTCATTTTGTTTCAACATTAAATTTCAAAACTACTACCCCTTGCAAAATAAATACTGTCTTGCTACTTCAAAGTAAACTAAAACCTATCAAATCAGACATATTCAATGAAAACAGCGTGGCAAGATTGCACATAGTCAAATTGAAAAGATCAAAAAGAAAATTAAAGCAACTATTTTACTCCAAAGAGATATCAAAACTTCATGTGTTTTCATTGTGAAGGCCCATTATGAAAAAAATTGTTTTAAATAAGGCAAATTTAAAGGAAAGGAACTAACTGTGAAGGGTGATGGAAATAATTCCGGGAAGGGAAGTGTGACTTCAGGTAAGTTTTGGGGAAGTGGTGGACTTATTCATCTGTTGACTATTGATTGATTCTGATGTCAGACTTTAAACCCAAAGACTATATCCTGAGGAACAGACAAGTACAGTCCTTGTATGCAGAAAAATCAATGTACCATACATATTTTCCTACATTCAGTATCTTCCACAACTGGTATGATTACATTAAAGCAGGATACTGTGGGCCATATCAATGATCAGAATGGAAAATTTAGTGTAGCTAGTTTACAATAATCTACCAATCGACAACTGAAACTAACAAAATACTTCCCCATTTAAGAAACACATTTTACACAATTGTGATAGCACAGGTGGTGGTTACTAACACTTTCTCCATAACAAGGTTTAAATAGACAGATGCTGGAAATCATTCACAGTGTGGAGAATATTATTACACAGGATTTAGATGAACAACAAAGAACAAGTTTTCCCCATGTTGTAATGAAAGTTTTATTTGCACGTGTCAATGATGATTATTTAAGACACACAGCACAGACTGAGACAAAATCCTGATTTAATGGTAGTCGCCCTTCAAAAATTGAAAGAGATACAATATCTACCTGGATCACGTGTTATTTATAAATCTACCCCCACCCTAAATTTGCAACCGAACCACATTCCAAGAACCCCAGCACAGGCTCGATGGGTAGAACAGCCTCTTCTTGTGCTGCATTGTATTGTATAACCCAAAATCCGTCAGTGTCTCCAACCTTCATCCTCCAATAGAAATACTAAACCGTTAAATATTCAGATGAACAATCATGCTCATCTCCAAATGTCTTTCAAGATCATCAAATTTTGACAGTTAGCTATTTGACAGCATTTCCCACATTCTCTCCCCCCTCCCCGCCCACAAAAAATGTAATGCCAAGACCAAACAAAGTTACCCACAGGATAAAAGCTTGACAAAAACTGGAACAAGTCACCAATCACGTGACTATAAATATACCAGTTTATTCCTATACCGTGGCTTTATTGTCCTTTGTTTCGGCAAATGAAAAGTTTTAGTGTTGCTACTGTTAATTGCACTGGGCCATTTGGTGAAGTTATGAAGCTCGACATGGATACCTTTCTTGATTGAAATTTATCTACAGAATGTAATAATACAGATCTCTTCTTTCTACTGATCAATAAACCGTCTTCCAGCAGTCCTTTTTATTACGTTTTTGATATTTTCTAATCAATCTGTTCAGAAATGTTATTACACACCTCTAGACCTCTGGGACTTGAACTCAGACCTCCTGGCTCAGAGGTAGGGACATCACCACTACTCCAGAAGAACTCCAGTGATCCCTTTTTACACTCTATTGAGTAAATAAAACTAATTAACAATTAATTGAACAATCAGGCACTGTAACTAAAAACTGCAAATGTGAGGCACTGTAACTGAAACCAAAGCTCCAAAGGAAACTCAATAAATTTCAATTGAAGTACCATTTCGGAGGAGATAAAATGCCCCAAACCTGACAACATTCAATCAATCATGAAATGCTTCAAAGCTGCATGCACCTACTCCATGACATAACCATGAGCAAGAGCCAGCCAGTCAGGCCGAATGACTCCCTCGTCCACCTGGTACCTGGCCACCTTGGTCAGGCTCAGCAGCAGTCTAACAAGGAAGTTTTCTGTCCTATCCACTCCTCTGCACTAAGCGAAACTTGAAGAGCTGCCCATTCCAATACTCGAAGAGGGGCTGCAATCACACACAACCAAGTTAGGCATGGAACACATCATGCGTGGTGGCAACGTCACTGGACTAATAATCCAGAATCCTAGGCTAATCATCTGGGGACATGGGTTTGAATCATACAATGGAACATGAAATATGCTGAAATATGAACTCAAAAGAAGTCTTGAAGAAAAGCAGCTAGTCTGATGGCAACCATGTAACCACTGTCAACTGTCGTAAAAATCATCCGGTTTACTCAAGTCCTTTCTGGAAGGAAATTCTCCATCTTTACCTGGCCTGGACAACATGTTACTCCAGACCTGCCACAACACAACTGATTCTCGACAGTCCTCAGTCATCTAGACAATAAATGCTGGCTGATCCAATGCAGTCACAACCCATGAATAAATTAAAAAAAGATGACTACACATTGGACCTACCAGCTGTTGCAGAAGCAGGTCATTCCCAAGCAGAGGCAGATCCTATTGTCTAATTTGAATTTATACAGCATTACTGTTCTGTTGAGTGATTTCTTTTATTTTGCAAGTTGTGTCAGGTAGGCATGCATAGTGCTGCACTATACAATACATTGTTTTAAACCCCAGGCATGAAATGGCAGCAGCATCCAAACTCTGGCTTTAATATGGATTGCTTTGGGAAATGAGGATATCCTTAGCATAGGTTCACTTAAAGTTATGATTTTCACAAACCCAGTCATAAACTTTGAGGACTTAAATCTATGTTGGCCTCCCGTCACCAACCATGAAAAATCCAGAACAGAAGAACCTGCAAAAGGAAAACTGGTCACATAAACAACTTGTGGACGTCCAATAGACAGGAGCATCCAACGGCAGGAACCAACTCTTTTACAAACAGATGTGGTTTGCTCCTCTCACCCAGTCTTCAAGAATACCAAGATACTGCATGATATTTACTTGGCATCTGTTTGGGAAAACATATGCCCATCAAGGATTTTTTTTTTTTTTACTCTGTCCTTTAAAGAGCATCAGCCAGTACAGAGCTTTAGCAGGACTGTGCTGAGGTATTGCCCTGGCTGGTGTTACGACCTCCAAAGTGAGTGCTCTGAAATGTGTTTGAAAGAATCAAAGTGATTCAACAAGGAAGCAGATTCCTCGGTCCAACTCATCTGTGCCGAACAGACATCCCAATCTGACCTAGTCCCACTTGCCAGCATTTGGCCCATATCCCTCTAAACCCCTCCTATCCACATACCTTATAAATGTTGCAACTGTACCCCCCAACCCCACTTCCTCTGGCAGCTCATTCCATACACACACCACCCTCTGCGTGAAAAGGTTACCCTTCAGGTCCTATTTAAATCTTTCCCCTCCCACCTTAAACCTACGTCCTCTAGTTTTGGACTCCCCTCCCAGGAAAAAGATCTTGGCTATTCACTCTATCCATGCCCCTCATGATTTTACAAACCTCTATAAGATCCACCTGAGTCTCCGACACGCCATAGAAAAAAGTCAAGCCTATTCAGCCTCTGCCTATAGTTCGAACCTTTCAGTCCCGGGAACATCCTGGTAAATCTTCTCTGAATTCGCTCCAATTTAATAATATTCTTCCTATAGCAGGACAACCAGAACCGTACACTGTACTCCAGAAGATGCCTCATCAGTGTCTGTACAACTGCAACATGACATTCCAACTCCTATACTCAATGTTATTACCAACGAAGGCAAACGTGCCAAACGACTTCTCCGCCACCAGTACCTGTGCATCTACTTTCATGGAATAAGTGCGGCCCCCCCCCCCCCCCCCCCCCCACCCCTCAGTCTCTTTGTCCAGCAATACTCCCCAGGGCCATCTCTCTAACTGTACAGGTCCTGGCCTGGTTTGCTTTACCAAAATGCAACACGTCATATTTATCAAAATTAAACTCCATTGGCCACTCCTCAGCCCATTGGCTCATCTGATCATAGTTCTATTGTACTTTTAGATAATCTTCTTCACTGTCCACCACATTATTTTTTCATGTCATCTGCAAACTTACTAACCATACCTCCTAGGTTCCAAATTGTTTATATAAGATGACAAAAAGCAGTGCACCCAGCACTGATCATTGTGGCACAAAGCTGGTTACAGGCCTCCAGTCTGAAAAACATCCCTCTACCACCAGCCCCTGATTCCTACTTTCAAGCCAATTTTCAGGTGCAATCTGCATTTGACTTGCATAGAGATCTCACCAACTTATGTTAGCTAATGTTGGCCCTCTTAGCTGGTGCTAATGAGCATCGTGCAATTTCCTATATCTGATGGCCTCATTTAATCCTTGGCACAACACAGACATGTTTGAAAGCCTCAGCATCGTATTTTGAAGACTACTGTAATGAGAATCAAGAACAATGAATTCACTAATATATGACATGAAAATTGATGGTGTTGGTGATATTGAGGAGGATGGTCTCAGCCTACAGACTGATATTGATCAGTTAGTATATTGGGCAAACAATGGCAAATGGAATTTAATCCCAATAAGCGTGAGATGATGCATTTTGGGAATTCCAATAAAGAACAGTCACAGACAATGAATGGTAGGTCCTTAGAGAGTGTACTGAGGAACAAAGGGACCTTGATGTACCAGTCCATAGATCCCTGAAGGTGTCAGCATATACAGACATGGTGGTGAAGGCAACATACAGAATACTTGCGTTCATTAATCAGGGTGTATAATATAGGAGCAAGGAAGTCTTGTTATAACTTTATGAAACATTGGTTAGGCCACAAATGGAATATGGTGTGCAGTTTTGGTCATCATACTGTCAGAGGGATGTGCAAAGGAGAATAACCAAGATGTTGTCTGGATGAAAAGTCTCAGTTATGTGGATAGGCTGAGTTTGTTTTCCTTGGAGCAGACGAGGCTGACAAAGGATCTGATTGAGATATACAAAATTATGAGAGGTATAGACAGAGAAGAATGTGAAAATCTGTTCCCTATGGCAGACATGTCTAAGGCCAGAGGGCATATATTTAAGGTGAGGAGCAAGTGGTTTAGAGGAAATCAGAGAAAAAAAAAACTCTCTCATATAGAAGGTGATAGAAATATGGAATGTGCTGCCTAAGAGGATGGTGGAGGCAGAATTCTCAACATTTAAGAAGCATCTGGAGGAGCACTTAAAAGACAATGGACCAAGTGCAGGTAAATGGGATTAGTGTAGTCTGGTGTTTCTTGGTTGGCATATACATAGTTGGCCAAAGCCCACGTTTCTTTGCTGTATGACTCCACGACTATATTTTGTGCACTGCTTTAAGTTTTATTCGGATGTACTGAAATATCGTCATTTACTTTTGATGCAGACAATATGCCCTCTGGCCTTAGACATGTCTGCCATAGGGAACAGATTTTCACATTCTTCTCTGTCTATACCTCTCATAATTTTGTATATCTCAATGGATGATTGATGACAGATATCGTGTGTGATTACGTACCTGACCTGGGGCACATAATCATTGACCTTCTGTACTTCAATATCCTGCTTTATTTAGCCCACCTTTTGAAGCATTAATGGCAATCCAAGCAATGAACCAGCAAAGGACTTTTTTGTTCTTTTCCCTGTTGGGGAAAAGAACAGCCTCATCTGATATTTTCTGGGGAATTATTAACCACTGTCAATACATTTGTTTCAAGAGAGAGAACATGGATTGTTTTAACAAAAAGAGCTGATCATGTGGCAGTCATATGTGGGCCTGATTAAAACAACATTCAAAAGCAATCAGTAAACCTTCTCTAGGACTTCTATGCTGTTGACATCAAGCATGAATGGCTTGAATTTCAAGATAGCCATAAACTTTACAACTGAAAACGAAAAGGCACTGAGATAAAGGTATCAAGATTGGAGAAGAAGACATCATTACATGTACTGCCCAGGTACCTCACAAACAATGATTGTGACCTTATGCTTAACTTATTTTGCATTTAGAACAAAGACCTTGTATGCTGACAAACATCTAGTTCAAGAAACCTTGGCTTGGTCTCAGATGTATATGTATAATTTGAACGTAATCTGCCATGCTGGAAATTAAAAAGATCAGACTGTTTATTATTTTTAAATCCCATTCATTTTCCTTTCCCTTTAAGTCAACCAAAATTTAAATCTGGTGAAATGAAAAATGGTCATCTTTTCCAATCCATTCATTTTTAGCATAACATTAGCCTACTCATGCCTCAGCTTTCATTTTGAAACCTTCCATTTCTGATGTTTTAGATATTCTCCTACTTCACAGACCTTCGGGAACTAGCATTTGGAAAAGTACAGGACAATAAACAAAACCCAGAAATGATTTTGATTGGGGATAAAAGGTACTGCAGATGCTGGAGAATCCGAGATAACAAGGTGTGGGGCTGGATGAACACAGCAGGCCAAGCAGTATCATAGGAGCAGGAAAGCTTGACGTTTCGGGCCTAGACCCTTCATCAGAAATGGCTTGACTTCTTTGTAAGTGGGTTGACAGGAGTGGTGCAGTGGATCTTGTGTAATAGATTTCAAACGGCACTAGATAAAGTTCAAAATATACTTGGCAGCAAAATTGAAGCTCAGTGCATTGCCTATGCTATACAGCTCTTCAATTGATTATTCAATACCGTATATAACTATTTGTTCCATTGGGAGAACTAATTCAGTTATAAGAATTAAATCATTCATTATTTGTACTTCAGAACAGACTAATTTTAAAAACATAAACACGTACTAACAGCTGTTTGGACTCAAGAATAGATTGACAATTGCGCCCTATATTTAAACATTTAACACAAGACAAAAAAAATTGCTGAAAATTGCACCCTTCTGTAAAATTCTGTGGAAGCTTATTAAGAAATTTCAGTTGATACAAAGTACGTAGCCATGTGAAGACAATTCAGTATCTCCATCAGCAAATGGGAAAAGGCTCCTTCCTGAAACCAACACAAATTAGTCCTTAACCTTTGAAGATTCTGCATGTCCAAGGGATACTGTGAAGTCACTACCCTACTCCAAAAACTATTTGTTCACTAACATGAACTAAAGAATCTCTTTACCAAGTACTCTCTGTCAGAGATTTTGAAAAGCCAGATAAAACAGCTTTGTGCGTGTGGGAGCAAAGTACATTGAGCATGAGTCAGTGTCAAAATTGTGTGGGAGTCAGTGTCAGAATGTATTCAAACCACACTGTTAGCATCACCTACTCATTACACTATTTAACAGTCTTTATTAAGCTGCCAATTTATTTCAATCAGCAGAATGTGCCAATTAAAGTTTTAACTCGTAACAGTAGTTTACATCAGAATTTTCGTCTCTAATACTTGGCTGTGGGACATATTGTTACAACAGAGACAAAAATAGAAATTGCAGTTTTGCTCCTACAGAGCAAGTAATCTACAATAACAGTTCACCAGTATAAGCCTTGAAAGGTTCATGTCGATTACCAAATAGGTAGAGTATCCTACATCAATATGCACTCTAACTGTAGACGGTTGAAATTATTCTGTAGGAACAAAACCAAACATGATACAGTTCATGATCAAGAAGTGCATGACGCTGAAATCAAAATAGGTACTTAAAATTCATAGTTTTATTCATGTATAACTACAAAGTAGCTGTTATTAGATGAACAAATCACTAGTTTATTGCAATACGTGTTCCTCCATTAGTTTGGTTATTTAACTCTTGGTTCTGCTTTTCAAACCTCTTCCTCAGACTAAACAACTGTACTTTATAGCACAATTGAGTCAAATCCACAGTAGAGACTGAGAAAAAAAAAGTTTATTTTTGCAGGAATACCCTAAAGAAGTCAGAGGAGCACATTGCCAGGAGATCATAGTTGACTCCCAGGGAAACAGACAAGACGAAATTAATGCATCAGACATAGCACACTCAAAGTAAATAGGCAATGATTGACAACTCAACAGGCTACCTGGAACAAAAGCCATAAAAGGCAAATATAATTACACCAGCATACAAAAATTGACTGATAAGCAAGATGCTAACCCTAGCTTTAATTATAAACAATTGCTCTTCCCTTCTTCAAAACAATGGTCAGTGAGTATATAGCAAACTTGTATTGCAGTGCTTACCAATCATGAAGGTCCAAATCTTTAATCTACAGTGTAAGATGAGTTAACTTTTACAGCCTGGACAATTCTGGAGCGATAATGTTGGCCTGTGCTACTAGTGGTAGGGAGGGGTAAGACAGAGGGAGAAATCCAGCATGCACTGCATTGTCTGGTAATTGTGGTTGAACAACTGGACTATCAAACAACACTGGAAATGGTTGTATGAGTACCACCAAAATTCAGTCATTATCTGGTGTCATAGTTATGCTTGAATAAAATTACAAAGTAGCTGTTATTAGCTGAACAATTCACTAGTTTATGGCACATAAAGTGCAACTGATTGAGAGTTCTAGTGGAACTATACTCCAGCTACTACTGTTTTCAGTAAAAGGAAAAGGGAACTAGGCAAGAAATACTAAGTACTTAAAAGCTAAGAAGGAGATAATGATATGATGCCAAGAAAGCAAAAATTCATGCAATACAAATGCTTCTGTCATGCTCAAAAAGCTATTTTGTGGCTCTATCACCACCAAATGACTTGCCTGATCTGATAAATGAACATTAATGCACTGGAAATGACAACAGATTAAGGAGGCAAATAAATCAATGAGCTGAAAATATCTTTAGCAAGTTTTTAGATGCCGAAAAATAAAAAGCAAAGCAGAAGGTTTTTGGACAATGTAGCTATAATGGTTAAACAGTGCCAATAGCAGAGCAAAGGATGGGGAACAACGAGTAGACCTTTTTAGGAGGGACAGAGAGCATAAATGTCCCCAAGATTTGTAAGGCAAGGATTGAGAAATTTCTACAGAAATCTCATGTCTGAAGTGTACGGATATAGCTGTAGCTTTGTTCACTTATTCCTGCATTAATCAGATCAACATAATGTTTAGTGAATTGGTGGCATAAGGCAAAGAAATTTCAGAAGCAAGCTTGGTTTGCTTCTGCTGTTACTATAGTCAGAAGCATTTGAAATACAAGAAAATAACTATAATCCTTTGAATTACAAACTTCAAAGTGAAAACCTCCACAGCTCTTACAATTCTATACTATCACATTCGGAAACAAAAACAGTAACAAAAATATAGTGTTCAACCAGAGGATTGTGCCAAGTGAGCATTGTCAATTAGGATGATCACAAGAGTACAAAACTAATATCTTTCTCTTGAATTAACTGAAATCTTTTGGTTTGGAAATAAGCTCAATAGAATCTGTTGTGTACCATCAGAATGTGAAAAAATAAACAAAGCATACAATTTGGGTCTTCTGATTCTCAGTTATTTCCCATCCAGATGCTTAGAAAACCGACAGTTTTAAAGGATTCGTCACAGACTTTTAAAAATTACGGTTGAGTTTTTCCTTTGAAGAGAATAGGCATTTAAATGAATTGACGTACGGAGAATTAGCTAGTCATCCGTTTCACAGCATTGCAAACAGAAATAACTATTTCACAATAAAGCCTTCTTTAACAATTTATTTAGCCAGAAATTTTACTAAAAATTGCATCAAAATATTAAACTTAACTTGGATACTCTGCCAAGCATTGTGTTTTTTAAAAAACTGAATCTCGGAATACATATCACTGCAGATGGCACTTTGCAGACCAGGAATTTGTCAACTAAACAAAAACATTATAGATTTTTGCTAACTCTAAATTCTTCCACCCTCTATCTTGGGACATCAATGTAATTTACCAATGTGATGTAGTACATTACCCAAGAACCATATATGTAATACCTTTACAACCCTTTTGCCTGCAACGTTTTTGCAAGTTCATATTGAAGAAGAAAACCTCCAACCTCAATCTTCAACAAAACTCATGGGCAAGCCAAATCTGCATCTGCACAAACCATGCCAGATGCAGACTTCTGATGCACAAATGGAAAATTACATCACCCTAGCGTGCAACTGCAGACACTAGATCAGATCATGAAACATAAAATCTCAATGCCCGATTCAAAATATGACAGTAATATCACAGAGATGCAGCCCCCTATCACGACATTTACGCTCACATTCAGCTAGATAAAACAAGAATTGTTGCTCCTCATCTACATCAGTCAGAAGTCAAATATCAATCCAGGTAGCACCTAGCCATTAACATCAAACCACGCAATCAGAATACCTAATGTCAGCCTTAATCAGAAAAAGCCTAATGTAAATTAAGTAGTATTCTTTCACAACCAATTTGAGGCAACACAAAATCTACCAAACATCTTCTATTTAAAATTTCAATTACATAACTTTTTTCTTATACCTATTGTTTAACACACGATAAGTTTTGATGGTTTCATCTGCATCAATTTAACATGTTCACATTAAATTGAAACCCAACATCAAAACCATGATTGTAATGAGAAATGCTAAGCAAACTTAGCAGAGCACTGGAAATTACCATGCAAATACCTCGTGCAACCACCTTATTCCTTCCTGGTACTGCTAAAAGATCATACTTACATTACATATATATTAATTGCTGTTTGCTGCCCAGTTCCAGCAACTCAAATAGCAAGGTAGAGACAGAATCAAATAAAATACAACTTTTGTCTTCAAGGTCTTCAACACCAGTCAAGCTGCAGCATTTGCTAAGTTGTGAAATGGATCCTGTTTCTTGGAAGAGGTTCCCCAGTGAGTGCTCTGTTGCCCTAAGACAGAGAAATAAAGCATCACAGCTGCCAAGCCACTTGCAGGAATTGAAACACGAAACCACACATGATGTCACTTCAAAAAGACAGTATGTGGAACAGCCTATGTTTTGCCTTCTGACACCATGGAAATATATAATTTGTTCCAGAAAATTCAAGTTTATAAACTGTCATTTCTGAAAAGGACTAGTTTGTGCATACAAAACATTATGTTAAGTTCTATCATATTTTTTAGATTTTACAATTACTATTTACGAGAACTATGTTGCCATTTACAAACATTTTCACTTGAAAGATGAATGTGTGATTTATTTATTTTCACATATATCTTGAAGATACAGTGATACAAAAGTGTTTGTCACCACAATCCACCACCATTTTGAGGTACAAGAAGGATAAAAAGAAATTATTTCAATAAGAGTTCAACTTTTGTTCAAATTGGGGTCTCAAGCACAGCTTCAGGGCCGCTGCAAAGTCTCTGCAAGGTGTTCTGGTCCTCAAGGAGTCCCGCTCTGACCACCAATAATTCTGCAACTTGCGAAGTCTGAGCAAATTTCGGAAGCATCTGCAATCCACTGTATAAAAGCCAGCACTGGTGGTCCTGATCGGCCATATTAGAACAAAGTTAGAATGGAAAGCTGTGAACTGCTTTCCCATTCAGCTCCTCTCTCTGGGATCAAATGCAGATAATCATTTTTTGAGCCGAATACTCTCCTAACAGGAACTTCCTATTCTTCAGTACTACGTGACACTCACTAAGGATCAAACACAGCAAAATTGTGCCTACAAACTATACTATTTATTATGTTGGAGATAGTAGGAACTGCCGATGTTGGAGTCTGAGATAACAAGGTGTCAAGCTGGATGAACACAGCAGGCCAGGCAGCATCAGAGGAGCAGGAAAGCTGACGTTTCGGGTCTAGACCCTTCTTCAGAAATGGGGAAGGGGAAGGTGGCTCTGAAATAAATAGAGACAGGGGGAGACGATGATCGAAGATGGATAGAGAAGCAGATAGGTGGAGAGAAGACGGACAGGTCAAGGAGGCAGGGGTGACGCCAGTAAAGGTGAGTGTAGGTAGGGAGTTGGGATGGGGATTGGTCAGTGAGGAGGGAGGGGCGGGTAGGTAGGAGAAAAGACGAACAGGTCAAGGAGGCAGGGATGAGGCTGGTAGGTAGAAAGCGAGGGTAGGAGTTGGTCAGTGAGGTGGGAGGAGCGGATAGGTGGGAGAAAAGACGGACAGGTCAAGG
Source organism: Ginglymostoma cirratum (assembly GCA_024137785.1). Taxonomy (NCBI): domain Eukaryota; kingdom Metazoa; phylum Chordata; class Chondrichthyes; order Orectolobiformes; family Ginglymostomatidae; genus Ginglymostoma; species Ginglymostoma cirratum. The sequence goes on along the minus strand of JAHRHZ010000091.1, from coordinate 6,495,415 downwards.
AAGCGGGGATGAGACGGGCTGGTCTTGGGATGTGGTCAGGGGTGGGGAGATTTTGAAGCTTGTGAAGTCCACATTGAGACCATTGGGCTACAGGACTCCCAAGCGGAATATGAGGTGCCGTTCTTCCAGCCTTCGGGTGGCATCGTTGTGGCACTGGAGGAGGCCCAGGATGGACATGTCATCCAAGGAGTGGGAGGGGGAGCTGAAGTGGTTCGCGGCTGGCAGGGGTTGTCGTCGTTTGTCACGAACCAAGCATAGGTGCTCCACAAGGTGGTCTCCAAGTCTCCGCTTGGTTTCCCCGATGTAGAGGAGGCCACATCAGGGACAGTGGATACAGTATGCCACATTAGCAGTCCCTCTTCTGCAGCTACACTGGCCCACTCGCCCACCTCTTCCTCCAGTATATCTATGACTGTATCGGCACTGCCTCGTGCTCCCACAAGGAGCTCGTACAGTTCATTCACTTTACTAACACCTTCCACCCCAACCTTAAGTTCACCTGGACCATCTCTGATACCTCTCTCTCCTTCCTGGACCTCTCTGTCTCCATCTGTGGTAACCACCTGGAAACTGATGTCCATTTCAAGCCTACCGATCCCCACAGCTACCTAGAATACACCTCCTCTCACCCACCCTCCTGCAAGAATGCCATCCCCTATTCCCAATTTGTTCGCCTCCACCCCAACATGAAGCATTCCACTCCTGGACATCCCAGATGTCCTCATTTTTCAAAGACCCTCCACAGTGGTCAAAAACGCCCTCGACCGCATCTCTCGTGTTTCCCACACCTCAGCCCTCACACCCCCTCCCCACAATAACAACAAAGGCGGAATTCCTCACATATCACCCCATCAACCTCCGGATTCAATGCATCATTTTCCATCACTTCCGCTACCTGTAATCTGACCCCACTACCAAGGATATATTTCCCTATCCACCCTTATCTGCCTTCCGGAGGGACCGCTCTCTCCGTGACTCCCTCGTCCGCTTCACACTCCCCACAAGCCCCACCGCCCCTGGCACTTTTCCCAGCAACCGCTGGAAGTGCTACACCTGCCCCTACACCTCCCCACTCACCTCCATCCCAGGCCAAAAGAAAACCTTCCACATTAAACAGATGTTCACCTGCACATCTGCTAATGTGGTATATCGCATCCGCTGTTCCCGTTGTGGCCTCCTCTACATCAGGGAAACCAAGCAGAGACTTGGAGACCGCTTTGTGGAAAACCTACGCTCGGCTCGTGACAAACAACAACACCTCCCAGTCGTGAACCACTTCAACTCCCCCTCCCACTCCTTGGACGACATGTCCATCCTGGGCCTCCTCCAGTGGCACAATGATGCCACCCGAAGGCTGCAGGAACAGCACCTCACATTTCACTTGGGAACACTACAGCCCAAGGGTCTCAATGTGGACTTCACAAGCTTCAAAATCTCCCAACCCCCGACCTCATCCCAAGACCAGCCCATCTAATCCCCGCCTCCTTGACCTGTCCATCTTTTCTCCCACCTATCCGTTCCTCCCTCCCCACTGACCAACGCCCATCCCAACTCCCTACCTACACTCACCTTTACTGGCATCACCCCTGCCTCCTTGACCTGTCCGTCTTCTCTCCACCTATCTGCTCCTCTATCCATCTTCTATCATCGCCTCCCCCTCTCTATTTATTTCACAGCCACCTTCCCTGCCCCCAATTCTGAAGAAGGGTCCAGACCTGAAACGTCAGCTTTCCTGTTCCTCTGATGCCGCCTGACCTGATGTGTTCATCCAGCTGTACACCTTATTATCTATTTATTACGTTATACAGTTGTGTGCTTGTTTAAAGTTAGTTAATGATGCCTAGGAGGCTCTTATGAGCCATTCAACATTGGTCTCTGACTTCATGAATGTTTTGAAACTTGTTGATGAGACTATTACATTTCAATCGCAATAATGGTATAATATTATTCACTCTATTGTTCATTATCATTATTCTCTGCGCAAGTCAAAATTTTACAGGGAAGCACCCTTTGAGTGTGAACTTCAATAATGACAAAGATAAATTATATAAGCTTCGTCATTCGTGCACTTAATATTTGATAGCTGAACTAAACTTTTGAAAATGTGTGTTGAATAATAATCATGATTGAAATAATTCACTGCAGGAATGATGAATAAAGAGCTTTATAAAATTTCAGGGTTTGAAAATCACTTCTGGGAGGTATCTGAGTCAACTGAAAAACTGAATAAATATTGCTTGCGAGCTTCCTGTTGAAATTCCAAGAACATATTTCACAGATTTAATTAAATGAAGCAGCTGGTGAGTGATTATTTTTGAAAATTAACCAAAAAGAACTGCAAATAAATACTGAAAAGATGAAGAAGTTAAAGACAGCAACATTTATTCAACAGATCACATCATGAGGATATCCCAAACTGCTTAACAGCCAAAGCATTGTTTTTGAAATGCAATCATGTGTGTAGGTCAGTACAACTAATTTGTGCATTATCAAGGTCACACAAAAGAAAATGTGATGCATTATCTACTTTAATACTTTCCTGGTTGAAAGACATATCTTAGTGAGGAAAGTGGAAATATTCCCTTCTTTTTACATCAATAGTACCACAAGACGGGCGGCACCGTGGCTCAGTGATTAGCACTGCTGCCTCACAGAACCAGGAACCCGGGTTCAATTCCACCTTTGGGCGACTGTATGGAGTTTGCACATTCTCCCCTTGTCTGTGTGGGTTTCCCCTGGGTGCTCCAGTTTCCCCCCACAGCCCAAAGATGCGCCGGCTAGGTAGATTGGCCATGCTAAATTGCCCATAGTGTTCAGGGATGTGTAGATTAGGTGGGTTATAAGGGGATGGGTCGAGGTGGGAATGTCCGAGGTTCAGAGTGGGCTGGTTGGCCCAAAGGGCCTGTTTCCACACGGTAGCGATTCTATGACCTATGATCTTTTGTATCCAACTCCACTGGTATAACTTTGACAGAATAATTGAAACAAACTCTCAATTGAGTGAAATTAATTATGGTCACTTCTCAATTGCCATGACACATGAACAGCTTCAATATCTTGGTTTGGATGTAGCTGCTTAATGAGGGACAGTAAGAATATGTGCAACTGAGAACTTATGGACAGGTCATATTTGGATTATCCAACGGTAATATGCGCTCCTGGCATACTACAAAGATTATTTTCAAAGCTTCTTTAGAGACACAATACACAACACTCAAATGTGTGCAGGGACTTTTGAGGTTTCTTCATATCACAATAACAGAGCCACTTGCGCTCCTGTAATATTAAATCCTTAGAATGTGTATGACAGGTGTTACACCAAGCTAATAAGACAAAGTTACATTTACAGAGCCAGTTTTTAAATGGTGGTGATGACGACAAATCATGACAATTCCAATCTCTCTCATCTTCTTCAAGTAATTACATTCCACCTAGCTCATAGCAAGTGAGTCACCTTACCAGCCAAACACAAAAATGCTTTTATTTTCAAAACTATTAATCACAATCCATTATACCACAACGTTTCTCCACTATGTTCAACATTCCAGCTGATTTACTGAATCAAACCAGGCATGCATTGCTCTCAATGGGTCAAGAGGTGTGAAGCTGGAAAAGCACAGCAGGTCGGACAGCATCCGAGGAGCAGGAAAATCAATGTTTTGGGCCGAAAACCCCAGGGCTGGGAAGGGGGTGGGAAACACAGAAGTAAATAGAGGGAAGGGAGTGGGGCTGCGGAAGGGAACGTGGGATGGTGGTAGGTGGATGCAGATGGGGGTTATTTTGATTGGTCAGTGAGAAGGATGGAGCAGATTGGTGAGAGGGAAGATGGACAGGTTAGATCAAGTCAGGGAGGCGGAGGCGGAGGAGGAGTTGGGGTCGGACATGGGATAGGGCTGGGGGTGGAGGGGTTTTGAAGCTGCTTAAGTCAATATGGAGGCCATTGGGCTATAAGCTCCCAAGGCGAAATATCAGGTGTTGTTCCTCCAGTTTACATTTGGTCTCACTCTGACAGTGGGGCAGGCCAAGGATGGACATGTTGGCAGGGGACTGGGACGAGGAATTAAAATGGATGGCAACCAGAAAGTTGGGTTGGTTGGTGTGTGCAGAGCGTGAATGCTCCACAAACCGGTCCCCCATTCTACGTTTGGTCTCCCAAATACAGAGGAGTCCATATCAGGAGCAACAGATCCAATAGATCAGGTTGGAAGAAGGGCAGGTGAATCTCTGCTGGATCTGGAAGGATTGGTTAGGGACTTGGACAGAGACAAGAGGGGAGGTGTAGGGGCAGGTGTTGCACCTCTTCTGGTTGTGGAGAAAGGTATCGGGTGTGGTGGTGAAGTTGTTGGGGAGTGTGGAGCTGATGAGGGAGTTGTGGAATGAACAGTCCCTCCAGAAAGCATACAAGCCGGGCTGGGGTCTGACTGTGGATAGCGGAAATGTCGGAGGTTGACATGTTGGATTCAGAGGTTGGTGGGGTGGTATTTGAGGACTAAGGGGACTCCATTTTTATTGCTGTTTGGGGGGGGGAGGAGGTTTGAGGACAGAAGTGCACAAGATGGAGGAGATGTGGGATTACAAAGGAGGGGAAATTCTGGTCATTCAAGGAGGAGGCTATCTGGGATGTCCTGGAATAAAACTCTCATCCTGTGAGCAGATGCGGCTGAGGCACAGGAATTGAGAGTATGGGTTAGCATTTTTACAGGAGGATGGGTGAGAGGAGGTGTAGTCGAGGTAGTTGTGAGAGTCAGTGGGTTTGAAATGGATGTCAGTGGTGAGCTGGTTTCCGGAGATGGAAGCAGAGAGGCCCAGGAGTAGAAAAGAGCTATCAGAAATGGTCCAGGTGAATTTGAGGGTGAGACGGAACCACAATTTCTCTATTTACTGCTGGGCTCCCCACCCATTTCCCAGTCCTGACAAAGGGTTTCGACCCAAAAGTTGACGTTCCTACTCCTTGGATGCCGTCAGACCTGCTGTGCTTTTCCAGCTTCACACCTATTGACTCTGGCTTCCAGCATCTGCAGCCCTTATTGTCTCCTCTGCTTGTGTGTTATCCTTGTATGTGTAGGTAAATGGTTTATCTTTCTCTTCACTGTAAGATACCAATTGATGACATTATTTTAAATATGGGTTCAATTCCAACAAAAATGCTGCAATCACCAACCTTCACCTCATTGATCCTCTATTGCTGACTTTGTTGATTCGTTTGTATATCTGGCATAATTATACTCAAATTATATACAGTGTGTAAAACAAAGATCAAATCAATGGCACATTTGAGAGACAACTGTGACAGAAACACACATCATAGGAAAGTATGACAAGAGCTCAGTACAGTGGCAAAATGTATAAACACAGATCAGACTCAACGCAATACAAGTCTGTCCCCTGTGGCATGATAAGTAAGGAGCCCAGACCAAATACAATCGTCGGCTGAAGGATTCTGAGGGAGTTAGGAATAAGGAGATAAATATTGCAGACATAACAGGATCCCAATTTTAAGTACTCATGTTCTGAACTTACCTAGATTTACGCTCGTATTCATAATCGTAAAGACCACAGCTCATTTTTTTTTTTCTGTTTGTGTTGGATTGTTGACCAAAACGGGAAAAGGGTACGGTGAAAGAAATTGCTGCACTTTGTAAGTTGTGTACACACTGTGGCTTTGCTCAAGCTGTACAGGAAAGATGTTTGATACCCTTCAGCACCATGGATGTATTCACAGCGAGCTTTGCCGAGAAAGAGACTGTTGATTGGGTTTTCAAATAGGACTAGTTTTGTGGTCTAGGAGTCGTCAGCGTGACAACAGCTCTAATTGGCACTTGGGCAGGTGAATAGCTTGAGTGTGAGCAATACAAAGACAGACAGACAGACAGAGACAGACAGACAGACACAGACAGACAGACAGACAGACAGACAGACAATCTCCAGACTGCAAAAGACAGCATCTTTTTCTGCAGTGAAATAACCAAGAACTGAAAGACAGCTGTTTTGTCCCACCATTTTTTTTATAAGCTGTTGTCTCTAATCAGTGACTGAAAGACTGAACAATTAAAGGCGTCAAGTCTCTGTATTTTAGCAAAGAACTGAAAGAACCTAGAAATAAGGAGATTGGATCAGAAGCAGTTGGAAGAATCAAAAGGGACACTTCATCAAATCCTGTGGACTACTGTATTGAATTGTGTTTCCCCATTTTTTTGCCTCCCACAACATCAATGTTACTTTGTGTCCATGTCCATGTCCAACACTCCCTCTCATCCCTGCTTCCGTGACCTGACACACCCTGTCCATCTTGTCTCCCACCTATCCTGATAGTCGCTCCCACCTCACTGACCAATCCTCACCTGCACTCACCTATCACCATCCCACCTAGCTTCCCCAGCCCCACCCCTCTTCTCTATTTATTTCTGAGCTCCCTTCCCCCTCCCATTTCTGAAGAAGGGTCCCAACTCGAAATGTCAACTTTCCTACTCCTCTGATGCTGTCTGGCCTGCTGTGTTCCTCCAGCTCCACACTGTGTTATCTCCGCCTCCGGCATCTGCAGTTCCTGCTATCTCTCAATGTTACTTTGCGTGTCTGTGTCTGCCTGCATTGTTGTGGAAAGGGGTTTTAGAAGTAATTAGAGTTTCAGCTAGCATAGTTATAGTATGAGACATTTTAATACTTGCCTATGATTAGAAATGATTTACTTGTAATAAATAGTTGTTCACGTTAAGTACAGAAACATAGTTAGTGCTTTTTGCTCTATCAGACAGATAAATGAACTTTGATCGATTTGATTACATATTTAACTTCAATGACGAGCACTTTCCCAAATAACTCAAGACAATAATCCATTTGCAAACATTCTAGGATTTGGGAGGGAGGTGATAGGGATTTCTTTGCACTACAGCATTTCGATGAATTGGAAATGTAAATGTAACAGGACAAGTTTACATATGCAGTTTCCAAAGAAACATGGAAAGAAATAATGGTTAACGTTAATGACAAGTAGGTATTCATAAACAGCCGATCAGGAGTAAGATTATATCTGTATGAGGGATTGGAAGATAATTAGAATAGAATGAGTATCTTTATGTGAAATAAGAATGTACATGTAGACCATTCACCTCCTCAAACCTGCTTTTTCACAAACACACTTTTGTCCCTTATCTATTTGGTTAACAAAAATCAGTAATCCCTGATTTAAAATTAGAAATTAATCTAGCATCAATTGCCACTTGTGAAAACAAGTTCCAAACTTCCATCACTTTCACAAATATACCAAGAGTAGTAGGCTATTCAGCCCCATGAGCTTACTCCACCAATCAATAACGTCATGGTTGATTCTAGCCTCCCCATTCAAGAACAAGAATCTATGTGCCTCCAATTTACAAATATTTAAGGAATCACTTTTCACCATCTTTTCAGGTGGGAGTTCCAAAGGCTCAGAGCCCCACAGAATTTGTTTCTTTGACTAATTTCTGTTTTGAATGGACAACCCCTGATTCTTAAACACTGACCCCTAGTTCGAAATGAGGAACAGGACACCTACTATGGCTAGAAGGATTTTTGAATTTCGGTCTGAAAGACCTGGCTCGAATTTTCAGGATATGCCTCCTGGTCTGGTACTCTCCCACCAGTGGGAAGAGTTTCTCTCTATCTACCATAGCAGGTACACTAAATTACTTTAAAATTTTGATAGAATCATCCCTTAATCATTTAACTGCCAATGTATGCCATTACAGAAACTTGGGTAATTCAGGGACAGGAATGGTTGTTGGAAGTTCCAGGATTTAGATGCTTTAAAAGAAATATGGAGGGTGGAAAAAAGGCGGGTGAGTGGCATTGCTAGTCAGGGCTGGTATAGCAGCTACTGAAAGGCAGTTCAAGAATGATATGTCTACAGAGTCAGTTTGGGTTGTGGTCAGGAACCAGAAAGGAGCAGTCACTTTGTTGGGTTTTTTTTTAACAGACCTCCTAATAGCTACAGAGAAGTGGAGGAGCGGATTGGGAGGCAGATACTGGAAAGGTGCAGAAGTCACAGGGTTGTAGTCATGGGTGACTTCAACTTTCCAAATATTGATTGGAAACATTTTAGTTGTAATAGTTTAGACCGAGCGGATTTTGTCCAGTGTGTTCAGGAAAGATTCCTGACATGGTATGTAGATTAACCAACACGAGGAGAGGCCACTTCGGATTTGGTGCTTGGCAATGAACCGGGCCAAGTGTTAGACCTGTTGGTAGGAGAGCATTTTGGCAGTAGCAATCATAACTCTGTTACTTTTACAGTAGTCACGGAAAGAATAGGTACATACAGCAGGGTAAAGTTTATAATTGGGGGAGGGGTAATTATAATTCTGTTTGGCAAGAACTGGGTAACAAAGTGGGAACAGATGCTGTCAGGGAAGGGCACTATTGAATGTGGAGATTGTTTAAGGAATGCATACTGTGTGTGCTCGATATGTTTGTACCTAGCAGGCAGGGAAGATGCGGTCCAGTGAGGGAGCCTTGGTTCTCAAGAGAGATCGAACTACTGGTTAAGAGGAAGAAGGATGCTTATATAAGGTTTAGGAAACAAGGAACGGAAAAGGCTCTAGTTATCCAGGAAGGAGCTGAAGAAAGGGCTTAGGAGAGCTAGAAGGGGGCATGAGAAAACGTTGGCAGATAGGATCAAGGAAAACTCCAAGGCTTTTTACATGTATGTGAGGAATAAGAGAATGGCCAGAGAAAGGGTAGGGCCGATCAAGGATTGTAAAGGGAATTTGCGCACGAGCCTAAAGAGATAGGAGAGGTCCTTAATGAACACTTTTTTTCGTATTCACAACTGAGAGGGACCTAGCTGTAGAGGAGGACAGTGTGAAGCAGGCTGGTAGGCTAGAGGAGGTCGATGTTAGTAAGGAAGATGTACTAGAAATTTTGAGGAACTTGAAGTTAGATAAGTCTCAGGGGCCTGATGGGATTTATCCAAGGATTCTATGGGAAGCGAGGGAAGAGATCACAAGGCCTTTGGTGATGATCTTTTCGTCCTCAACGTCCACGGGTATAGTGCCGGAGGATTGGAGAGGGGCAAACATCATTTCCTTGTTCAAAAAAGGGAACAGGGATAACCCCGGAAATTACAGGCCAGTTAGTCTTACATCAGTGGTGGGCAAATTATTGGAATGGGCTCTGAGAGATAGGATTTATGATCACTTGGATAGGCACAGTTTGATTCGTGATAGTCAGCATAGATTTGTGAGGGGTAGATCATGCGTCACAAATCTTACTGAATTCTTTGAAGAGGTGACCAAACATGTGGATGAAGGTAGAGCAGTGGATGTGGTATACATGGATTTTAGTAAGGTATTTGATAAGGTTCCCCATGGTAGGCTCATGCACAAGGTAAGGAGGCATGGGATAGGGGGAAATGTGGCAGATTGGATTCAGAATTGGCTGACCCTTCGAAGACAAAGGGTGGTGGTGGATGGAAAATATTCAACATAGTGCTCAGTTACGAGTGGTGCACCACAAGGATCTCTTCTGGGTCCTCGTCTATTTGTGATTTTTGGAAATGATTTGGATGAAGGAGTGGAAGGGTGGAATCGTAAGTTCGCGGACGATACGAAGGTGGGTCGAGTTGTGGATAATGCGGAGGGCTGTTCTAGGTTACAAAGGGACATTGGTAGGATCCAGAGCTGGGCGGAGAAGTAGCAGATGGAGTTTAACCCTGAAAAGTGTGAGGTGCTTCATTTTGGAAGGACAAACTTGAAAGCAAAATACAGGGTTAATGGCAGTGTGGAGGAGCAAAGGGATCTTGGGGTTCATGTCCACAGTTCCCTGAAAGCTGCCACCCAGGTGGATAGTGTTATTAAGAAGGCGTATGGTGTGTTAGCTTTCATTAATAGAGGGATCGGGTTCAAGAGCCGTGAAGTTATGCTCCAGCTATACAAAACCCTGGTTCGGCCACATCTGGAGTATCGTGTCCAGTTCTGGTTGCCTCATTACAGGAAAGATGTGGAAGCATTGGAAAAGGTGCAGAGGAGATTTACCAGGATGCTGCCTGGAATGGAGATAAGGTCTTATGAGGAAAGGTTGAGAGAGCTAGGGCTTTTCTCTTTAGAACAACGAAGGATGAGAGGTGACTTGATAGAGGTGTACAAAATGATCAGAGGTATAGATGGAGTGGATAGCCAGAGACTTTTTCCTAGGGTGGAGGTAGCTATTACGAGGGGGCATAGTTTTAAAGTTAGGAGAGGTAGATATAGGGGAGACGTCAGACGTAGGTTCTTTACTCAGGGAGAGTGTGGTAGGGGCATGGAATGCATTGCCGGAGAGGGTAGTGGAGTCGGCCTCATTAGGGGCATTTAAGTGGCTATTAGATAGGCATATGGATGATAGTATAAGCGCAGGGTGGAGGTTAGGATTAGGATTAGGATTAGGATTAGGGTAAAAGTTCAGCACAACATCGTGGGCCGAAGGGCCCATACTGTGTTGTACTGTTCCATGTTCTATGCAACTTAATTTGCATAATCAGTCATTGTATGTCAACTTTTAGGGTCCCAATGTCATTCCAGTGAAATCGATATTGTGTTCCCTCCAAAGTCAATATATTAAATCTTGTATTTAAATAGTGCCTTTGATGCAGTAAAACTTCCTATTAGCATTACCAATTAATTCAGCCCCAAGCCATATAGGGTATTGTTTTCTATTTTAACTTAAAGGCTACAGACATTGCCGGCAATTATGGCCCATTCTTACTTGTGCTGGAGTGAACCACCTTTATGATCGCAATTGTTTGGTTTGCTAAGCCACTTCAGAGAAGTTAAGAGGTAGCTACATTGCTACTTGCTAGACCAGTTAAGAACAACAGATCTTTCCCTAAAGGACAATAGTGAATCAGATGAGATTTTACTACAGGGAAAGGACAGTTCATTGATTTCTAGCTTTGTATTCTAGATTTTCATCATTCATTTGAAATTGCTCCATGAAAAGATATGAGCTCATGTTGTAGATCGTCAAGTTTTCCTACTCCAATGATGCTGCTTGACCTGCAGTGTTCATCCAGCCCCACGCTTGTTATCTCGGATTCTCCAGCATCTGCAGTACCTTTTATCTCTGATACAATTTTAACCCCACTGCGAAGCCTCTTCTAAGGATGCCTACCCTGAAGAAGTTACCCTCCTCCCTCTGGACAAACCTCAGGGAATCTCTCCCCCCCCACAACTCTCTCATAATCTCTTCGGCCTTGAAACTGCTCGACCACATCCTAAAGCAAACCAGGTACTACAGCCACATCACCTTTCTTAGTACCTGCCTACGGAACCAGATCATCCCCAATGGACTACAATCCACATTCAAGCCTTCCCAATTTGGCCCCAACCGTGACAATATCTACATTCAGAACACTGAGACCCTCCAGAAGCGCTTCTCCCTGCGACTCCTGAAACACACACTTGCAGCAATGCGCAGGCATCTCCAGGCACTACAATCAAGACTACCCAAGCTCAGAGCCTCCCTCTCCCAGAGCTGCAAAGGACCTCTCCTGTTTTTTATTCTTCGTAGGATCCACAACCTGAACTCACAATTCCACTCAGCTTTACTGGACACCAAAAATCGTAAGTACAGTAAACTTACTGATGCCCACCACCCAAAACGGGCTTCCCCCACTCCCCAAATCGCCAACCCTACCCAGGAAATCCCCCACAATGTACCCGCCGCCATTGGCCACGAGGCCACTGTCTGAGAACCCACTGATGACGTCACATCCGCCACCGCCGGGTACCCCACTTCCAGGACAGCGAACGCCGCCGCTGCTGAAACCACCGCCTCCATCACCGAAACCAACACCACAGACACTACCATCATCGCCGCTGCTGCTGCCGCCCCGCCCACCGCCGAAGCCGACGCTGACATAACTCCGCCCACAGCCGACGCCAACAACGCTCCGCCCACAGCCTCCACAGCCAGCAGCTCCAGAGGAGACAGCAACACTGAGCCCTGCCGGGTCTTCACCATCCCCCCAGACCTCCCCCTTACTGAGGACAAACGGTCAGTCCTCAGTAAAGGGCTCACCTTTGTCCCCCTCCACCCACATATCAATGAATACCGCTCACGCTTGGATATTGAGCAGTTTTTCCGCAGCCTCCGCCTCCATGCTTACTTCTCTAACAGCAAATCTAACCCTCCCTCTACTGACCCCTTCTCCCGCCTCCAACACAAGCCCTCTTCCTGGACACCACCCCAAGGCCTCCTACCCTCCCTCGACCGCTTCATCTCCAACTGCCGTCGTGACATCAATCGCCTCAACCTCTCTACCCCTCTCAAACACTCCAACCTCTCCACCGCAGAACGTGCAGCCCGCCGCTCCCTCCGCTCCAATCCCAACCTCACCATAAAACCTGCGGACACGGGAGGGGCAGTCGTAGTATGGCGCACTGACCTCTACATTGCTGAGGCCAGGCGCCAACTCTCTGACACCTCCTCCTACTGCCCCCTGGATCATGACCCCACCCCCGAGCACCAAACCATCATCTCTCAAACCATTCACAACCTCATCACCTCAGGTGACCTCCCACCCACCGCCTCCAACCTCATCGTTCCCCAGCCCCGCACCGCCCACTTCTATCTCCTTCCCAAAATCCACAAACCTGAATGCCCTGGTCAACCCATTGTCTCCGCCTGCTCCTGCCCCACCGAACTCATCTCCACCTACCTAGACTCCATTTTCACCCCCTTGGTCCAGGAACTCCCTACCTACGTCCGTGACACCACCCACGCCCTCCACCTCCTCCAGAACTTCCAATTCCCCGGTCCCCAACACCTCATTTTTACTACGGACGTCCAGTCCCTATACACCTGTATTCCCCATGCAAATGGCCTAAAGGCCCTCCGCTTCTTCCTGTCCCGCAGAACTGACCAATCCCCCTCCACCAACACCCTCATCCGCTTAGCCGAACTCGTCTTCACCCTCAACAACTTCTCTTTCAATTCCTCCCACTTCCGACAGACAAAGGGGGTGGCCATGGGTACCCGCATGGGCCCAAGCTATGCCTGCCTCTTTGTAGGTTACGTGGAACAATCCCTCTTCCGTACCTACACTGTCCCTAAACCCCACCTCTTCCTCCGTGACATTGATGACTGCATCAGCGCCGCCTCGTGCTCCCACGAGGAGCTCGAACAGTTCATCCACTTCACCAACACCTTCCACCCCAACCTGAAGTTCACCTGGACCATCTCCAACACTTCTCTCTCCTTCCTGGACCTCTCTGTCACCATCTCGGGTAACCACCTAGAAACTGATGTCCATCTCAAGCCCACTGACTCCCACAGCTACCTGGAATACACCTCCTCCCACCCACCTTCCTGCAAAAAAGCCATCCCCTATTCCCAATTCCTTCACCTCCGCCACATCTGCTCCCAGGATGAGACATTCCACTCCCGCAAATCTCAAATGTCCTCATTCTTCAAGGACGGCAACTTCCCCCCCACAGTGGTCGAGAACGCCCTCGACCGTGTCTCCCACATTTCCCGGAACACATCCGTCACGCCCCGTCCCCGCAACAATAACCAAAAAAGAATCCCCCTTGTCCTCACGTACCACCCCACCAACCTCCGGATCCAACGCATCATCCT
>JAHRHZ010000091.1:6413845-6461825 GCA_024137785.1 Ginglymostoma cirratum | reverse complement strand
ACACCTTGTTATCTCGGATTCTCCAGCATCTGCAGTACCTTTTATCTCTGATACAACCAGAATTGAAACCTTTGTGGACCCGGCCAGACCAGATCACCGTAGAGGATGACATATTATTATGGGGATCAAGAGTGTTTGTCCCGTATGACTGACTGAATTTCATCCAGCAAGATGGTGGCAGGGTAAGTTGCTCCACTTGGAGCTCCACTCTGCTCACCAGTTTCCTTTCCTTTTCCTCTTCTTTTCTCTCTCTCCTCTCTGCAGTAATTCTATCTCCCCCAACTCCTGCCCTTTTAACTACCTACCTAAGGAGTTGGGTCATGACTGAGAACCACGTGGCAGGAGCTGAATGTGCAGACCGTGTCCTGCAGCAATGGCTGATCAAGTGAGGCCCAGAGCGATGGTGGTGGATTAACAGCGGGCCGGTTCAGCAATGACAGCAAGCTGGTGGGGCAGTGGCAGCGAGAATGGGGCAATGAGGTGATGAGAGCAGGCCAGTGAGGCAGTGGTAGTGAGAGCAGGCTGGTGAGGCAGTGGCAGTTTGTGGCGACAGTAGAGCATTAAGGCGGCAGCAGTCAGCGGTGAGAGTGGACCTTTCACATGTCAGCAGCAGCCTTTTGGATGTCCTAATGATTGGAGCAGTAGCTGCACCATTGTGGAGATGGGACCTAGGGCTCAGAGGTCTGGACCTTTTTTTTGCTTACCCTTTGGCTCTGTTAAAATCTTTTAATTCTGTTTTTGTTAAATCAAGTGGGAGTCAGGGAATGGCGACTTTGTGCACTTTTCGTTGTACTTACGTATTCCTAGACTTAATACATGTGACAAATAAATAAATCTAAATCTAAGTCTAATCTAAATTGGCTTTTTAACAGCCAGCGCCAACTCACCAACCTCAATAGCTTTCATTCAATGCCGCACATCCTATTGACGATAGGCTTGTTAGTAAACCCCTGTGAGATTAAATGGCCAACAGCAACATGTATACAAAACTGGATATTGGACATCAATGGTAAAAGTTGATTTCCAAATGCAGAGGGAGCTATATAGTGGTATTTCCCCATAGCCAATATTAGAAACACTGTCTTTCATGTATATTAATAATCCAAACTTGCTAAAAAGATTAAATTGCAGATGGTATGCTTAGTGATTTGAACAATGTCAGCCAGCTGGATCTCATAGAATGAGTTCCCTGATTAGGGAGCCCTGGCTGACAGATAAAAACAGGAGTAAGTGTCAGGGGTTCTGCTCACTCAAGGAGCCAGCTCTTTGTTTTGTGGAGTTACTTCAGTATGAAGTTTGGAAGTGGAGTGAGTAATGGGGTGGACAGTAACAGGCTTTAGAAAAATACAGACACACTGGTGGAATGGGCAGAGATAGGGCAGATGAAATTTAATGTGTGTCTTGATTAACAGGTGATACAATTAAGAATATGGGGAAGAAATACAAACTATAATTGAGTGCAGAAACTTGGAAAAGTGTTTACATGTACGAAAATTGCTGACGGTGGCAGGAAAGTAAAGAATACAATTTGCAAAACAAAAAACTACACGAAGCCCTGAGTTTTCTTAACAGAGGAACAATACAAAAGTGAAGAAGTTACGTTAAACCTTTATTGGTTGGGCCATTTATTCCAGCCTTAGCTACAGATTTTGTGACAGCATCAGATGTAAAGACTAGATAAAGGTAAATTACCTTATTCTGTAAGCAATAGGTCTCACCACACTCCTGCTGCATGAGGAGACCAAAGTGATAGGATAATGTCAGATTCCTCAGATTTCCTCTCTTTTGGAATCTGAAGAAGCTGGTTGTGTAATATCAGAATTCTAATCAAAATTTTTCTAACTCCAACATCGAGTTTGAGAATGGCATGGTGGCTCAGTGGTTAGCACTGCTGCCTTACAGCACCAAGGACCTGGGTTCAATTTCAGCCACAGGTGACGGTCTGTGTGGAGTTTGCACATTTTCCCCATGTCTGTGTAGGTTTCCTCCGGGTGCTCTGGTTTCCTCCCACAGTCCAAAGATGTGCAGGTTAGGTGGATTAACCATGGGGAAATGTAGGGTTACAGGGATAGGGTAGCAATGGTTGATCTGGGTGGGATGTGCTTCAGAGGGGTGGTGTGGACCCAATGAGCAGAATGGCCTGCTTCCACACTGTAGCAATTCTAAGTCTTTGAATAGCAAGTATTCAATACAAATATAAACTGATGCTAATAGATAATAAAAACAGAAAGAAGAAACTCAGCTAGTCTGGAAACATCAATAGAGAAAGAAACAGAGTTAACACAGAGTCCGAAAGAAGGGGCTTGGGACTTTAAATGTTAATTTTGTTTTTTCTCTCCATTGTCGTGACCCAATGCGGTAATGTGCTGGAAATCAAACCACCTTTATCCCTGCAGTTGTCACAAATGTAGAAGCATGTACTTAAACTACCCAATTTACCTGACTGACAAAGAAATATAAATTACTAACTTAAACCCTATGACTCTACCCCTCATCCAGACACACACATACAGACAAACACAAAGATATGGATTTTAAAATGTGACCAAAAGGGATAATACAATTTGATTGTGCCCATTAGGAATACAGAACTTGATGAATGGTTTGATTTTGATGTCTTCTAGTTTAATTCAATCCTTTTTCAGTTCTTTGTGACAACACCTTGTTGACAGCAAAGTTCAGCGTATCAGTCACTGGTTGAGAATTGATCCTTTGAACACTCTTAAGGCCTTTTCCTCCTTTTGGCAGGGGGCTTTGGAAAAAACAGTTACAGGGAAAGGTGGGTGACAACATCAAGCAGGAGCTGGGCTTCATGGAGGGAGAGGGGTTATATACCTTGACGCATTTCCCAGAAAAATATAGCTTCCTTTGTTGCTTTTGCTTATACATGACTGACATCCTTCCTTCAGACCAATCCCAATGTTGTGGTGAAGTGGAATTCCCTCAAATCCATCCCAATTGACCCATGGATAAGCCAACCAATCAGTGCAGCTGGGGAGGTTCATCCTAAGCACAAAGAAGCAGGGGCCCTTTGTTTCGTTTTGATATCTCCCACACAGTAATGTAGTTTCTGATGCTACACTTGCCTTGCAATCTGTAACCAGCTTCAGGATATATTAATTTTATAACTGCAGCCCTTTTCCACACAGTCCCTTCATTTAACAGAAATATTTGTCCAGTTTTAATTCACAGTCAAAAATAGAAAATATAAAATGGTGTACACCTCAGACACTGTCAGACCCGCTGAGCTTCTCTACCTTGCTTTTATTCCAGATCTCCAGCATCCACAGTACTTTAGATTTATTTACTGCATATAGGTCATTTAATATAATCAACTTTATTGTCTTTTTAAACTTATATTACTCAGCCAAAGATTGAAGCTATCGATAAAATCTATAAAACACAAGATGTAGCTTGTTCTGTTACACAAGTATATGGTACGCATCAGGGAACTCACTCACGACTGTGTTGTTTGACACATTACTGTCCATCAAACAGTGACCTGTTTGTCCTGTTGAAGCTATATCTTGCAATACAACAGAAATTGGGTGAAATCGAAACTGTTCATTTAACAGGGACAAATATACTGGAGCTATGTAAACCAATAATAAAACACAAGTAAAGACAAACCGATTGACAGCGGATCAAGCAGGCACCTGAAATTCCTGGGAAATCTAGCCTTGCAGAAAATTTCCTTTCGGTCATTAAGTCACTAAATATTCACTATTTCCAATTGCCATTAATGTGTGTCGCCAACTTTCAACAACTACACTTTTAAAATTTTAAGGCTAATGTGGAGAATTTATTTCTGTCACTGTCCCAGAATTACATAATGGGATCAGATGAAATAGACTATTTTTGAAAAGATGACCTGTACCATCATTCTTAGCAGATACATTAGGAAACTGAAATCCTGCCACATCAAATGAGAATGGTGAAACGCAAGAACAACGTAATTCAATTCAGCTCCATGAACCTGCTGCAAAAATCAATGCGATCTTGACTGACTTTCATCTTTATCTCATCTAGCTGCCTGATTCCACACTTCTTCATTTAACAAAACGTTATGACTGTTTAGAAAGTTCCAAATTACCTTGCTTGAACAGCTTTTTGGCCGACAGCGTTGTAGATTTCCACGACCGCTTGTATAAGGAGTGTTTCCGAACGTCATCCCCAAAATGACGTAGTTCTAATTTGGCAGGTTATGCTCCTTGTTCGAGGTTCTCCAGCTACTTAGCACACGAATCCCTTTGATGATCTTAAAAAGATTCCGATTCAATCAGCCTTTAAACTTCTTCACTCAAACTAAGGCAGGCCCAGCCTGTACTAACTGTTCTCATAAGTGAACTCCTTTAAGCCTAGCATTATTGCACCAACAGTTGATAATCAGACAAATACTATACTGCTTATTGGGTCAGTGTTAGAGGGTATCACCAAAGCCTGTATTTATTGCCCATTCCTAATTGCCCTCGAGGTGGTGCTCTAAGCATTAACAGCCTAGCACCACAACAGACTAAAATGGATAAAAAGATTTTTGGAGACCTCCAAGGCTGTCTGCTAAAAGAAAGTGTCTCCTTGGACCACACACACAAGCTATTTTGTATGTCAACCAGGATATGGAATTGCTCTATCATATCCATGTAATCTTCTGGTTGAAATAGCTTACAAACATTATTCAGACCACGAAAGGAACAAATTGCAACAAAAGATCCAGATGCAATGAAATGGCATAAAACTGAGTAAAATTATAAACTGGACGTAAAAATAGCATTGCTTTTAAAAGTTTCAATGTTTGATGCAATAAAGCTAATTAGATTTTACATTGACTGTGTCAAATAAATGTTTTATAAGCGCTGCCTTGCTTTGTATTTTGATTAATTGTCTGTCATGGCTTTTCCATAACTTTCTATTTCATGAATTTAAGTTAAGATGTGACTTTTACAAGCAATTAGTGGAAAGGGTGGCTTTATTTGAGATAGAAACTATAATTCCAGTGATTTCATAAAGGTTTGAGCACTTCAACCTAAAGTCTTTTGCAAATATTGTGAATAAGTTTTTAATTAATTACCGAACACTTTTGTTGTGTGTTTAACAAAAATTATCCCATTGAGCTTCACATAAGTTTATAGAAAACAATGTTAGAGGACTTCACAACCAGTAAAAAAAAACACCAAGACTAGATCGCTTTGGTGGAGAATGTTTATTGCCTGCTTACATCTCAACTCTAAACAATCCATCCTTACTGCTGGCTGGCTATCCATTTTCTTAAAGCAACCTATACAGATGTGTTATGACACATCTCTGGGTCTGGTCGGACTTCAATGTGACTTGCAGGCAAAGGTCTAGGAACACTATCACTGTGCCGCAAGATCCATATTTAATAATGAATGGGGATGATACAACTTACCACCCAGACTTAAGTAATAATCTCTGATAATACTGCAACCCAGTTTCATACCAATGCCTTTCAACATGTCAGGAGGACACGATAATCACTCCACGACAAACACTGCAAAATTTGTTTGTGTAAAATTAGCACAACAGGCCTGCATCATTGTGTAGTTCAATCCAAGGCAGACATCTTGTCTGTTAGGCTATCCAACTACCATGGTTGCCACTTCTCATCCCAGCACTAATTTGGCAAAACAAATCTTAAAATAAATAGAATTCAAAAACATTAGGGTACTGTAACAAAAGAGAAAACTGGGAGTTCAAATCAAAGTATCGTTGGTAGGAAAATTAATATTTCTGCTTGAATTCAAACAGGGAACTTTTATTACACGAAGCTGACATAATACCACCACACTATAAAAACACAACATATAATTTTTGCCTGGTTTCAATGCAAAGATCTTTAAAGTGAATGGATAACATGTCAGAGAAACAGAATGGTCTTTTCATCCAAGTCGATATTTTCTAACCAACCTGTTCAGACATGTTATTACACACCTCTGGAGCAGGCAGAAATTGAACCCAAGCCTCCTGGTTCAGGGGTAGGGGCACTATCTCTGCACCATAATAGCTCTTATCTTTTACATCATAGCTGATACTTTTAATCAACCTGTTCAGAAATGTTACGACACACCTCTAGAGCAGATAAGCCTTGAACACTGACCTCTTGGGTCAGAGGTAGGGACATTACCACTGAGAACAACTGGCATCGTCTTTTTCAGTTTAATTTAGATACATCACCACATGCCCTGGCAATGAAGGTTTAAAATCAAGTAGTCCAGTTTTCCTTGGTTTCCTTTTGAGGTGTATCTATTAATATTGATCATAATCAAAATTCTTGAATGGTTATCATGATAATATTAATTATGCCACTAATACACTTCTGAATTGTCATAATATTAAATCTCAACCAATTCTGTACTGCATAGAAACTGCAGCATATCAGATCGGAAGATGATTCCCTGATTTCAAAATATTAACTCTGCTTTCTCTCCACATATGCTGTCAGACCTGCTGAGTTTCTCAAGCAATTTCTGTTTTTTGTTTCAGATTTGCAGTTCTGCTTTTTTTTGCAAAATATTAGTTGACAGCAAAGTAGCTGCCAAACTCCAAATATTTTAACAGAACAGATGTTATACTGACACCCAATGGCTAGAACTGGGGGTTACAAGAGAAGCTCAGCAAAGCAGTGTCTGTGCTAAAAAAGAAATGAATCAAGCATGAAACAGGCAATTAAAAGGAACTATTAGTGCTACGCGGAGCAATTAATTAGTGTCTAGAAGTCTAGGGCAATATCAGACACACAAATCTAACAGATAATGAACTGAAACTCAGGGTATGCTCACGAGGGTGACCAATTTCACGCCTTAGACCAATACTTTATGCATAGTCACAAACTTCACAACAACTTTCAAGATTAGTTTATTTTACAATTAATTATGCCTGATCCTACTGAGACATAGTACATACTGGAGTCCATTCCAATACATTTTAACACCTACTAATGCAAGAGGCAAAACGCACCACATTGTCAAAACTGGAGATACAAGTGGAGCGAACGGAAGTGAAACCAATTCCTTCAACCTCGGAGGAGAGTTGAAAAAGGAAAGCTTGGAGTTGGCTTCATATCTCTGTTGCCCTTTCTCCAAAAATTACAGGATTCTTCATCTGCCAAAATGAAACTTGGAACCACTTGTTTGGCATTTTGTTTCCCTGCCATTTTTCTCCTCTCCCCTTCTGGAGGAGAGGGTCTGTTGTCATACCAAGTCAGGCATTTTCTCACACCTCATCCCATGACTGTTATTCATCAGTGATCCTTGATATAATTATTTAAGTAGCAATTGAACCAAAATAGTCAACTAAAGAGGAGTTCATTTTGACCAAAATTTACTACAGGGGAACTCACCAAGACTAGTAAGCATGTCAAATGAATAAACCCATCACTCTAAAATGAGGAAAATCAATCACAAAGCCATTCAAACAGAAATCTTCATCTTGTGGAAATAAATTTAAGGCTGAAAATTGGGGCAATATTGTTCACAAACAATTTTAACGTGACACTAAATTTATTAAGGAAAACAATTTTGGTATTTGGTATCCTGGTGGTTCAGCTTGTTCAGACAGCGAATAAAGAATCTTGCAGACCAGAAAGAGATCCACAATTCTCCGGCTATATCCAGTTGGTCCACAATGAAAGAAGGAGACAATTAACCTGTGTCCACTTGCAAGAATGATCTTGTCTTTACACAATGCATTTCACAACACCCGTATTCCCAAAGCATTCTGCAACCCATGAAATATTTTTGAATTGCTGTCACTATTGCCATACAGGGAGATGCAGCAGCCAATTTAAGTACTACAAGTTTCCACAAATGGCAATTAAATAAATGAGCACATTATCTGGTCTAATGGTGTTGATTGAGGGATAAATATTGGTTAAAACACTGGGAAAATTCCCATGTTCCTCTTTCGCTCAAACAGTAGGACTTTTTTTTTCAAAAACATGAAGGGATCTTACTCGCTTTCATGCCAGATAATAGAATGGACCATCTTAAACAGAAATAAACAACATACAATGATCTAAGGGTGACTCCTGCATAAAATGAGTGAGAAAATAGTAAGAAAAATTCCTATCAGTCACCAGTGGCCATAACAGGAATTAGATCAGCAGTGATTGCCAAGGCCAAATGAACAGCTGACATTTGAGTGACATGAATGTTACTTGCCACTTGTCAGTCCAAGCCTGGATATTGTCCAGGTCCTGTTGCACTTGAACATGGACTGCTTCAGTATCTCAGTCGTTGCAATGTGATACTGAACATTGCTTATTCGTTGGCAAGATTCTTTTTAAATTTAAAAGGCAAAAAAAAATACAGATTTCTCATTTTAAGGAAGTTAATTTTGTTTATTTATAATACAAAAGCTGTAAACCAGTAACTGCTCAACATCAATTTAAAAAGTTTTTGTTTGACATGGAAAACTTGCATAGAAGCAACAGTGCTACATGCTTACCAATAGTTAGATATTCCGTTGGGGTCAGAATCACAAACGCTCAAGTGAACCAGCTAAGTGCACTGATACCTTGTATGAGTATTTGCTCTAATTTTAACATTTCTTCTCTTGCTTGTTAGTAGTTTTACTGCCAGAAGATTAAAGGAAGACTACACTGCTGCACTTTCAGGAAACCTGACCAAAAATAAATAAACACGTTGAGCATGTTCAATATCTGGTCAAATGGCATCCAGCTTCTAATTTGCATTAATGGCTGAATTCTGGCTATCCCCTGTAATAAACAGCTTAGTAGCAGAAGGGCTGAGAATGCGCAGCAACTAATTTATTAAGATACTACAGTAATGCACGCTCCAAAATAGAAGAATAAAATTCTTCTGATCTCTACAGCTTATGGGGGTAATTTTGCAGTATTTATTCCTGCTAGGTCTTCTGTGAATAACACATTACGACGTTTTCTAGCCAAATTCAAACCAGCAGTTGAAACAATTTTCAAGTAAAAGCTTCTAAACATTTTTATATTCTGTAAGCCTATTAAGAAAGCCAATATTAAGTCAGAAAAACACTCAAGCTGCCAAAATGCATTTAATTTTTGTTACTGACCAGAGACTTTAGTCGTAATTGCCTACTAAAATTCAATCTGTTCAATGGGCTGAAATACCTGTCCTTCATCAGAGCAATTTAGTCGACTGGGTAAAATGAGCTGAGAAATTCATTCTGATTTATCAACTGCAGAATTGCATTTTAAACTAGAGAGACAGATTGTGAAGAAAAACAATCCCACCTACTTAAAGTGCCTGTCAGTTGATCATGTAGATGAGAACATTTTATAATGGGCCCATTTTCTTTATATTATACCTTTCACCTAACATACAATGGATGCTGAATATTGCTTTCAGGCTTGCAGAAGTAAGTATTCCAGAAAGGTAGTCGTGTTTTGTGTATGTCATATAGGCAAAACCAACAGCTTTGAACTTGTAAAATCTGAAAAAACCACAAATGCAAGAAATCAGAAACAAAAACAGAAGTTACTGGAAAAACTCAGCCAGTCTGGCAGCATCTGTGAAGAGAAATCAAGAGTTAACGTTTTGGGTCCAGGAACCCTTCAGAAGGGTCTGAGGAAGGGTCACTGGATACGAGACATTAACTCCGATTTCTCTTCATAGATGCTGCCAGACCTGCTGAGCTTTTCCAGCAACTTCTGTTTTCATAACTTGAACTTGTCACTACTTAGCATGTAGGGTTTAGCTATGCCTTGCATTAGTTCAGAGGCAGATAACACAAACCACACAAGTCACCTTCTAGACATTTTAATTAATCGGTTCAGGGATGTTACGACACACCTCCGGAGCACATCAGATTTGAATCTGAATTGTCTGATTTAGAGATAAGGACATAGACCAAGCCAAACTACTAGAATTCAATCATTTTCAGAAGCAGAACTAAATATTGAGCAGTCCAACTAGTGCCTGGAAATCACTCACACAGGCCTAAAACTAACCAACCAGGCAAAACCGCTTAAATTCATTTTTACATGCACTGTTCTCCTCTCTACCTCCAACCTGCTGCCACCAATCCCCCCTTAGAAAAACCCTTGAACTATTTACCGGTATAGAATACAACCCTAACTCAAGATCTCTCTTTCCTGTTCAAGGGAAGTCCTTGTACAGGTGGTTGCCTCTGAAATGTCTTAACGATCTCGAATATTATGTTTGAATGTCTTATTCCTTCCACCAACATCAATATGCTGGGGAGCTACCACTGACCTGAAGCCGAACTGAACCAGCCATACAAAGATGTGGCTACAAGAGGAGATCAAACATGGTTATTCTGCAGCCAGAAACTCACTTCCTATGGGCCAAACTCCTGGAACTTTTTTCACAACAGCACTGTAGATGTATCCAGACCATAGATATTACAGCTAGTAAAGGCGGCAATCCACACCACCTTAGAGGATAATTGAGAATAGGCAAATAAACTGTTGGTTTTACCAAAGACATTCAGCTCCCAGGAACAAATTTTAAAGTATCAATAATGGTCTTACTGAAATCACAAATTATATGCTACATGATTGTGGCAGAAGGTAAATCAATCCTCTTTGTCCTTCTTGACCCATTTTCAGTCTCTGTTAGCCACAAAATTCTACTTCAAACTCTCTTCACTGTCATCCAGCCAGGTGGGACATCACTTGCCTAGTTCTGTTCTTACCTGCAAAGACTATGTCTTTTTCAGTTTTGTGCTTTTTAAAACTATGGATTGAATCGAGACTGAACTATTTTGAATCCCAGGGATTTAGAAGGATGGTTGCATGTTTTGAAAGTAAGGCAAGCTTTGAAAGTACTGATTATACTGCCTGTGTAACTGTGGGTTCCAGTAATGAGGAGACAAACTGGAGCCAAGGGGTTGTTTACAAGTGAAATTGATTGGCATGCTCCAGTGACTAATTATCAATGACAAAGTTCCTTGATCTGCCAACAACTATTGACCGGTTGTCAAGTAGCTGGACAACTTCGGCTGTGAACAAGGCAGTGAAAAACTAGCCAAAGCAAAATAGAAACCAGTATACCTGCAGCAGCTAAAAACACTCAGTTCTCTGCTATAAGCCATTTTAAACCTGATGAAAACTAACTTATCTTTCCTTCATCAAATGCTACTTGCTCATCTTAAACTTGAGGAACACAAAGGTAGAAAAAACTATAGTTGGGGTTACGTACAGGCCTCCAAACAGTAGTCAGGAGCTGGGATGCGAAATACACCAGGAGATAGAAAAGGTGTGTAAGAGTGGCAAAGTCACAGTGATCATGGGGGATTTCAATATGCAGGTGGACTGGGAAAATCATGTTAGTAGTGGATTGCAAGAAAAGGAGTTTGTGGAATGTCTACGAGATGGCTTTTTGGAGCAGCTCGTGGTGGAGGCCACAAGGGAACAGGCAATACTGAATTTAGTGTTGTGCAAACTGGCAGACTTGATAAGGGAGCTTAAGGTAAAGGAGCCCTTAGGAGGCGGTGATCATAATATGATTGAATTTACTCTGCAATTTGAGAGAGAGAAGATAGAATCAGAGGTAACGGTATTACAGCTGAATAAAGGTTACTACAGAGGTATGGGGGAGGAGCTGGGCAGAATTGACTGGAAGAGGAGCCTAACAGGAAAGACAATGGAACAACAATGGCTGGAGTTTCTGGGAGTAATTCAGGAGACGCAGCAAAAATTCATCCCTAGGAAAAAGAAGCATGGTACAGGGACGATGAAGCAACCATGGGTGACTAAGGAAGTCAGGGATAGCATAAAAGCAAAACTGAAAGCATATAATGTGGTGAAGGATAGTGGGAAACCAGAGAACTGGGAAGCTGACAAAGACCAACAGAGGGCAACAAATAAAAAGAAATAAGGAGGGAGAAGGTTAAATATGAGGGTAAGCTAGCCAGTAATATAAATGAAGACTGTAAGAGTTTCTTTAGGTATATAAAGGGCAAAAGAGAAGCAAAAGTAGACATTGGACCATTGGAAAATGACAGTGGAAAGATAGTAGTGGGGAACAAGGAAATGGCTGAGGAACTGAATAATTACTTCACGTCAGTCTTCACGGCGGAAGACACGAGTAATATCCCAATAATTCAAGAGAGTCAGGGGGCAGAGCTGAGTATGGTGGCCATCACCAAGGAAAAGGTGCTAGTAAAACTGATTGGCCTGAAGGTGGACAAATCACCTGGACCAGATAGACTACACCCCAGAGTTCTAAAGGAGATAGCTGAAGAAATAGTGGAAATGTTAGTGGTGATCTTGCAGGAATCGCTTGAATCAGGGAGGGTCCCAGAGGATTAGAAAATCGTTAACATGAAACGCCTGTTTAAAAAGGGAGTAAGGCAAAAGACACAAAATCACAGGCCGATTAGCCTAACCTCGGTCATGGGTAAGATTTATGAGTCCATTGTAAAGGATGAGATTTCTGAATATTTGGAAGTGTGCAGTAAAATAGGGCAAAGTCAGCATGGTTTCATCAAGGGGAGATCATGCCTGACGAATCTGCTAGAATTCTTTAATCAAGTAATGAGCAAGGTAGACCAAGGAGAGCCAACGGATGTTATCTACCTGGACTTCAAGAAGGCCTTTGATGAGGTGCTACACAGGAGACTGCTGAGCAAGATAAGGGCCCTCGGTGTTAGACGCAAGGTGCTAGCATGGATAGAAAATTGGCTGTCTGGCAGAAAGCAGAGAGAGAGGATAAAGGGGTCTTTCTCAGGATGGCAGCCGGTGACAAGTGGTGTTCCGCAAGGGTCAGTAACGTACAAAGTGAGAAGTTGTGTCCCAGTATTTATCTCGATGAAGGAACTGTGGGCATTCTGGCTAAGTTTGCAGACGATACAAAGATAGGTGGAAGGACAGGTGGTATTGAGGAGATGGCGAGGCTGCAGAAGGATTTGGACAGTTTAGGAGAGTGGGCAAAGAAGTGGCCGATGGAGTACAACTTGGGAAAGTGTGAGGGCATGCACATTGGTAAGAAGAATAAAAGCATGGACTATTTTCTAAAATGGGGAGAAAATTCAGAAGTCTGAAATGCAAAGAGACTTGGGAGTTCTAGTCCAGGATTCTCTCAAGGTAAACTTGCAGGTTGAGTCAGTAGTCAAGAAAGCAAATGCAATGTTGGTATTTATTTTGAGAGGACTTGAATATAAAAGCAGGGATGTACTACTGAGGCTTTAAAAGACTCTGGTCAGGCCACATTTGGAGTATTGTGTGCAGTTTTGGGCCCCATATCTCAGGAAGGATGTACTGGTCCTGGAGCGGGTTCAGAGGAGGTTTAGAGAATGGTCCCAGGAATGAAAAGCTGAACATACGAGGAATGTTTGAGGACTCGGAGACTATACTCATCGGAGTTTAGAAGGATGAGGGGGGATCTAATTGAAACATTCAGAATACTGAATGGCCCGGACAAAATGGATGTTGGGAAGATGCTTCCATTGATAGGAGAGTCTAGGACCTGAGGGCACAGCCTTATTGTAAAAGGAAGACCTTTTAGAACGGAGATAAGGAGAAACTTCTTCAGCCAGAGAGTGGGGAATCTATGGAATTCACTGCCTCAGAAGGTTGTGGAGTCCAGATCATTGAGTACATTTAAAACAGAGGTAGATCGGTTCTTGATTATCAAGGGTTACAGGGAGAAAGCAGGAGAATGAGGTTGAGGAACTTATCAGCCATGATTGAATGGAGGAGCAGATTCGATAGGCCAAATGGCCTAATTTCTGCTCCTTGGTCTTATGGTCTTCTGGCTACAATTGGAGATTTTGAATTGGTTAAGTCACAGACCTTTCATTTGTGAATCAACCACTATCTCCATCACCCTTGATTCCCCTACTGATTAAGAATCTATCTCAGCCTTAAACATACACAAGGACTCCCTGTGGCAAGAAGTTCCAAAGACATTCAATCTTCTGACAGAAGAAATTGCTCCTTATCTCAGTCTCAAACCGACACCCCTTTATTGAGACTGTGCCATCCAGAGCTAGACTCTCCCAAGAGGGAAAACATCCTCTCAGTATTTACCCTGTCAAATCCTTTAAGAATCCTATATGTTTCAATGAGATCACCTCTCATTCTTCTAAATTCGAGCATGTACAGTCCCAACTTGTTTAACTTTTGCTCATAGGACAATCCATCCATACCGAGGATTGTCCTAGTGAACTCTGAAATCTCTCAACTATCTTTCCTCAAGTAAAGAGACCAAAACCACCCTCAGTACTCCATATATGGTCTCACTAGCACCTTGTACAGTTGCAAGAAGACTTTCCTACTCTTATATTCCAACCCCCTTGAAATAAGGACCAACATTTCATTAGTTTTCCTGACTACCTGAAACTGAACACTTAGCTCCCACTTTCACCAGCTCAAGTTTTTACTCCCTCCATCAGATGCAATGTGGCAACAGTATGTATCATCTACAAGACATTTCATAGAGGCTTCTTCAACAATACCTTTCAAATGTGAAACCTCTACTACCTTAAAAGACAGGGGTAGTAGAGGCATGGAAACACCAACACCTACTGCAATGTCCCCTACAAGCCACAGACAGTCCTGACTAGGACTATACCACCAACATCTCAAGGTCAATGAGGGATGGGCAAACAAATGGTGGCCCGCATTCCAAGAACTTTTCTTTAAACTAGTGGAGTCTTATAAAAAGCTAGCCCAAACACTATGGCCTCACATTTTGCTGCAATATTAGCAACAGCAAGATTTAAAATACTTTTATCCTTTTTTTTATTCATTCATGAGATATGGGTATCACTGGCTGGGTCAGCATTTATTGCCCATTCCTAGTTGCCCTTAAGGTGGTAGTGGTGGGTTGCCTTCTTGAACCGCTGCTATCCACATTTTGTAGGTAGACCCACAATGATGTTAGGAAGGGAGTTCCAGAATTTTGACTCGTAACACTGAAGAAACAGTGAACTATTTCTACGTCAGGATGGTGCGTGGCTTGGAACAGAACTTGCAGGTGAGTGTTCCCATGTATCTGCTGCCCTTGTCCTTGTCCTTCCAGATCTGCTCCTGATTTCATTAAAGCCTTGATCCAAACATGGACAAAACAGTTGAATTCCAAAGGTGAGGTGACAGTGACTGCCCTTGTCATCAAGGCCACATCTGACAAGGTGTGGTATCAAGAAATCCTACAGAAACTGGAGTCAATACTCTGCTCTCGTAGCCATTGTATTTACATGGCAAGTCCAGTTCAGTTTCGAGTTAATGATACCTCCCAGATGTTGACAGTGGAAGATTCAGTGATGGCAATACCATGGAATTTCAAAGGGCAATGGTAAAATTCTCTTTTGTTGGAGATGGTCATTGCCTAGTATTCGTGTGGCACAAATAGTACTTGTCAATTTTTAGATCAAGTTTGTATATTATTGTGGGGCATTTGGACACAGGCTGCTTCAGTATCTGAGTCTTCGCAAATGGTGCTCAACATTGCACAATCATCAGCGAACATCCCAACTTCTGATCTTATGATGGAGGGAAGGTCACTGATGAAGCAGATAGAGATGGATGGACCTAGGACTGAGGAACTCGTGCAGAGATGTCCGAGAGATGAGATGACTAACCCTGAACAACCACAAACATCTTTCTTTTATGTCATGTAATGACTCCAACCAACAGAGATATTTTCCCAACTCCAATTGACTCCAATTTTGCCAGGGTTCCTTGATGCCACACCCAGCCAAATATGGTATTTTCATCAAAGTCCATCACTCTTACTGTACATCTGGAATTTGGCTCTTTTGTCCACATTTGGACCAAGGCTGTAATCGAGTCAGAAGCTGAGTGGCGCTGGCAGAATTCAAATTGAGTGCCAGTGAGCAGTTAGTGTTAGTGCTAAACAAGTGCTGCTTGATAACACTATTGATGACACCTCCCATCATTTTAGTGATGATTGAGCATGGAGTGATGGGGTGGTAATTTGCCAAATGGATCTATCCTGCCTTTCACATTCAGCACTTGCCTGAGCAATTACTGACATTGTCAGATAGATGCTAGCGTTATAGTTGTATGGAAACAGTTTGGTTAGGGCCACAGCAAGTTTTGGAGCACATATCTTCAGTACTATTGCCAGAATGTTTTCAGGAAGCACAGCCTTTGCAGTATCCAGTGACTGTAGCTGTCTCTTGGTATTATGTTGAGTGAATGGAATTGTCTGTAGACTGGCACCTGTGATGATGGGGACCTCAGCCAATTAGCACTTCTCGATGAAGATTGTTGCAAATGCTTTGTACAAAGATTTCCTTTCAGAAATTGGAGGCTGAAAACTGACCAGCCAGTTGTTCCAACTTCAATGCTTCATCAAGTAAGCATTATTAGAAATTCATGAAATTGAAAGCAATTTTGTCCCTATTGCACAAATATGGAATTTCATGAATAATTTTATTTCAAATTATAGAAATATTTCATAAATCGTTATACAATTTACTAGGTAGATAAAACCAGACAACATTGTGTTCCAAAATTAAACACATGAAAATGATTTAAATGTATAATCATAAATTAATACAATTAGAGTACATACTATTACACGTCACTATTCAATTAAATTCATTTCAAATTACATTGATTTTGTTTTATTGTCAAACATTGTTTTAATTCTTAACACCTACAAAAGGTACCAGTACAGTATTTACAACCTTATGACACAATGCATATAAACATAAAGTTCTCCGTTGAAGAAACCAGCAAGATTCCAACTTAGCCAATTATCATAAACCCCCTTCCTCATACTATGTTGAAGGCTACATGGGATGAAATAACACAACTCAAATCCTCTAAGTATACTACACGGATTCATTTCCATATAATTTGAAACAATGAGGGGAGAAACTAAATGTCTGATTAAAGATTTAATTCTCAACATTAAAGGTTCTTTCCCATTTCTAAAAATCAAGCATTTAAGTCAGTTTTACAACTTGAGGTTCTCATGATACTCAACATGTTTGACTTAACAGTAGACTAAACACCAATGAGGCACTTCTCCAGATATTCAAAATTACACCCTGCCAATGCCATACTTTTGATTACATTTAGTTGTTGCCAGTTCTAACAAATATCTCGTTGCACTTTTGAATAATTTAAAGAAATGCAATTATGGCAAATATAAAATTCACAAAAATTAGATTTTTACTGATACAGCAACTACTTTCTTTGACTGCTACTAAATCTGATTTTTAAAAATGATTGCTGACAGTCAAAGAGAGGAAGAGGGGACAGAAAGTTCACGTCCATTTAATATCATGCCTCCATTTAATTACCACAGTAAGTCCTCATTTTAAGTTGCTCCATTTAAGATGTTCCCTTACATCATGGGTATAACAGACTAGTCTGCATGCCGTATCAGGAATTGTATTTTCAAGTTTTGTTTTTGTGCAAAACCAATGCAGCACACGTGATCCAACTGTTGGTGTTTTAGGCAGCCTCTTCCCACTTACTGACCTTCCTGAGCACCACATTTTCCACTCACCACTTCCTTTCCTAATCATCCCATTCACAGTTTCTTCTGTTCTCTTCCTCTCTGTAGGCACAGCACTCCCAACCAGTCACTAGTGAGAAAAAGGGCAGTATGTGGCATTATCAGGAATTGAAAGATAAGTATAAAAAGTTAGCTTTTTTAATGCTTTTAAATTTATTTGTTTTCTAAGGTATATGCACACCACATGGACTGTAATTGTTCAAGGCATCAACTCAGTATCACTTCGCTAATAGTCTTTGAGAATATAATAATGACTTGCTTTCTTGAACTACTAGAGTACATGTGGTGTACATATTTCCAAACTGCTGTGTGGGAGAGCGTTCCAGGACTGAGCCCCTCTAACAATGAAGGAACAGTGATAAACTTTCAAGTCAGGATAGTGTAAGACTTGGAAGGAAACCTGCAGGTGGTGATATTTCCATGCATCTGCTGTCCCTGAGGCTTCTTGGTGTACATTGTGAGAACAGACTGCTTCAGTTTCTGCTGAGTACTGAGTGGAACTGAAGATGTGCAGTGAATTACCTTGCCTCTGACATTATGATAGAGGAAAAGCCATTGATTAAACACTGGAATATGTTCAGGTTTATGACACTACCCTGATGAACTTTTACGATACTTTCCTGAGGCTGAGATAATTGACCTCTAACAGCTTGCTCTGTATTACACATGACTCCAAACAGAGAATTTTCTCCAATTCTACAAGGTACTTTAGCGTGAATGAAAGTGTACATGTGCAGGATTAATAGGGATGTATTTCAATTCACACAGTAGCTTAGTTAATAATCAGTTTTCCACTTGCTTGAAGAATTAGTTTACCCATAATAAATGCTATTTTTGAATTTATTGAAAAGCCTTGTGAAAGTTCTTATCAATAGTAATGAACAGAAACAAATTGATGATTGAATAAAACTTTAGATATAGCTCATGGAGTAGTGGGGCTGAATCTCCATTGCAAATCTCCTGTCAGAGACATGACAGTATCCCCTTCTATTTTCTCAAAAAAATTACGATCTCTATTTGAATGTATCAACATTAATTGCTTTCACAATTTCCGGAGGGAACCCAGTCGTTGATTAACCATTTGTTCACTAAAATACTTCTAAATTTAGAGCGCTTTAAAGTGTTGGCTATCTTCTGTGAAGAAGGCAAATCAAGGCTGACATTCGTGTTGAGAGGGCTGGAATACAAGAGCAGAGATGTACCGCAGAAACGGTGTAAGGCTTCAGTCAGACCTTATTTTGAATACTGTGAGCAGTTTTGGGCCCCGTATCTAATGATGGATGTGCTGACCTTAGAGGTAGCTCAGAGGAGATTCCAGGCAGAAAGAATCCAGGAATGAAGGCTTGTCATATGAGGGGTAGTTGAGGATTCTGGGTCAGTACTCAATGGAGTTTAGAAGGATGAGGGGCGACCTCACTGAAACTTAAAAAGTACTGAGGGGTTTGGATACAGTGGAAGTAGAAAGGATATTTTCACTAGTAAGAATTGGGTTGGACTAGTAAGTAAGGGTTGGAATATAAAAGCAGCGATGTGCTGCTGAGACTTTATAAAGCTCTAGTTAGGCCCCATTTAGAGTACTGTGTCCAATTTTGGGCCCCACACCTCAGGAAGGACATACTGGCACTGGAGCATGTCCAGCGGAGATTCACACGGATGATCCCTGGAATGGTAGGCCTAACATACGATGAACGGCTGAGGATCCTGGGATTGTATTCATTAGAGTTTAGAAGGTTGAGGGGAGATCTAATAGAAACTTACAAGATAATGCATGGCTTAGAAAGGGTGGATGCTGGGAAGTTGTTTCCGTTAGGTGGGGAGACTAGGACCCGTGGGCACAGCCTTAGAATTAGAGGGAGTCAATTCAGAACAGAAATGAGGAGACATTTCTTCAGCCAGAGTGGTGGGCCTGTGGAATTCATTGCCGCGGAGCGCAGTGGAGGCCGGGACGTTGAATGCCTTCAAGGCAGAGATTGATAAATTCTTGATCTCACAAGGAATCAAGGGCTACGGGGAGAGTGCGGGTAAGTGGAGTCGAAATGCCCATCATTAAATGGCGGAGTGGTCTCGATGGGCCGAACGGCCTTACTTCCACTCCTTTGTCTCATGGTCTTAAGAGAGATTAGGACCTAAGTGCACTACCTCAGAATGAAGGGGTTACCCTTTAGAACTAGGATAAAGAGAATTTCTTCAGCCAGAGGGTTGTGAATCTGTGGAACTCACTGCCGCAGAAGGCCAAGGAGGTCAAGTCATTGAGTGCCTTTAAGACTGAAATAGATAGATTCTTGATTAGTAAGGGGATCAAAGGTTTTGGGGAGAAAATAGGAGAATGGGAATAAGAAACATACCAGCCACGATTGAATGGCAGAGCAGACATGATGGGCCAAATTAATTAATCCTGTTCCTTTTTCTTATGGTCTTCTGATGATGGCTAAGATGGAACAGTGATTATAGTCATTGTTATTTAAGCTTGAAAATCCTAAAAATCAGCAAACATATTACCTTTTAGTGTTTCCTTTTTTTTTCCAGTGAGAACATACCCGATATTCATTACTGCTCTTCCTTGTCTAATTACCTTATAGTCTAAGGCCCTGTACTTGAGCCTCTGGTTGCTCTCTTCCAAATCTTGATAGTAGCAAAATCTTTTCTGTAATGTGACAGCTCTTTCAATATTTATGCCTCATCTCCAGTGATTTACATTGTGGAAGAATTACCTCAATACTTTGGTTCAATACTGATCTTTTTAATACACCCGAACACGGTTCCATTTTCTTCAGTTTGTCGGTCAGGACCCTGAACCTTCTTATTTCATGTACACATCATTACAGACCCAGAATGGTGCGCTTTCTCAAAAGAGGCAGATAGCCAAATCAAATCTGTGTCCCTATTCCTGTATTCATAAAACAGAAAAATTAAAATACTCAAATGACCCTCAAAATCGACCCCAATGGTTCCTAACTAGACTTTTTGAGTAACTGATATTAGACACAAGGTTTCTAGTGTAAACAAAAGGTTTAACAATTTATTCATAATACAGTAACTTTAGCAGAGCAAAGATAAACCTCAAGGTAATGTAATTAGTGCCTAAGAGGAAAACTTAATCCTCTTTATTTCAAGCCGCCGCCCCAAACATTCACACAAAGACAGTCAGACGAACAAACACAGTTAAAAAAATTAATCAAAAAGGGTAAAAAGAAAATAAGTCAAATGCATCTGGCCAGTTCATTTAAGCGGTCTCTGCAACCCAAAACATTACAAGCACACGGGATTTGTACTTTGCTGGGTTTCTGATGACGATATATGCAAATAGCTTCCAGTGGGCTTTGAGGAATATTCACTAAATATTTACAACTGAGATTCTATTCTCTAAACTTTCAATAAGTTGATAAGGAGGGAACAGCCAGGGAGCAACCAAACCTCTGTCCCCTGGCTTTCACAAGCCCGATCCTTCGGACCACGACACGATCCAAAAACCAGTTCAAACTCTGGTCTTTCCCTGCCAGACTGGCTGTTTTGCAATGAGGTCGCAGTTATTATCTGCCATCTGTTTCAGCATAAGGACTGTCTGGAGTTGAAAAACCTATAGATCACTTCTTATCAAGAATCAATCTGCAATTAACGTTCAGGCCTAGCCCTTTCCATTTTCAAAATAGGTACTCTGAAGTTTGCAACATCACCTTAAACTATCCGAACTTGATTGATAGAACAAACTATACAGGAGGGGATGGCCTCATGTTATTGCCACTAGACAAGTAATCTAGAGTCCAAGGCTAATGTTCTGGGGACATTGACTTGAACTCCACAATTGCAGTTGGTGAAATCTGAATCCAATACAAAATTGAATTAAAATCTGGTCTAATGGTGACCCTGTAACCACTGCTGCGTGTTCTAAAAATCCACGTGTTCACTAATGTCCTTCAGGAAAGAAATCTGCCATCCTTACGTGGACTACATGTGACTCCAGACGCATAGTAATGTGGTTGAATCTTAGCTGCCTTCTGGGTAATTAGGTACGGGCAATAAATTCTGGCTTAGCCAGTGACACCAACATCCCATAAACAAATAAATAAAACTCATTAAATATTATTGAGGTATTACTGCAAAGCAAATTACCACCACAGATTGCAAAATATCACCAAGTCTGTACTTTCCAAATACTTGCATTGTTTGCAGGGCAAACTTTCAACTGACTACCAGGTTGAAATGCTAAAATTGTGGAAATCAGAATAAAGAATAAAGTGATAAAATATGTATTTAATAGTCATCTAAATCAATAGCTAGTTAACAATCACCTGATCACATATTCTATTTTTAAATTTTACCTTCATAAAACAATATTTTGAAACACCAGAAGCTGAAATTTAAATACAGGAGAAATACATTTGATGAAAAATGATTTATATTTAATTATTTGTTTCTGCATGCAATTCTAGATTTATTTTGGTGCACTTGAAATCAGTTTTAATGATTTTTATCCCAGCTGACAGGAACACAAAGAACAAATGCCCATTTCCACAACTACTATCTTTTGCTACTGAAGTTTGATGCAGGAGACTATTAGCTCCGTACTGCCAGATCAGAATTTGGGTTACAGTTAAAGTAAAATATTCTTCAGCAAAAGAAAAAGCACCTTTTTATATAGCTCCAGTTCCACCCAGATCTAAAACTAGCACAATAAATTACTAGGCCGATATCAGGGTGTGGTGTGAAGTCCTTGACTGAAGTTAGCTGAAGTTTTGGGTTTCTAACTTTGACTTAATGTCATCCGCATTAGCGGAAGTTAACGTCATTACATGTAATTCTTTGCAGTAAGTTGTTCTTTTCATCTGAACCCTGACTACAAGTGCAAATGACACCATAACTTACAGCAGGTAACAGTACTAATTAGACCAGACAATATTTGACAATCAAAAAGAACATACCATCCAGGATATTCAAAGGAGTAGTCTTAATCAGAACATGTGAAAGGACAGAAATTTACCTTGGTAGCAGCAAAGAAGTAGCCACTGTTGTCATTTTTTTGTATATTTATATTGATGGAATTGACTACCTAGTGAGGCATTTAACAGGTGGTCAATGTGACACTATTTAGTGTTATCCAAGTTGAATTGATGGACTATAATCATCAACTTCTATACCTCATGACCCCAGCTTATGTTACTCCTGGACAAGTCATATCCCAGAATGAAATCCGGCTTGGTAGATCATATTTTGTTTGATATTTAATGTAGTGGTCTTTTACTGAAACATAAGCACACAAGGCTGCAGATTTATTTCCAACAGTAAAACAAGTGTTAATTGCACAAAACAAAATGAAACATTTTTTCCTGAAGAAAATTCTGAAATGAAACATTCTTTTTCTGAAGAAGAGTCTAGACCCGAAACATCAGCTTTCCTGCTCCTCTGATGCTGCTTGGCCTGCTGTGTTCATCCAGCTCTACACCTTGTTATCTCAGATTCTCCAGCATCAGCAGTTCCTACTATCTCCGGGAATGAATATTCTTGTATTTGGCTTCAGTCAGGTCTCCTTCAAACTGCCTAAGCTAAAATCAATCTTTTATTATTCTAAACTAAAAGCATGATAATGTCTGAATGTTTTGTCTGTCATAGGCACTACAACATAAACTTTTATTAACACTCCAAAAGACCTTGAAGTCACCTGTTCTCTGACAATTACGGATTTCAAATCTTGATTCCAGAAAGACAAACCTAGTTAATTATTAGATCCCTTCACAAAAGCAAAGTCTGACACCCAAATACCACTAGTTTGAAACATAAACTCTAAAAGAAAGGATAATTATATCACACCATTTTCATCATAACAGTTAAACATAAACATGTCCAGTTTTGCAAATATCATTCCAAATATTATTGTGTCTGTCGATTCAAAAATTTTTATGGTTCGTCCTATGCTCTTCCCATCATTCCATCCTTTCACTTACCAACCTTATCTTCTCCCAACCGAGCACATGCATTCAAAGAAACATCTTGTTCTTATGGCAACCAATCCTATGGCTTCAAACTAAAAATCCAAGCATAGCCACCTTCCTTGCCATTGCTATGGAAGGGATAATTGCCTCTAAAAAGCAAAATACCAAGAACTTCACAAATGCAGCAGCTATCACTTGGCTTCAGGGCTTTTTGTATTTGCTAAATATTAATGCAACCAGAAACACTGTTAGACTGTAATATTGCTGCATTGCTGATGACATTGATCATGGAATAGTCTTTGATGCATATTGTAATCTCTCTGTCCTCAATGCAATGTGCATTGTTTGAAAATTTATTTGATGCAAACATCGATCTCCCAAATCATATACACGCAGTCAAAATAATTGCATTTGGCTTTTGCAGGAAGTAACAATATAATTTCCTCCCTTCAACAAACTAAAATACTAAAAAATGTGCTCTAAGTGCTAACCAAGCTGAACATTTATTAATTTCTCAAGGACCAATTATGCATTCCACAGAAAACCCTCTTATCAACTTTTTGCCAAATACTTTCAGAAGCAACACTTTTCTTTCATTTTTAACAGTGACTATCATTAGCTATGTCTTAAGAGATTGAATACATATCTAGAATTTAAAAGGCCTTGCTTCTGACGGCCACTTCTGCCCTATGTTTAAAATCTACCATAAATGATTTGGTTTATTATGATTATAGAACTTACGCCACAAGGTGGCAGTACTCACTCAAGCCTCCTTTTTCAATTGTAATAAATGTCTTTTCTCATAATTGATACCAAATCTGCTCATTTGATATTCGGAGCCACAAGTAAGTCTTCAGCCTCAGCAGTGACAAATGTAGCAAAAGTGCTTTGTTACTGTGGCTCTTTGACCAATCTACCTCATTAAAATAGTGGACGGCCACAACCAGGAAATCAGCCAACCACATCAGGAGCTGGTTGTTTATGCTGGAACAAAAGCAAAGTTGCTGAAAAAGCTCAGCAGGTCTGGCAGCATCTGTGAAGGAAAAAAAAGTTAATGTTTCGGGTCCGGTGACCCTTCCCCAGTGTGTGTGTGGTTATTTATGCTGGCTTGGCAACTCATTTTGAATTAGTAGACCACATACGTCCTAACCTGGGAACAGTAAACAGAGGCAGTATGTGGGTCCTAGGGCAAAGTAACCATTGAAGAGGCAAGAAACAGATTGAGTGGGCTTGCCTTCAAGTTACTGAATTTGCTTAGCTCAATCTTACGAATCGTCACTAATTTCTGGCCAGGGACACTTTGTACTATCTTCCCAGCTCTTGGTTTCTATGGAAAAACCTGCTGCAGTGCTCTGTTCTACAGATATTTTCTGGATTCACCCTGTGAACTCTGAATCTGGACAATAGCTGGTTGTTTAATCCACTCGGTGTCAACTTTATGCCACCCAAGACCTCTGAATTTAACTCTGTGCTCTCTCCTCCTGTCACCTCTCAGTTCCCCATTTATTAGTCCAGAAAGCACATCTACTGATTTTCCCAAATTTCTTTCCGCTCACCTTTCCCAGCACTGATGACATCCACCCTACCAGCGGATCAACTATCAACTTCATCACCAAGTCACAGATCGAAAACTGTGAACTGTTTTCTCCCCTTATCTAAGGAAATATATTGTGCCATTGCAGGTCATCCACAAAAAGTTCACTGTGCTGATACTAGGTTTGGAGGGACAATCTTATTAGGAGAGGCTGACTAGTTTGGACAAGTGCTTGTTGGAATATAGAAGAATGAGACACAATCTAATTGAAACATACAATGATCTTAGAAGATTTGACAGGATTGATGTGGACACGTTGATTCCCCTTGTGCAAGAGTTTAGGACCAGAGACGTAATCTCAGAATAAGAGGTTATATATTTGAGGGACAGATGAGTTAGAATTTCTTCTCTCAGAAGATGGCAGAACAGTGGATTTCTTTACCACACAGGGCTGCTGAGCTGAGTCATTAAGTATCATCAAGGCTGAGACTGACAGATTTTTAATAGTAAAGGAATTGAGGTTTATTGGGAAAAGGCACAAAAGTGGAATTGAGGATTATCAGATCATCACGATCTCATTAAATGCTAAAGTAATCCTGATGTACTTAATGGCCTACTTCTGCTTCTCAGTCTTTTAGTCATCTCACTCCACTTCTCCTTCCAGAACATTCAGTCACAATTAAGTCAAGGCTCCACCATCCATGAGATTAACGCAGATGATTCCATCAATATTATGGTCTTGACAGAAATCTGGCTCAGGGGTGACAATATTTTCCCCCTAAATGGACCTTCTACCATTTGTGATGCCCAAATTAACACAGCAGTATTTTAGCCACCATCATCAAATCAGAACTTGGTCCTGGCCCTCTATCTCTCTGGCAACATCTTTAAACATCTCACTTGGATACTTTATTTTGCCTTTTTCTTAACCACACCCTGAACCACCATGCCAAGTTTCTTACCAAGATATTTTAAGTGCTTTCCACTTTTTGCCACAGTGATTTAACCTACATCTGAAATTGTCAGCCACCTGGACAAAATCCACTGACCTCCTATCCTCTCTATATTCCTTCATCTGCAAAATCTTCCATATTCATATTCAGGGCCATCATTTCATCCTTGTAATCTTGCATGGCCTAGCTACTCCCACCATAGTTAATCACAGCAAAAGTAATCTGTAATCATTCACTCCCCAAACACACTCCTTCTACCCATCTCAACTTCATGCTCCTTTTTTGCTCACCTCAAAGTAAACTCTCCACCAGGTTACCTGCAATTGCATGTTCATGTTACCAACTATAAAGTCTTTTTTACTACTATTCATTCTAACTTTTAAGCACTTAGTGATCTGGTAATCTTTTCCTTTATTGTCATTAGAAGCATTGTTCCTTACCGTCCTTAACATGAAGATGACAGCCATGTCACAGGAAATGCCAAGTACATGGGAGAGAAGCTTGAATATCTGAGACAGACAATTAAGTTAACCTTTGTCAGATAGGTTTGAACCTCAAAGCACTCCCAGATTCAGTTCATCTGCCAAAACTGTTTATAAATCCAGTACCATTCTAGAGTGCAAAGATTAACCCACAACTTCTCTTCTACAATACAAGCAGTCACCTTAAATTATTCCCCCTCGCCTCCCCCATTTTCAGTGTCATTCACAAGCATAAAGTACTCATAAAAATATTTAACAAGATTGAGGCTGCCACTTCCCTCCTGTACCTCTTATCATCTCAACCTCTCCACTGTCTCTAATGTGATACCCAGCTCTGGCATCTTGTATTAGAAAAGCAAAACTTTACACCAAATGATTAAGAAAAGTTTAAGTCTTCGGGCACTGCCAAAAAATCTACTTTCTAGACACTGCTCCTAATCCTCTTCTGAGCAACTTTACAAGCCTGAACCAGATCTTTCTCAACCCGAGTACCTTGCTACACGGACATAAGTTTCTGACTACACTTCATCACTAAATCTCCCTACTTCATTCCTGTAACAGTAGTTGATTCCAACCCGTATCAGCTCATCTGCTACTGAACACTCAGCCATGCTTTTCTCCTCAAGACTCAACAATTTCAATTGCCTCCTGGCCAGCCACCCACCTTCCATTTTACACAAGCTGGAGCTCATTCAAAACTCTGACCACACTCAAACCTGCTTCAAGTCCTGCTCAGTGTCACCCCAATGTAGATTGATTCCTATTCCAACAACAGTTCAAATACATCCATGGAGTATTCTGTAAACTCCTTCAGAGGTGCAAGGCATCAAGACATCCGTCCCAATTTTGCTCTCTTGCACGTACCCAAGTTTTTTTAATCACTCTACCACTGGCAGCTGTGCCCTCAGGTGCTTCAGCCCCAATTTATGGAATGTCTTCCCAAAACCTCTCCAGCTCTCCAAGTACCTCTCCTCCAAGATGCTCCTTAAACATTCATGATTATATAGCCTATCACCAGATGTGATTTGGTGTCCAGTTTTGTTCCACTGCCCTCATGTATGCTTTGCAATGTTTTCTTACATTAAAAGTTGCTAGGTGAATGAAAGGTTTGTTGTGAAATATTATGCATGGTCTTACCGTCATAAAGTTGCTTTATAAATGCAATTTTCAAATCACGGAAGAAACCCAAATTAACTACGTAAAGAACGCATCAGTGAACAACTGTCTTTCCATTAGTCAGATCATGCGGGGCAGATGGTAGAATTATAACGGGTGGAGGAAGAGTGAGAAACAAAGAGAAAGGCATGCAACACAATAGAATTTTAGGGAGCAAATAGCAGGGAGCAAGCTTGTAAGACAATAGGATTTTACGAACACATATCAGGTAGCCAAAAAGAATCACACACTTGGATGTAGCTGGTTACAGATAGGACATAATGCTCTATTTTAAAACAGTTGGCATGTAAGCAAGGATAAAATAGCTGTAATGAAAGGTAAATGGTAAACTGGGATGAAACTTCACTTTAATGAACATGCATCATGTGCAGCAACCCTAGCAATTAACATGGAGAGGAGTTCTTAACGGAGCAAAATATTGAATGATAAAGACAAGTGCATGCGTAGAAAGCTGAAGGAACTGTAACATGTGGGGAGGATGTCATAATACTCTCCAATGGTAGATGGCAGGAAATGAAACTGCTGTGTTTCAGCCACATTACCCAAATAACGGTGCCAATTACTGTGCAGATCAGAAGATAGCAGGACATCAAACAGGTGCAAGTAAACCACATAACCCAAATAATTATGGAGACTACCACCACGAGAAACAAAAGTTTCCCACAGAATACACTTAAAAAGGAACAAATTTAGATATAGATCTACTATTTATTTGTTCATTAATTTACTTAGATGAATATATTTTGTTGGTAGCAACAGAAATTAAATATAGGTGACGGGGATATGAATCAAGGATCATCCGATAGAGAAACAGCAGTGAAGAACAAGCACAGAATCAATTTTCAGGTAAACATTTATACATTGAACCAGAAGAAACCAATTTCGCAAGAAAGAAATATGTTCAACTACAGCTGACAAAATGACAGGGCCCAAGTTTACTTTATAATTTGAGTCATAGATAAGTTTAACAAAAAGTCTCTATGATCCCTGGCTTCAATTCCTGCCATTTCTAACCTTCTCCAACCTTGGACGTGTACCCCTTAAACTCTCTGCACTGTGAATATGTATTTTTTAGACTTTCGCTTACCCACTGGATGCTAATGATTCCACTATCGACCTAAACCCCATGGTTTATATTTCTGTCCTTTCAAGCCATCTCTTTGGCCAAAGTTTCAATTATCCCTCGAAGTAAAATCATGTTATCTGATTTACTTCTTTTCACCCTGTGCAGAATGCCATTTTTTAATTATCAAATACAGTACAAATGCAAATTACTGTTGAGAATAAATCTGGGTTAATTCTGATAAGCAAAAGTACAGCAATATAAAATTATAGCTGTATGACACGTATGTTAAAGTCACAGAAAACAAGAGGCAAAGCTTAATGCAAGTTGCAGCATGCAGAAAACACCCGAAAAGGTAGCTGCCGTTCTTTAAAGCTAAGGTCTGAACTAATTGCTCAATTATCCAAAACTAATAATTGCAATAACAGTTACTAATCTGAAGCCTGTATTTAGGAGGCCTAGCTTGGTTTTATTGTATGAATTAGCCATGGAAGTAGGCAGTCTTCAAGCCTGCTCCACCACTCACTAAGATCATGGTTGATCTGCTCAAGGCCTCCCTTTCATGCCAGCTCTTCATAGCTCTCAACTCCCAAATATTTTCAAACTATCTTACGTGAAGAAAAATATATGAACTTCCTCTTCAATACTTTTAGTGATCTAGACTCCACAGTTCTCTAGAGGTAGAGAATTCCAGACATTCACTGCCATTTGTGACAAGAAATCCTTTGCTTCCCAGCTTTAAATGGAGTTCCCTCTCATTCTGTAACTATATCCCCTAGACCAAAACTCACCCACTCGTGGAAACATCTTGACATCCTGTCACACCCCCTCAGAATCCTGTAAGTTTGCCTAGGATCACCCTCATTATTCTAAGCATTAGTGAATATAGGCTTAACCTCCTGTTTAGCCATCCTTGACGAGTCAACTCTTTCATCCCCAGAATCAGCCTGGTGTATCCTTTTTGAACAGCTTTCAATGCCACAACATCCTTTTTTAAATATGGGACCAAAACTGCACACATTACTCTATGTGCAGCCTCATCAACACCTTGTACAATTATGACAATACTTCCCTAATTTTAAACTCCAAAGCCTTTAGCAATAAAGGCCAATACTCCAGTTGATTTCCTAATCACATTGTGTGGTTGCGCACTAACTTTTCATATTCCACTCAAACTGATTCCACATTTTGATCTATTAAATCATATCACTACTTATCATCAAACAGAGTCTTCCTTTTATTAGCGAAGTCATATTTTTGCCTTTTTGCTTATTCTCCCTGGATTTCAAATACCCTTGATTATCAAGTTCGAGTCTTGGTCACCCTGCAAAAATGTCTCCACCATATTTACCAAGTCATATTCATTTATTTCTATTTGTGCCATTGAGTCTTCTATCCTGTCAGAAATACTGGTTTTATTCAGATGACAAGCCATATGTTTCCACTTTTTAACATTATTACTTATTCCGGTTCTAATCCCTGCTGCAATTTTCTGTGTGTTCTCCACCCCTTCTTGTCGCACTTCATTGTTAGTTTGTTTAATAAATTAATTTGGGTATTAAATATTTAAAGCGAATGACATTTCCTGACATAAGCTACAAGGTCAATCAACAGGGATAAGGAAGAAATATCCAATGACCTACTC
Source organism: Ginglymostoma cirratum (assembly GCA_024137785.1). Classification (NCBI taxonomy): domain Eukaryota; kingdom Metazoa; phylum Chordata; class Chondrichthyes; order Orectolobiformes; family Ginglymostomatidae; genus Ginglymostoma; species Ginglymostoma cirratum. Next base: position 6,431,574 of record JAHRHZ010000091.1, on the reverse strand, counting down.
GTTTTCCTGTGACTTCACACTTTGAGTGTGACAGGGAGAAACAGGCTGAAGAGAATCTCTACCACTGATTTCAATCTCCCTTTTTCATGTTTTTCAATTCTTCTCTTCATGAAGTTGCTGCCCTCTGTTATGCTATTGCAAAGTTGCAGGACTTGGCTCTTTCTCCAACCTTTTTTGAAGCGATAGTCCTGCTCTCACTTCTGCTCTTTACATGCTGCTGTCCTGACCCTCATTTGCACTGTTCCAGAAGCATAGGGTCGTCCTCTCTCTCTTGTATAGGTTTCTCACTTAGTTTTCTGATTTATATGTTAGAAGTGCCAATAAAATCTGTACAAGTGTCAGAGTGAAAAATGAGATGTGATGTCACTGCTTAATGCCTTTGGGAAAAAAAAATAAGCTTTAATTCTGTATATAATGTAATGAAGATAACAAGGTGTGGAGCTGGATGAACACAGCAGGCCAAGCAGCATCATAGGAGCAGGAAAGCTTGACGTTTCGGGCCTGTTTTCTGATGAAGGGTCTAGGCCCGAAACGTCAAGCTTTCCTGCTCCTATGCTGCTGCTCGGCCTGCTGTGTTCATCCAGCTCCACACCTTGTTATCTCGGATTCTCCAGCATCTGCAGTACCTATTATCTATAATGTAATGAGTTCTGTTTTCCAAGGATACTTCAGTCACAAGCCTTGGAAAGCAAAAAACTCAATAAATTTACAGTCGTGAAATTAATCTCTGAAGTAAATAGTTTAGTTTATGCATGATTTTATAATTGACTTCACTATAAAACAACACCTCCAAAATACATAACCTTTTCCCAAGTCAAAACCATATCTTGACAAACACTGTAACAATCAGCTAAATAAGCATGGCTGATTCAAGGTTATCAGGGAGATTCCAATAGCTTGAGAAATATCATTGCAGTATAGCATGGTTCTTTCCTTATAGCCTTTACAGGCAATCTGGAAGCCTGCACAGGCATGAAATTATGATCAAGCCAGCTGTCATGAAGATTCCAGGTTAGATGGCGCCGTCGGAAGATGAAATGTTATGCTGGAGTAGATGTGGTCAAGCTGTCTCTCCTCTAAATCTAAAAACTTTTGCTTGGCCATTAATTTTTTTTGCAGCACTGAACCACCTCACTGAAGCAATGGGTCATTAATAATTTGTTCCTACAATTATAATCCATGATTAATTCTGTTGTTTATATCAATGTTTACTATTCAATTTAATTTGCAAATGTTCAAAACAACCTTCAGTTGATGGGGACCCACTTCCTGCTGCTCGGGGCAAGCTAACATAACAACCTTGTTGTGAGTGGTCGTGCCCCTCTGCCTGTGGGCAAAATGATCCAGGTTCAAGTCATACCTGCCCTACAGGTCTGAAGAAATTGATGAAAATAATTAAATTTCTTAAAAATTAAGTAATTAAGTAATTAATTACACATCACAAGTATCAATTTTAACGTGAAAAAAGTACAGCCTATCTTGTTCTGTGATCGATTACATTTAAATTAATAATCCTTTTAACAGTCTAAAAACTTCTTTCCCCATCCTGCAACAGACAATTTAATATCAATCTCTAATTTATCAAACCTGTTTTTTTTGACAATAGTGAAGATGGATTTCAACTTACTTTTGAATCCCTGACTACAATGTAGAGATTGCCCCAAATTACATGCAATGATACCAATTTGTTTTATATCCAAAGTGAGAATTACATTGGGGATTTGAGATATAAATCTGTCAAAGCCAAATCATTCATCTAAGTGCCCAGTTTCAGTCAAAGATAGTGCAACTGAGGACTAAAACAGTGCGGCAACTGGCACCAAACAGTGTTACCGAAGTTGGGATTCATAATGGTCAGATCAGACTTGGGCTGAAGTATTTAAATATTGGAAGTGTACTCCAATACATGGGACAGAGTCACATCTCTAACACTGGCCTCTTTGATCCATCTGTTCATATGTAGCTACACACTTTGGATTTACCACCTCTTCTATACTTTGCTATATGGGGAAAGGTAGCCTTGTTCTTGTTATTACTGTAGATTAAAAATTTGTACCATTGCAATGCAGCATCAACCTCATAAGATCCAATTTATAGCTTAAAAGTTCCAATAAGTTTTAGAGTTAGTAACTTCAGTCATTACTCATGACACTCCAGACTTTCTAGAGTTTTTAATTGCTCCACCATTCCCGTTGCTGAAACATATGAATAACTAATTATTAAAACGCTGCCCGCATTACTAGCATTAAGTTTGCCACTGCTACTTAGATGTCTATAGAATATTTAGTGAGCTCAGTATTTTGGTATAATCAATAGCCACGTCAATTGATACAAAACAATTGGATGGATGGAGTTTAAAAGCATTAGTTCAATTTTATGAATGTGGGTGCAGTAGTGCCCAAACAGTGGTATTGGCCACAAATGTAACGTAAAACATTGCAATGAAAGTGATGCAGCCTGGCAACATACCTCATCTAATAAAAACACAATGGCCTGAAAAAGCAGAGACTATCTCCTCCTTTGCAACATGTTCAATTCATAACGATGATTAAAATTTACTTCAGGCATTTTAATGAAAACTGCTGAACCTTTTCCTGAATTGAAAACCAGCTTCTTGAACTGAATTTAAGAGTCAATGTTACACCTTAGAAATTTCAACAGAACATTTATATTAGCAATGCACAAATCGTCATTTGTTCTGCACTGGACTGGCTCAATTTAGACTTTCGTTGTTAAACAAATGCTGTCACCATCTGGTATCCTTATTATTGTAGATAAATAATTGGCAAGAATCTACAGAAATAGATACCCCAGCAGAAGGATTCAGAAACATCTATTTAAGGCACTATACATAAAAAAACACATTTTGGGATCCTTGGCCTCCTACAATGCCACAGTGATGCCATCCGAAGGCTGCAGGAACAGCAAATCATATTCAGCCTGGGAACCCTGCAGCCCAATGGCATCAATGTGGATTTCACAAGCTTCAAAATCTCCCCTCCCCCAACCGCATCCCAAAACCAGCCCAGCTCATCTCCACCTCCCTAACCTGTTTTTCCTCTCACCTCAAGCCACACCCCCATCTCCTATCTACTAACATCATCCCGCCCCCTTGACCTGTCCGTCCTCCCTGGACTGACCAATCTCCTCCCTACCCCCCTACCTACACTCACCTTTACTGGCTCCATCCCCGCCTCTTCGACTTGTCTGCCTCCTCTCCACCTATCCTCTCCTCTATCCGCCTCCCCCTCTCTCCCTATTTATTTCAGAACCCTCTTCCCCTCCCCCATTTCTGATGAAGGGTTTAGGCCCGAAACGTCAAGTTTTCCTGCTCCTATGATGCTGCTTGACCTGCTGTGTTCATCCAGCCCCATGCTTGTTATCTCGGATTCTCCAGCATCTGCAGTACCTTTTATCTCTGATACATTTTGGGAACTGGTTGAGAGGCAAGTGAAAATTTGATCAGAGATATTTTTTAAAGGACAGGGAGCAAAGTGCAAGATTTTAGGGATAGCATTCTAAAGCAGGACAGCGATAGCTGAAGGCACTGTCATCAATGATGCAGAGCAGCAGATGATGATATGCACTAATGCAAGAGTCAAATGACTAGAGTGCAAGTTATAAGCAAGCTAGAGAAAGAGCAGGAAAGAATTTGTAACCAGATCTTTACAGCATTCAAGATCAGTTTGAGTATAAAAACTGATGATGAAAATTTAACATAAATCTCACACTCAGAACAGCACAATCCTCTTACTCCTGGTAAGCAATCCGGTTGGAACTTCACTATTCTAAGAGAAAGTTAGCACACAACAAGTAACAAGAACAGAAGTTGCTGGAAAAGCTCAGCAGGTCTGGCAGCATTTGTGAAGACAAATCAGAGTTAACATTTTGGGTCTGGTGGCCTTCTCAGAGGTGCAGTACATGTTGAAAGGCATCTTGTGACTTAGAGGATGCTTCTAACAGCCTTAAGCGTCTCTACATGACAGCTTTGGAACAATAACAGACATAAAATAATCATGCATTTTTTAAGCATTTCTCACCAAGCTATTTGATTGAAGACATTTAGATACCATGATGGAGACAGTGAATTTTCACAATATAGCAGCACTCCTTTCATTAAACTAAATATATTAGCCCTGCTACACATGTAGTCAGAGCATTCCATACCTAAAAGGCAGGGAAATAAAGGATGGTTTGTGGAATGTTAAAATCTTCCCTATAATTATTCATAGAATCCCTACAGGCTATTGACTCATCGAGACTGTAACAACCCTCCAAACAGCATCCCAACCAGACACAGCCCCATCCTGTCCTTGTAACCCTGTATTTACCATGGTATAATCTACCTAACCTGCACATCCCTGGATACTATGAGGCAATTTAGCATGGCCAATCCACCTAGCCTGTGCATCTTTGGACTGTGGGAGGGAACCAAAGCACCTGGCAGAAACCTACATAGACATAGGAAGAATGTGCAAACTCCACACAGTCAACGAAGGATAGAATCAAACCTGGGTGCACCACAGTTTTTGTAAACAACAGATCATCCAAGGGCCTACGGAGTCTTTCCAGGTGAAATAGCATCTCACTTATACTTCATCCAATCTTGCGTATTGTATTTGCTGCACCCAATGCTCTACATTGGAGTGACCAAACACAGCCTGAGCGATTGCTTTGCAGCACACCATCAGTTCGTGCACAAATATGACCCCGACCTTCCCCCAGCCAGTCTTTTTAACACATCATCCGGCTCACATGCCCACTTGTCTGTCCTCAGCATGCTGCAATGCTCCAGCGAATCACAGCGAAAACTGGAGGAGCAACACCTCATCTTCAAGTAGGCACTTTATAACCTTCAAATTGTGAACCCATTCCTTCCATTTCTTTTAGCTTTGCTTGTTACATTCTCTGTTACCATGTCACCTCTTGATTTTATGTAAAGTTGTTGATATCTGGGAGCTCCAAATGGGCATAAATAGTCAGCATCTGTAGTAATTTGTTCCTACAAGTTTAATCATTCTATAGATCAAGCTTGAATGCAGGTTCTAAGGTTCTAATAATGGAATTCAAATTAATTTACTAGTATTAAGTGAAAAACGTTTTATCTGATAGTTTAAATACGAACATTGACAAGACTGACTGGGAGACAGAAAGTATAGATTTGTGCTCTAAGTTTGGCAATTTTTTTAATGCATTGCTTTTCTTTGCACCTACCAGACTTTATTTGTTTTCGCTCTTTTGTTTATTTAGATAACTATTTTACATTCCAGTACCAGCAAATTTACCACATTTGTGCTGAAAATTTAAAAGGAGCATAGAATCATACAGGAGTACAGCACAGAAAAAGGCTGTTCAGCCCATCAAATCTGCACCAGTCAAAAACAACCAACTAACTATTCTAATTCCATGTTCCAGCATTTGGCCTATAACCAAGTACATCTTGGCGTCACAATGGTACATCATATGATGGCTCCTGCCTCTACAATCATTTCAAGCAATGAGTTCCAGACTCTCACTGATCTCTGAGAAAAAAAACACATCCCCTCGAAACCTCCTGCTCCTTACTTTAATTGTATGCCTCCAAGTCAGTGATCCCTCCATCAAGGGGAAAGGTTTCTTCCTGTGTACTCTGTCTATGCCCCTCAGTTTTATACATCTCAACCAGGTTCCCATTTCAGTCTCCTCTGCTCTAAGGTAGACAATCCCAATCTACCCAATCTCTCTTCTAAACTAGTGCTCTCCAGCCCAGGCTGGTAACTCTTCTCTGCACCCTCTCCCGTGCAATCACATCCCTCCTATAAGATGAATTCCAAAAGTGCACATAATACTCTAGCTGTAGCCTAACTAATGTTTTATACGGTTCCAGCATAATCTCCCTGCTCTAAAACATTATATAATAAAGATTGACAAGTATCCCATGTGCCTCCTTAACCACTTTAATTGACTACCTTAAAGGACCGATGGACATGCACACCAAGTTCCCTCTGATCCTGAGAGCTTCCCAGGATCATACTGTTTATCATATATTCCTTTACCTTGTTTGTTCTGTCAAAGTGCATCATCTCACACTTATCCAGACTGAATTCCATTTATCACTGATACGGCCATCTGACTAGCCTGTCTACAAGATCCAGTAATCCTTCTCACTATTTACCACACCACCAATTTTCACAGCATCCATGAACTTACAGATCCATCTTATTATATTCAAGTCTACATTGTTTATATGCACCACAGACAAGGGCCTTCATCCCAATTTCTATGGAACCTCACTGGACACAGGTTGCCAGTCACAAAAACACCCTGCGACCATTACATTCTGCTTGCTGGCACTCAGCCAATTCTGGATCCAATTAGCCAAATTTCCCTGGATCCCATGAACTCCTACTTGCACTATCAGTCTACCATGACAGACATTATCAAAAGCCTTGCTGTAGTCCAAGTAGACTACCTCGAATGCTTTGCTCTCATCTAGTAACATCGACCACTTCCTCTGGAAGTTCATTCCACATACGAACTACTATCTGTATAAAAACGTTGCCCCTCATGTCCTTTCTAAATTTTTTTCCTCTCACCTTAAGAATATGACCCCAGTCTTGAAATCCCCCACCACAGGAAAAAAAAAATCACCTGCCATTCACCTTATCTATACTCCTCAATTTTAAAAACCTCTATAAGGTCAGCCTTCAACCTCCTATGCTCCCTTGAAAAAAGTCCCAGCCAATCCAGCCTCTCTCTATAACATTCAACTTTACCAAACTCCTTATCCCTGAAATGACCTAAAACCTTCTTGACTCACTTACTGTCTCTTCTAATTTTGACCATTCATCTCCCACTGAATATCATCTCTGGATCCCAACACACTGCCAACACTCCCCAACAGTACTAACAAATTTCCCCACAGGAATACAACTTGGTAGGAAAGAATTTGCTCATTTGAGAATCAGAGACCTCCCCCAAAAAAAATCATTTAACTTGGAAAAGTAATAACTAATTATCAGACAGAAATATGTCTGAAGTTACCTGATCACTCTGGGAACAAGCACCATATGCCATGAATCCTAGCAGGCAAAGGATTTTAATATAATAAGCACACTTTTCACAATGTTACTGTACATGGTTTGTCCAATCTAATTTTGGATTAAATTGGAGAAAATCTGGCTATTTGTCAACCAGATTTTGTTTAGTAATACTCATACGGGAACCAATAATACGAAAAACATTCATAGAAACACAGGAGCAAAATTAAGCTATTCAGACTATCAAGCCTACTCCCACCATTCAACGTGGCTGATTCTATCCTAATGCTATGCTGTTGCTCTCTCTTCCACCACTTGACAGTTCTGGTGTCTAGAAATCTGTTTATTTCTTAATTTCAGTCCAAAATGGCTTACCCATACACTGGAATGTGGAATGCATGTGATGGACATGGTACTCGATCACAGGTTTTCAAACTGGGGCTCAAGTGGTACTCGAACAACATTTTCAGGATAGTCCTGGGCCTAAGAATGAACTACTGTGAAAGCAGATTTAGGATCGCCAGTCAGGCCTGCAATTTGCCAAACTTTTCTTTGAAAATGGTAAGAGCATGTACATGCACTGTATCTTTTGCAACTCTGAAAAATAGGTGACAATTACTTGCCGTTTCCTTTCTTCGGGCAGTGTCTTGATCAACCTGACTGACTTGAACTTGAACTTGAACTGTAAGTCATTATTAACTGATGATTCTCCACGTCAACACCTCTACCAATCAGATTCCACTTGCCAATCTGCATTCTTCTCTCATACTTACATTTTGTCATTCCCCTTAAATTTGTATTCTTGCAAATTGTCCTGACAAGTGCAAGACAAAAAGCTTTAACAAATCATATTTTTTCAACAATGCTCCATCTAGTACTTCATGTATTACTCACCATCCACAACGTTAAAAATGAAATTTATAACAACGTGCAATATTAATTGGCCATTTCAGGTAAATGGAATGGTATATAAATGAATTGGAAATATTCAATAAGTTGTGCATTCCATGCAATTTGTAAGTAATATTTTTAGTGTATTTCTTGGGCATGGTTGTGCTGGAGATTAAACCACATCCATGAAAAATTACAACAGTTGGTGTCTATTTGGAATAAAATTTGTTTGGAAAGTAGTATTAAGATACTATAGGAAATTCATAGTACAATAAGAATCATTTTTTCAGAACACACAATAGCTGCTATGATTCAGTAGATCACATATTACTCCAGTTTATTCCATCTAAAGATAAACTGATAGCAATTCCCCCAACATGTGCACTGAAGGTCTAAACTGACACTGGGCGAACTGGAGCTTGTAAGTAAAGGTTTACTTGATGAATAAAGAACATTCTATAAAGATAAACAAATCAGTCTTCTTCATTTTAGCTATCCTCCACATACCATTAGAACCCACTGAGGTGAGACCTTTTAGAAGGGGAGACGCTGCTTGTCAGACACATTGCCAAACACAGTTTGTATGCCGAAATCCGCATTAGAATTTGCAGTTTGCCAAATCTTAAAACCGACAGGAATATAGTTTTGCATGCAAGCCTTAAAGACCAAATGCTCTAAGGGTTGGAAAGTCCGATTAGATTTTAAAAATCTAAATGCAGTCCACTTTTCTTAGTCTAAATTGTTTTATTCAATTTTTCTAATTCTTTTCATCATTTGAATAGCAAACTCCTACATTACTGCCTCATTTACAATCAACTCAGTTGCAGAATAACTTCAAGTAAGCTCAAAAAATAATAGCTAATCATCCAATGTGGAATGTAATGCCACAATTGCAAACTGACCCGAGCATAATTTCAAAATAGCTTGCGTATAACTGAAGAGAATTTTAAAATGTACAAATATTTGTATAAATGCTGACTTGTTTGGTCAGTGATAATGATTACATTGAACAACCTAAATCTTTCCAATTAACACATTAGGTTAAATTAAAACGAAGAACTGCAGACACTGGAAATCTGAAACACAAATAATGTGCTGGTTTCTTGCTTTCTTTCCAAAACTTACCTACATTCAATCCATATTTTGAGGAAAAAAACCTTTAAGATATCGCATGCAACGTCACTGAAAAATGTGCAAAGGTTGGTAAAACACACCCACCCATGCAATTAAGATCTCAAAAACAAATGAGTAGCTTAAGAAGGGGATACTTGTGAAAACAACACATGCAACCTAATCAAACTTATTGGTCCGAACCAACAGAAGACCAGTCTCCTGGCATACAACATGAAAATCATTCAACAATTTTTTTTATATTAAGAGCCATCACAATAGCAGAGATCCTGGAACACTTGACAGGAGGTTAGAACATTCCTCTCTCACTTTAGAAAATATTTACAGGGGTACTAGGGACAGAAGGATGCTTGAAAAAGAAACTTCATTCCTAGTGGGGAGTTTGCCTAATGGAAAATTGTGGATTTTCGTATAACTTTGGATTAGGTGGCAATCAATGAAGATTAGAAAAGTTCCACTAACATTTAATTACCAACATTACAAAGTAAAAATAAGATTTAAATTCAGTCCAATCGGTAAAAGTCATTTAGGTTTTTAAGTAAACAGAAAATAAATTGCTTCATTTCTTGTGCCAGTAGACTCAAAGCAGAAATTACTTCTTTATCCAGTTCAAAGTGTAATTCATAGCATGACCAAATAAACAGTAAACACTTATTTCCTTCTCACTCAACAGAGGTAGATACATCAAAGTGCATTATTTCAAACAAGGTGATGTTTACCAATCATTCAAAATGGATGCAGATCAAGCAAGAATTTATGGCATGAGCCAAACTTTTCTAACACTGAAAAATTTCTGTGGTTCAGCCCATATAAAAGTCAACGGTGGTATCAGGCACATTAACAAACCTAGGTTTGTTAAGCCACAATAGCAACCACCTCTCCCGAGACTGTCTTTATGCACTCCAATCTTCCCTCACTTCAACCAAGTTATGGTACAAGGTAATAGTTCTGATCGAGTTCATGTTTATGTCACATTGAACTTCATTTAATCTGATAACGTCACATAGTCTTTAAGTGGAGGCAGAGAGTTCAACACAGGTGCAAAGGGAGCAAATGTATTCACTACATTCCCTTCTTCTAACGTTGCCAAGAGTCCTTAGTAATAAAGTCTGACTAGTAATGCAAGCTTTAACTATAGATTTAACGCAGTAAACTTTGTTTTGGAAGACAAGTGCCACTTTTGTTAAGACTTACCAGTCGTCCATTGTCTAACATTGATAATTAGACAGGCACCGAGACTCAGCATCCAGAAAGAGGGGAAAACAGTCTTGTGGTCCAATTTCTACCTCTAAGTTAGATGGTCCAGTTCAAGTCCCACCCCCCCACAACTGGCCTGGAGGTGTATCATTATTGCCCAGACAGGTTGATTAAAATTATTTAGAGAAAGAAGGATTGGTGGCAGGAACCTACCCAAACCAAAATATGACACACTTGCGACAGTGATATCTGAAAACATGTGACTTTCCATAATCCCTCCAACAATTTAGTAAGGTTATCTCCATATTCCTTTCAGCAATCTTCCCCTTCACCAGGTTGGCTCTTGTTCTAACACCACACAATATGCTGTTTTACATCTACAGTATATGTTTGTATCAGAAAAATGTAGTAGTGCACGACCAGTTCTGCATGTTTAGCAATCAGAAGGAAAAGGTTTTGCTGACAGTTCAGAGCATTATTCTAGGGTCTGTGATTGCTCTCATGGGTGGGAGAGAGAGCCATGTCGTACTACTGTTCGCAAACTCATGATTTTGTCCTTTGAGGCTCAGTAGCTTGATGTATATCCTAGAAGTAATTATTAAAACAGTAGGTCTGACAGTTAGTTATTGGAGACAAAAACAAAGTGCTAGAGAAACTCAGCAGGTCCAGCAACATCTGTGGTGAAAAAAAACAGTAATGCTTCAAGTCCAAAGACCCTTTGTCAGAATTGAAAGCAGTTGGAAAATTTATACTGATGACGGACCTGCTGAATTTCTCCAGCACTTTCCATTTTGCTTTTCAATCTCCAGCATTCATACTTTTGTTTCATTTTAGTTATCGTACTTTCAATTTAATTTCTTACCAAATGTGCTGAATTCCAGATTGAATTTGTTGAGGAAGCTACTAGATTGTTAAACACAAGTAGTTCAATTGATTTTGTATATCTGGACTTTCAAAACTCTTGACAAAATGCTTTGATAACCTGGTTATGAAATCAGACTCCTGTGGGATAATCAAATTTTGAATCAAAACAAAATTGGTTTCATTTGCATAACAATGGGTCTGCCTAGGGACTGGTCATCAGAATTCACAGGAACTGATGGAAAGTTTGTTTTATGCAAATTTTACCCCAAAGATTTATCTAGAAGCTTGGAGGGAGAAAAATGATTTGCAAGCATTTCAATGTATGACAGAGGAGTTGGCGAGAGTCCAGCAGTTGTCATTTAGACTAGATAGACAAGAGAGTCATATACATGGGTAAAGCTAACACCAAGTACTGTATGCCTGACAGGATTGTAAACAGAAAATAAAAGCACTTTAACATACAAGACAGTGGGGAAACGTCAATCTTAGTGCTGTGTGGTATTAGTTTTGGTTCCTCCTCCACCTCACTTGTTTTACATTGAATCTTGAGTAAAGATCGGAGGACGACCACAAATTTGATACCATGCCCAAAAGCTACTAGTCACAACAGGCTAAGAGCACTGGGGTGGTTAACACTGGTCATTTGTACAATTTGAGAGACTTGATTAAAATCTTGAAAATTCGTCTTGATCCATACAGATGGATCAAAGGGGTTTACGAAATAAACATATAAATTAAACAAGAAAAACAGTTTACCTGTCAGTTAATTTTTTCTTTTCATGGCGGGTCAATGACATTTGGAATAATGCTGCGGGTGATACACAGAGCGTGAATTTCTTGGAAATGCACAAAAGAGAACTGACCTTAACTGTGGCTATTACTCTAAGCAAATGCAAACGGTATGTTTAACAATGAGCTTTGCAATCGCTGAGTTTTGCTTGAATTTGTGATCACCTTCAAGGGTTCAAAAGAAAATGGTTCAACGTTTTATCCCTAAATCAGTCCAGTTGTTTCCCATTGATTCTTTGGTTGACCAGTGGTGTCTGAGGCATGGGGGTGATGAGTAGGAGTGAGAGAAGGGTTCATGAGGATCATGTTAAGTTGCACCATGGCAATAAGACAGGCTGATAGTTCAGCTGGACATCCGACAACCAGCATTTTCATAAATCTGTACTGTCTGTGCATAACATCAGGACTTCATGCACACTGCTTAAATTTTTCTAATAATGTGCTCAGTGCCACTTTCTCTGCTTTTGGACTTGTTATCAATGGTACTAATAAAGCAATTAGTAACCAATAATTCAGAGATGCAGCTCAAGACCTATGCCAATCTGTATCACACCCTGTGCCAATTCATTCAGAAGATAAAAAAACAGAGCAGAGGATGTCTGGCACTAACTAATTTGCAAATCATGTTTTTTTCAAATTTCCAAAACTATACTTTATGAATAAAGTATCTTGAAATACACACACACACACACACACACACAATCTGTAAAGCAGTTCAGTTCTGTACAGCAGCACATGAAGAAACAAATAATCTAAACAAACCAAAGGCACTTCTTACTTGTACAAGACTATATTTTAATACATTTGAGGCACCGGGTGGGTCCAATAACGGAACAGATCCCCATTCAGCTTCAGCAGAAAGATCTAGATGGTGGTCTTTCCCCACTGTGCCTTGGCGGTAGCTGCCCCACACTTTACTGCATCCCTCATCACACAGCCCTGGACCTTGAAGTGTGCCACTCTGCAACACTCAGCCAAAGTCAACTCCTTGTTCTGGAAGGCCAACTAGTTTCTGGCAGATTAAAGAGTGTCTTTCACCAATTTGATACTCTTCCAGGTGTAGTCGATGGTTTGTCTTGGTGTGTGTCATGGGGAACAGACCATAGAGTCCAGAATCCTGCATCATGGAGCTATACGGGATGAACCCCAACAAAAATCACTGCATCTCTCTTCAGATTTCCTTTGTAAACACATATTCCAGCAGGAGATGTGCGGTAGTGTCAAGAACCCCACAACCACTTCGAGGGCAGAGTACGGTGGTGCAGAGAGTCTAGGCAGACATGAAGGATCTCACAGGAAGTGCCCTTCTCACCACCAACCAAGCAAGTTCTGATAACGAGGCGTTCTGACAAATGACTTTGAAAGTCTGCTGAGGGAACCATGTGACAGGATCCGCCCTCTCCTTTTCCCTCAGGGTCTCAAGGACACCATGTGCTGGCTACTGCCTGATGGACTTATGGTCAAAGGTCTTTATCATTTCAAATTTCAAGTGATATGGAATGGTCGAACTACTCGGAACATTCTGTGGCACCAAGGCCAGTCCCATCCTTCACAATTCTAGGGACAGCTAGAACCTCAGTATGTAATGGCACTTGGTGTTTGCATACCAAGGGTCTATGCACAGCTTGAAGCAGGCACACATACCCTCAGGATGAGGGCAGCATTGGGTACGTTCTTCCCCCCCCCACCTTATACAGAGCTTTGTACATGGTGTCCACGTGGACCGGGTCCACCTTAGACCTCCAGATGAAGTGGAAGATAGCTCAGGTGACTGCAACGGCACAAGTTCTGGGAATGGGCCAGACTTGCACCGTGTACAACAACAGCGGGTACCTCACATCTGATGACCAGGCTTTTACCTGCAACACGCAGGAAGTACTCCTCCAAAGATTTGGCGCTTGCCCCAGCCTTTCCAAACCATATTCCCAGCACCTTCAGGTAATCTGTCCTGATGGCGAAGGGAATAAAGGATTGGTCAGCCCAATTCCCAAAGAACATGGCCTTGCTTTTGCCTTGACTTACCTTGGCTCCTGGGGCCATTTTCAGCTGGTTGCAGATACTCATCAGTCTATGCACTGACAGAGGATCTGAGCAGAAAATGGCAATGTCACCCATGTACGGGATGGCTTTGACCCGCAGGCCTCAGCTGCCTGGAATAGTCACCCATCTCAGGCTCATATCCTTCCTGATGGGACTCAGCAAACGGCTCTATACAACAAACAAACAAGGCAGGTGGGCAGCCCTGCCTGACTCCGGATTTGACCCAGAAATTTTCTGCTTCCCACCCATTGACTGAGACTGCAGTAATGACGTTGGTATAAAGCAGTCGGATCCAACTGAGGGTTTCTTCCCAAAAGCCAATTTTGTTCAGCACGTCCCACACGTAGGTATGCGATATCCTGTCAAAGGCCTTCTCCTGGCCTAGGCTGATGAGGCAGGCATCCACCCCCGTAATCATGTATTTACGATAAATGTGGCTGTGAGCCAGAAGCAACTGTAGACAGTCAGAAAATATGATGGATACCCATTCGAGTAAAGCATGTTTTACTTACTGCACTGTACCTACATTAATTCACTAAGGTGCTAGTTTGCTAACAGCTAGTATGTGGATTTGTTGATTGCATGACTAAAGCATTCTGACTTCACTTAGGAGGACATGAACTTGCATGGCAATGTCAAAGTTTAAGAAGAAGTATAAAAGCAAAAAAAATGCTAATTGCATCAAGCAAATTACCAATGAAAGTGACTGAAATTATTTTGTTCAGCGACAAGGACTAGCAGAATTGTGCTGCTACAGACATATTTGATACATGTGCTACAACGTGAAGTTGTTATCCGAAATGCATATCATGGAAAGAGGTTACTCGCTTAATGACACAGTGAGTGAACGAGCCATCAGGCCAAGGAAAGCAACAACATAAATTAGTTAACATTAGTCAAGCATTTACGGGATCATAATGCAATGAAGTTTGTGACAAACAACTATTTTTCACTCTTGCTATGGGTACTTCCAATTTTTAAATGGTTAAATATTAAACAAATACAGAACAATTAGTGTTAGTAAACAAATTAATACATTTATTATGATACTGTAATATACAATATAGCAAGCTTGCCATCAGTTTACATGCTGCTGGTCTCTTTTATAGGTAATGAAAAAGAGTACAGGCTGGGACTGATACTGAACATCAAAAACTCCTGAACCCACAGAAAGAATATATTTTTACCGGGAATGCAACACTGTGCATTTGATTCTCCATAAATTTTAGTGCTCAAACACAAAAAAGGCAGCGTGTTATGTAATGAGGAAGATGAACAGTTTTATTCAGTTTTCAAAAGAATGCGGCCTCTCCTCATCACCGTTCAAGATCAATAATACAGCTATGATTTCAAAAGCATTAAAGTTACTGTGTATGCCCCCATTTGACGCACCCTTCAGTTGAGAGCACCACTGACAAAGCAGTATGCAAGAAATAAGCATATACGGAGGTGTTGCTCCCAACCTAATTCTGCTCTACCTGCCCAAGTGTCACATCCATAGAACAGAGTCCTGGGAGGACAAGCACTTCATGTCCAGTCATAAAATGTCTGACCAAATAATAGTTGCACTGTTCAGGATGTGGTATGTTTAGTAATCCATCCCTAGATAGCGCTGAAGTGCCAATAAGTGATTAGACCTTCGTAGAAATGCCTTGGAAGCAAAGCCAATGGAACACAGAAACAATGTGGGTGCAGAAACCTCACATCTTCATGGCATACAGGATATATGCCTAACTACATGGTAAAAGTAAATGACTCTGCATGTTCACCAAAATAGGCTGACTAAAACATGAACAGGTGGTGTTTATAAAAATCAGAAATTTGATAATGGCACAAAACTGTGAGGGTAACGAATACATGGAATAAACTCCCAAGGTAAATGACTCAGATTTAAGTGACAGTCTTGCATGCAATGCTGTCTTCCCTTTCCAAGCCTGAAGGTCCAGGGGTTCAAATCCCATGTGCCTTGGAGGTGTGTCACAACACAGAATTTATAAAATCATGAGGAGCATTGATAGGGTGAATAGCCAAAGACTCTTCCCCCAGGGTTGGGGCGGGGGTCCAAAACTAGAGGGCATAGGTTTAAGCTGAGAGGGGTAAAATTTAAAAAGGGACCTAAGGGACAGTTTTTTCACACAAATGGTGGTGCATGTATGGAATGAACTGCAGAGGAAGTGGTGAAGTCTGGCACAATTACAGCATTTAAAAGGCATCTGGATGGGTATATGAATAGAGAGGGTTGAAAGGAGTATGGTGGCAAATGGGACCAGATTAATTTAAGATATCTAGTCAGCATGGAAAAGTTGGACCAAAGGATCTGTGCCCATGCTGCACAGCTCTATGACTCTATGTCTAAACAGGCTGGTTACAAATAATTTGGGGTCATGTCCTACCACTGAATCAGAAGTGAAGGTTCAAGTCCCACCTTATGGTTTGGAGCTCATCTCAGGGAAAACAGGGTGGCTGGCTTGCTTCAGCCTCAAACAGTAATCAGGAAGAGTGATTCCTGAGGAAAACTGTTTGCAGTGATGACCATAGACAATGGCTTTGTTTTTTCCAATACTGGGCTGGGTTTCATGGTCCAAAAAGCAATGTTTCATATCTCTGATCTCAAAGAAAGTTTCCCATAAAGAGGTGGCAATCTCTAAAACACAGACCTTTCCTTTCCTGGCATCAGTCTGTTTCTGACACCAAGTTAAGGGAATCTCCAGGCATCCAGCAACAGTGATGATAACTGAAGAAATAAGCAGCTAATCACATTCAAATGTTATGAAAGAAACAACTAGAAAACCATTGAGAGCCCATGGAAAATTAATAACTGACAAAAGTGAAATAGTCTCACCCATATGTGGGAGGGACAGATCAGAACCTGTTCTTTTCATCATGGATTCTCTCCCTCCCATGCTCACTATTCCAGCTCTGCAAATCACAGATTCCGTCTTTCCAACACTTGCTGCTCTTCAAGACAGACAAAATCTATGACTGAAGGAACAAGGTTGGGTGGCTGAGTGGCTGAGTGGGAACAAACCTGCGACGGAAGGAGAAGCAAGGAGGTTTGGTCAGAGAGAACCTGTGACTGAGGTGGAGCAGTTTCTCTGATCGGTCCCACTGAAGCCAATGACTACATCCAGAGGAGGTTATTTTGAAGGGAGGTAAGAAATGCTTTCTGCTCTCCAAAAACCTGAACTTGGAACCTCAAACACAGATCCCAAAACTTCTGTCCGGAAACCCAAACTGTAGATGCTGATCTCTTAATCTCCAATTTAGAACAACTAACTCCCAGACATGGATATAGACTACTTGAAATTCATACCAAAACCCCACATATTCTAAAGCTCTCAAAAAACTGACCACAGCTTCTCAAAGGCTGCTCAATATCTGGAAGCCCAAATACTGGATTCGGAGCATAGAAAACCCTCAAGCTGATGCCACAACATATCTGGTGACCTAAAAACATGGACACAGAGACCTTCACAGTACACCCACTTGAGGGGTTTAGGATCACTGACATCATCTTCTGGTTTGCCGTATTATCCTGCGTCTTCAGTTTCTTGATGCTGTTTTTCCTTTGTAAGTGATAGAAATGTTGAATGCTGCAAGTTTTGTTGTCACTACTACTGCTGTATTCAGGGCACTTGCAGGAGATTTCTGCTCATCCAGAACTGCAGATCAGATAGGCAACAAGACAAATCCGAGCATAGAGATAACAAGGTGTAGAGCTGAATGAACACAGCAGGCAAGCAGCATCAGAGGAGCAGGAAAGCTGACGTTTTGGGCCTAGACCCTTCTTCAGAGAAG
>JAHRHZ010000091.1:6390291-6413445 GCA_024137785.1 Ginglymostoma cirratum | reverse complement strand
CTTCTCTGAAGAAGGGTCTAGGCCCAAAACGTCAGCTTTCCTGCTCCTCTGATGCTGCTTGCCTGCTGTGTTCATTCAGCTCTACACCTTGTTATCTCAGATTCTCCAGCATCTGCAGTCCCTACTATCTCAGAGCATAGAGATGTCAGCAGAAGCAACTAAATTTCAACAAGTGTCCAAAGGTGAAAACTTGTCTACCCTTTATCACTCCCACTCAGCAGCACAAAATGGCATGCTTTTAGTCTAATCTATTAAACACTGAAATTGATTCAAATGAATTAGTTTTGTACTTTGCAACTACATTATAGGTGGAGAAATTGTTTTTGTTGCATTATAGCAATCAGGTATTGAAAGAATAAAACAAGTAACGTTTAGTCCTATTGAAACAAAACAAAACAATGTAAATGTGACCAATCTAAACAAACAGCATAGGCTAAAAAAAAGCAGGCACAGACTATCTTCAAATTGACAATCAACATTGAAACGTCTACTGTTGTTGTATTTTTGACATAAGCATAAAATCCTAAACATTCAACATCAATTCCAAACACACACGTATCACTGCTACATTTCACTATTAGATATTTGTTAATATCCTTTTCGCAATGTGAATATATGCCATTTCACCTGCTATAAATTTAGATATATGTGTGTGTGTGTGTGTGCGTGCGTGAAAAGCTAAAAGCTGTGCTTTAAATTTAAACACTCTGTGGTCATTACTGACATTGTCAGTAATAATTTTTGCAAGTTACACAATAAGAAACAAAGATCTGAATACAGAGCGCTGTTCTAACCACTCATCAAAAATAATTCGCCTCAAAATGTTACAGAATTCAGATTTTAAAATTTGCTCATCCAGTCGCATAAACATTATACAGTCCAAGGTATACAGAGCATTCAACAATGGAATAAAATCACATTTGAGGTTTGAGGTTGTAATGAATATTTTACTTCCATGGAACCAATCTCACAGTTACCTTTTTTGTCTGATAGCTCCCCTAACCATACAAGTCTGCACTGAGCAGTTAAATGTATTTATCTTAAATCAAATATAAACCAATTGAAATAAACTGCAGCATGTATCCAGACAAGCATGCAAATGACACCGCACAACTGAGTTACCAACACAAAAAATAGGATTTTGTGTGGCATCAAGTAGGGCTTTTTTTAAAATGTCATTTGTTCTTACTGCAACTTAGACTAATCTTTCAGCATCGATTTTGTTGTTATTCAATTAGATAAATTATTAACTAGACAGTCAACAAAGCTAGAATTCCCTTGTTTGAGTAAGCATTGTTACATCAGAACAGATACTGTATTTATGGAAGAGCAAGACTTGCATATCTTTACTATTAAGAACTTGTTATGAGCAAACCTGGAGATAAATAGCACACACTGCAATTCACTAACAGGTTCAGAGATAGTAAGAACTGCCGATGCTGGAGTCAGAGATAACAGAGTGCGGAGCTGGAGGAACACAGGCAGCATCAGAGGAGCAGAAAAGCTGACGTTTTGGGTCGGGACCCTTCTTCAGAAAATGGGGGAGGAGGAAGGGAGCTCTGAAATAAATAGAGAGAAGGGGGTGGGGCTGGGGTAGGAGGTGGGATGGTGATAGGTGATTGCAGGTAGGCAGTGGTGGGGATTGGTCAGTGAGGTGGGAGGAGCAGGTATGTGGGAGAGAAGACGGACAGGTCAAGGAGGCGGGGATGAGAGGGAGGGTTGGTCATGAGATGAGGCCGGAGGTGGGGAGATTTTGAAATTAGTAAAGTCCAAATTGAGATCTTGGGTGTGGGCTTCCAAGGCAGAATATGAGGTGCTGCTCCACCAGTTTCCCGGTGGCGTCGTTGTGACATTGCAGGAGGCCCAGGATGGACATGGGAGGGGGAGCTGAAGTGGTTCGCGACTGGAAGGTGTTGTCGTTTGTCACGGACTGAGTGCAGGTACTCTACAAAGCGGTCTCCGAGCCTCTGCTTGGTCTCACCGATGTAGAGGAGGCCACATCGGGAGCAGCGGATGCAATAGGCCACATTAGCAGATGTGCAAGTGAACATCTGTTTGATGTGGAAGGTTTTTTTGGGCCCTTGGAGGTGAGTGGGGAAGTGTAGGGGCAGGTGCGGTTGCAGGGAAAGGTGCCGGGGTAGTGGGGCTAGTTTCAAAATCTCCCCACCCCGGCCTCATCCCATGACCAACCCTCCTTCTCATCCGTGTCTCCTTGACCTGTCCGTCTTCTCTCCCACCTATCCACTCCTCCCACCTCACTGACCAATCCCCACCACTGCCTACCTGCACTCACCCATCACTATCCCACCTACCTTCCCCAGACCCATGCCGCCCGTCTCTCTATTTATCTCAGAGCTCCCTTCCCACTCCCCCATTTCTGAAGAAGGGTCCTGACCCAAAACGTCAGCTTTCCTGCTCCTCTGATGCTGCTTGTGTTCCTCCAGCTCCATACTGTGTTATCACTAACAGATTCACTGATTTGAGGTTTATAGAGTCATACAACACAGAAACAGACCCTTCGGTCCAACTAGTCCATGCCGAACAAAATCCCAAATTAAATTAGTCCCACCTGTCTGGTCCTGATCCATATCCCTCCAAACCTTTCCTATTCATGTACCTATCCAAATGTCTTTTAAAATGTTATACTTGTACCCCCATCCATCATTTCCTCAGGAAATTCATTCCACACGTGAACCATCCTGTGTAAAAAAAATTTACCTCTCATGCCTGTTTTAAATATCTCTCCTCTCACCTTAAAAATATGTCCCCTAGTCTTGAAATTCCCTGTCCGAAGGAAAAGATAACTACCATTAACTCTATATATACCATTATTTTATAAACTTCTATCAGGTTGCCTTTCAACATTCTACACTCCAGTGAAAAAACTCCCAGCCTATCCCAGCCTTTAATATTCTTCCGTTAACTGGGCAACCAGAACTGGACACAGTATTCCAGAAGAGGCCTCACCAATGTCCTGTACAATGTCAACATGACTTCCCAACTCCTATACTCAAAGGATTGAGCAATGAAGGCAAGCGTGCCTAACATTTTTTTAACTACCCTGTCTAAATGTGACACAAACTTCAAAAGAATTATGCACTTGCACCCCAGGTCCATCTGTTCTCCGACATTACCCAAGGTTCTACCTTTAATTGTATAAGCCCTACCGTTGTTTGTTGTACCAAAATGCAATATCTCGCATTTATCCAGATTGAACTCCATCTGTCATTCTTCAGCTCATTGACCCATTTGATCAACATCCCTTTGTAATCTTAGAAAACCTTTCTCACTGTGTACTATGCCACCAATTTTGGTGTCGTCCGCAAACTTACTAACCATGCCTTAGATATTTTCATCCAAATCATTTATATATTTGACAAACAAAAGAGGACCCAGAACTGATCTATGTGGCAACACCTCTGGTCACAGACCTCCAGTTAAAAAAGCAACCATCCGCTATTACTCTGTCTTTTGCCACTAAGCCAATTATGTATCCAATTGGCAATCTCACCTGAATCTCATGTGACCTAACTTTACTAATTAGTCTACCATGTGGAACCTTGTCAAAGGCTTTACTAAAATACGAAACAATGTCCACTGCACTGCCCAATGTTTTTTGTAACTTCCTCAAAAAACTCAATCAAGTTTTCCTGGCAAAAAACCATGCTGACTATTTAAGTAGAACATTAGAGAAATTTGCAAAAAATGATATTCAAAACTTGAGCAACGGTATTAAACATGCTGTTGAAACAAACAGAAATTGTTGGAGAAGCTCAGCAGGTCTGGCAGCATCTACGATGTCTGATATGACTTATTCAGAACTTAACTGGGTTGGAAAATGGTTTTGCGTACTTTCCACAAAGGCAGAGGAGGGACAAAGGGAGGCTCAGTGCAAATCTTTTCTTTGATTCATCAGGACTCACACAAGAATAACACATTTTAATGACTGGACATGTTCTTTATGTTTGTAAAGGATAATACCCCGATGCCTCGACCAGAATCAACTTGTTTTTCAAAAATAGCTTGGGGGAATTATTCCTCTCTGGTGCATTCTCCATGACAAGTCCCCACCCGGAATACTTTTATGATCCTTTGTAAAATCAGCATCCTTTTCTGATACTTTATTATTCCCTTGATATTTGATATTCTTACATTTACTCTGATAAGCGCAAGAAAAAAAGATGTCTCTCTGTTTTTCAGCAATACTCAAACTGTATTACCACACAATTACTGAACCTCTGGACTGCACGAAGACAGAAAACCAATACGGAATAACTTTATTCACCTGTCCCCAGCAAAGAGAATAGGAAAACAAAGTGTGCAGTCAGTACAATCCATCACACTCCCTCTTGTGGTTAAAATAGCAACTTATACATTGAACTGTGAAATGGCAGAGACATATAATATATAGCTATGACGAAGAGTCATTTAAACTAAAACGTTAGCTTGCTCTCTCTACATGGATGCTGCCTGACCTGCTGTGATTTCCAGCATTTTTTGTTTTTTATCCAAAAATGCAAAATGACTAACGCAATATCCTGGATGTCCTTCTGTAACAGCCTTGTGAGGTGTACCTACACCATGTGGACTGCAATGGTTCAAGAAAGTGGTTCACCAGCATCTCTCATGGGTAATTAAGGATGGCAACAAATGACCCCCTAAACAGCGGCATTCCAATCTCAAGAAAAAGAGAGGCTGGAATCGAACCTGGGTCCCTGGCTCTGTGAGGCAGCAGTGCTACCATGCTGCCATGCACAAGGTGATCCATAAATTGGAACCCAGTCTCTCAGAACCTCCGTTGTACTGGCACTTATGGAATTGGGCAAAGCAAGTGAACAAATGAGATAGTAGGAACTGCCAATGCTGGCGTCTGAGATAATAAGGTGTCGAGCTGGATGAACACAGCAGGCTAGGCAGCATCAGAGGAGCAGGAAGGCTGAAGTTTCGGGTCTGGACCCTTCTTCAGAAATGGGGGAGGGGAAGGAGACTCTGCCAATGCCACTTTGCCCGATGTCGATGCCACCAAGTGAATAAATGTTGGTTCTATCAACCAAAATAAGATTCCATTTCTCTTTCACTTCAAAGAAATTAATGTGTATCAACTCCCAAGGCTTTCTTATGTTATAAAATCTGATAAACATTCACTACTTCTTAATGCTACAACATCACTATCCATCTTCAGACACCAAAAGTAGCTCATTCTACTACTAACATACAGACCCTGTGCTCTTGAAGTACTTAAAAATCTCTCTCTAAATCTAGATGGAACAATAATTCTTCAGTATCATAGGAGATGGCCTCTGCATGAAATAGTCCCAAAAATTCTCATCATCACTTTATCGGTGAGCTATTCATGACATATATGAGCACATCTTTCAGGTTTCTTCATTAATTTCTCCAGGAGACCCTGCTGTATCATTCATGTAAAGTAGTGCACATATAACTCGGGCTAAGAATAAATCAGTATTCACAGGATATTTGAATAGAATACCTACATTTGCATGGCTGACGGCATTTTAATATTTAATGTTTAATGATGGGCCATCAAAACCAATATTAATCTCTCAAATTGTGCTGCTACTTGAGATGCACTCCCTTCTGTTATGATCTCAGCTGATGGCAACATTCAACAAATCAGTTTCCAGGATGAGCCTGTCTTAGATTGTCTTAAAGATGAACAGTCAATAGACTCAAAATGTTAACTCTAGTTGTGCCCCCACAGATATTGCCAGATCGGCTAAGTTTCACCAGCAATTTCCATTTTTGTTTCATATCTCCAGCATCCTTAGTGCTTTTATCTATTAAAACAAAGTTTCAACCCACTTCCGAACACCATCCATTTATAGACACTCAGTTCTAAAGAAATGTCACTTCTACCTCAACTCTTAAGCTTTTACTTAACTGACTCCTCTCAGTTTCTTCTCCTTACACTGCACAGACAATTTAATAATTCCTTTCCAATTCTGCAGTCATTAACCTTTCACTATTCTGCTAGCGTAAACTTTCTTAGTTCTAACAAATTGAAGATTTCTGCCCAAACTCTCCCGGCTTTGAAGCTCCACAAACTAAAGCACTTTGGCTAGGGTGACTGGTTTCTCTGAAGTGAAATCCCAATTCTGCCCATCATGAGAAATTGTTTCTCGTTCTCAGCCCTCTGAATTAAGAATGTGATTCTCCTGTTCCGAATTTTAAACTAAACTAATAAAGAAGGGTCACGGGACCCAAGATGTTAACTCCGGTTTCTCTCCACAGATGCTGCCAGATGTGCTGAGGTTTTCCAGCAATTTCTGTTTTTGTTTCAGATTTCCAGCATCCGCTGTTCTTTCGGTTTTTTTGTTTAATTGCTGTCTGGTGTATTGTAAAAGCAATAATATAAACATTCCATCCATTCAAGCTTCGAGATTTCTGCCAAACACTTTACTGCAGTCACACGCTTTCTTGGAATTGATGCACTTGAAACATTGCTCGAAATGATTTACTGACCGTTTTAAAAAAAAATCTTTACAGAAAAGACGAACATTATTTGCCTCTATTTTAAAATCAAATGTCACAATACTAATACATATTATATATATTTTTACACTCATCCCTTTTACCACACTTCTTCATACAAGTGTTGCTGGGCCAAAATCCTGGAACATCCTCCTTCACGCCTTTGTGGCTCAACTAACATGAAATGAATTGCAGCAGTTCAAAAAAGGCAGCTCACCATCACCTTCTTAAGGGAAAGTAGCAATGGGTAATACATGTGATGCCCACATCCCATAAATGAATGCAAAACAAATAAGGACTTAGTAGTCAAGTAAACAAAGCGAACATGTTACCATACAAGTATTTGTGAAACTTATTAGTACCATATATATTAATGCTTCTTTCCAACTTGCTAGTAATTTTGCTCTGGCTTTAAATTTGTCATAGCTACAGCCTTCTCATATTATCTTCCACTAAGAGAGATACCACCACACCTGTAGCTCCTGTGCTCAAGCATTGCACATTTAAAACTAAATGGTTCTTGAGATCACAGTGAGTCAAAACTTTATCACTAGTTGGTACTTGGCTTCACGTACTTTATCTCATTCCATAGAGCAGTCCTAATCTATTTTATCTTCGCACATTTGATGCGGAGAAAAAAACTGTATTAGTTAAGTCAAGAACAAACTTAGAATGATAAAAACCTTCATAGGGACCACTGTACAAGTTCTTTGCTTTTCAAACCTTCCTTCAACATTCTCCTGCTTTGAATGTATATCTTCACTATCTATTTGATGACCCAGATGTGTTACGATTGACATCATGAAGTAAAACATGTGCTTTTTAACTTTGGATCTGTAGTCCTGAAGTCTATCTAGCTTCCTTCAACTTTACAATGTGCTCTTTTTCTGTCTTGTGAATAAAATGTCATCTAAGATGCTGCATACATTTTTCATACTGCTTAGTACTTGAGTACATGACACTTAGCACACCACTAAGGGTAAACACTAGATGTAGTATTTTTTACTGGCACACTGCTTTCTGTAGATGAATAGTAAGCAGTCCCTTGTTCTTGTCAGTTAGTTACAATTGCAAATGTGCTTTTGACAAATCTACCTTAATAAATATCGTGGCTAAGTTAGGAAGTAAAGCATCAAAGTTAGGTAATGTTTAAGCATCATTCGCAACCACCTTTTCTTCCTGTTTGCTTATAATCTCCAAAAAATTAAAATGGACCCATCTGCTTTTTGAACTACCACAATGGATGCGGCCCATTCAGTGTTCTTCAGGCAAGTTCTTCCTAACTTGTTCAGTTCTTTATTTACCGGTTCTAGCTATATGTAAGACACAGGCCTAGCCCTGGAAAATGTTAACTGTACATTGTTCTTGATCTCAGCTTTTTAATACCTAATTTTATCATTTGGCCTCTTTGTTCAAAAGCCATTTTGTTGATATTGAACATATGTCATTTACAGAAGGAATAAATAGGCCTTCTCTAACTCAACACTTAACGTCATTTAAGCCAGTTCCTTTCCAATGAGGAGACCTTATTCCCACTTACAACTACCAATGGGAAATAATAGGATGCATCTTCATAATCCATTCAAACACTAAGTTCAACTCGCACTGATGCCAAGAGACAATACCAGACTAAACTAGAACCCCAGACTAACCAAACAAACGTCAACTGTGGCAAGTCTTACATAATATAACAGGCTGCAAAGCAAAGAATCACTTACAACAATGCATCCCTCCCCAATGAGCTCCACGCAGCTTATGTTCGTTTTACACAGGTCAGTGAAATAATGTCACCTGCCCCGACAGCCTCACTTAGACTTCTTGAACTCTCCTGTGATAACAGATTGGGTAGCAGCTGTATGATTGATATAAGTTGTGAATATGTGACTTTCATTTCTATTGTGGAAGGTGGAATTTTGGCTTCAGCTTATCACACTCTTCTTCAAGTGCTGCTCTGCTTGATTTCAAATTGAGTACAATCACAGGACTTCCTATTCACAACATCAATTTCTGTTTCCACATGACTCCTTAGCGAGCTTTAGATTGATCATGACCTTGACCTGGTGCATAGCAGTGACCGGAAATTGAACTTCTACCTGGAGCATTATTACTTTTCTCTGTTACCTTAAAAATTAACTGGATATGACCAACTTTCCCACAGGCATAATACTTTGACTAGAAATTGGGACATTTAAATGGCGCATGACTTCCATGGTAATGGTAGTAGCTGAACTGCTGATTTGGACACTGCGAACTTGGTTGCTGTGATCTGGATCTCACTGACATTTGGTGGCCCTCTCCCTACCACTGGGTCAAGAAAAAAAAAACACACTTATAGTTTGCAACCACATCTTTGTTTCATTTCTCCGGAATCCTATATATGTGTTTATAAGGTTGATTGCTATGTTCACAACATATCCGTAGTGATGAGAAAGTTTCTTTATTTAAAAAGATAATCTGCAATAGTCTCACTTGATAAATCTTTTTATACCTCAGTGCAATTTCATTCTGTGTCCTGCTATTGTACATGGTGGAATTTCATTAATTTCAGCATATTCCACAGTACTTGGATCTCTCAGACATTTCACACCCACCTCAAAAACATCTGACCACATATCATGGTGAGAAAAATAGTTACTTGATCCTCATCTTTTTTATTCACTTTCAAAGTATAGCCATTGATGATAATTAAATCAGACCTCTTCAATAGGGCTGAATTCCCCCACTGACTCCAAAAATGTCTTCAGTGCATACACTCAATTAGGTATCCTGTTGACACACTGTACATCCAAATATCTTGTTTGTAATCAGCAATCTCTGAACATCTTCAAAATTAATTTTTGCAGTTCCAAAAATGTGTTACAATGTTCTTCAGTTCCTCATTTCTGAAGTGATGTGCAAAAAGAGACTCCCTATATCTAATCACCTATCTATTGTGAGCTGTACTAAGAATTACACATGATCAGCTACAGGCAGCCATTATGGAGCAACTGTATTTATCTCTCTAAGTTTGAGCAACAGAAAGGGCAACATTACAAAATGCCTTGCCATCACAATTTATTACAAAAACATAAGGTTGTAACTAGATTATAATGTATGGATTAGTTTGACGTTAAACCATGTATGCTTTGAGAGCTGTCATAACTGGTAACTGCTTTATATATGTATCTATCAAGTTCTGCACTAAGGGCAAGGTTATCTGTCACCTCAGACAAAGGTAGCAAAATTTGGTAACCACTCATATTTAAGTTGCTTTTCAGCATGATAAGTGTGGAGATGCAAAACCTTGTCTTCTAATCAGGATTTTCTTAAAAGTTCAGGATCTTCTGTACAGAAGCGAAGATGAACACAGATGTCCAGTGGGGTGCCCAAAATTCCCTATTTGGATGCTTGCAAGCATGACCGGAAAGCTCAAAACTATGATTATCACATTTGGGAGTGACTAGCTAACAAGAGTATGGCAACACTTCCTGTGGACTGACATGCACCATAATGATGACTAGTGGCTACAGTGGCAGGAGGAACAAACATCAAAAAGCCAAAACAACACTTGGTACCTTCAAGTGCAGTACTTGTGGCAGAAGCAGCCTCCCCACAACTGGCGTCTAGCTATCAGAAAAGGGGTGCCACATAAAGCACCCCAACTGAAACTAATTTGTTTGCAGTGCCCATTTTTCATGGATACAGGACTGCCAGTCAAATTCTTGATTCTACTAGAAGAGGAATTATCCTCTCCACAGTCATTACGTATTCAAGGTAAAAGGAACCAAGGGATAGTGTGGGATGGTGAAGATGAGGTGGATTGGCTTGACCTTATGGAATAGTGAAGTAGATGTGAATGGCCAAGTGTTCTTCTCCAGCTCCTATTTTTTGTGTTACGTTCTTATGTAAAAGAGAAGGCTGTAAGTGAATAGATGCAGCCTTGGAATGTAGTCAATCAAACTTTAGGCAGCAACCTTACTGCCTTTGTACTCTTATGTTTGGATAGCATAGTAAATCTCACTTTTCAAGAGGTGCAACTATCACATCTTGCTGTGTCAAGGGAAACAGATACCACAAACTTTTTCCAACAGTAAGAAAACGGCAAAAGTAATGATGAGCAGCTGATTTAACAAATTACACAGCTGTTGATAATGTTTCCTACATCAAGACTCTTACCTTTGAATTGTCTTGATATAAGGGTGAAATCAATATTTCTACAGAACAGTGTTACACAGTGACAGACCAGGACAGAATATTACTGGACCCTAGTGTACTACAGTGACAGACAATACTACTTTACCTAAGTGTTGTACAATGACAGACTAGGACCCAATACTAGTGTACCACAATGTTATACAATGTTATACTTGCCTATTTTCAATCAGCACAATATCAGGGTATGAGGACAATAGCAAAATATATTGTACCAATATAACTGTGTACCAACTCACTACTGTCTAAAATAGTCAAAATAAGCAGATGTAATATAGTGAAACATTCATCGTTAGCACTGTAATACCTTATTGTATCTCAATGGAGCCAGATCAAGACCTCAATTTATAGTAAGAAAAGGCCTGCAACACTGAATGCCTCTGATTCATGTTTCATTCTGGGATGACTTCACACTCTCGCCACAACTTACCATGAAACTCTTTTTTGAACCAAAGGCAAAAAAGTTGAGAATTTTAAAGCTCCTACTTTGTATGTACCAGTTAACATTATCTAGTTGGTCAAGTTACAATAGACTTGCTGGAACAAACTGTTATTACATTAAATCATAACACTTTTAGAATGTTTTATCACTGAATTATAGTTCGCACTTCATTTGTAATAGCTTTGCCAGTAGCAGCTGTTATAAGAGAAACAACTTCATCTTCTAATGTCATCTAAGGGGATCCAATTTAATAAATCAGAAAGGAATGCTTATCTCTCAATTAGACTTGTCGCACATGATGATAAATATCTACAAACCCTACTAATTTGCCAATGATCATTTCATTGAATTTCTTGGAGCCTTGTGTAAATTTTGACAGAATTGACTGGTGTCCAAATTCAAACACTCGAATTAATGATCATTAGCATCCTTTCACTTGCATCATGATGCAAATCAAAACATTCAGGGATGTGGTATCTCCACAGCATGCACATTGGCTGATGGTAGCAAGCTCTGTCACAAGTGCCAAATGTAATCACGTGATGTGGTCAACAGGTGACATTGTGAGTTTTTCTGTGATGGTCCCAATCTGCTCGAACCGCGTATCATCATGATAGTATGTGCCAGTCCACAGATGATGATGTCATTTCCCGCTGCCATCAGCCAATACTTCCCAAATGTGAAATTACACGTTAGGAACTTCATGTCACATTTACAAGCATCCTTGAAGTTTTTGGTATCCTAGCAGTTGTTGGTCTAACTCCAACTGCTTTGCCATACAGAAAATTCTTAAGCGTGTGACCAAGTTCTATCCTACAAATGAACCCATTTCAGCACAGTCACTTTTGCTCGATGTGTGCCAACACACCTGGGAGGTTTTTCTTTCAGAGAAGGCTGCCACATTTGTGATTTGGTCCTTCTTTGAAATGCCCAGAATTTGCCACAAGTAGCAAATATGAAAATGAGTACGCTTCCTTTTTTGATAGCTAAGTCATAGCCTTTCATAGCCATACATCAAGGTGCTGAGAACACAAGCTTCATAATCAAGCATCTCGGTCATAAAAGTCAACTTGATGAAAAAAATGCTTTAAAGTAATATTAGAGCTAAAAAAAAAATAAAGTTTTATTCTGAAAGGTAGATGGCTGTAACTGAACCATAGTGGCAATGGAAAAATTCTGTCCAAAATATTAAATTACAGATTCAAGTTATGACACATAAATAATATATCGAATTCAAATACTGTAGATGCTGGAAGTTCAAATTATAAACGTTGATTGCTGGAAATATTCAGGTCACGTGCTACTTGGCCCATGGAATATTTTCACTTTTTGTTTTTTAAAAAATATAAGCAGTATATTAAGAGAGTTTTCCTGATGCCTTACCCCTTAACTCACCTACAAGTGTTGCAAGGTGCAAATAAGAAAGAAAGAAGGGAGCAACATGAGACAGGATGCCAGGAAAAATTTTCCTAATTGTGAAGTGAAATAAAATTGTCTGAGCATCAAGTTCGGAATTAAGTTCAAAGTATACTAAAAGCAGAAATTACTGACAGATTAGAAATCCATGGACCTTAACTGTTCAAAGATTTGCTGGGACTTTTATTTGGCTAAGAGTAGAGTAATTTCTTTCCAAGACCTTTTATCAAAACTACGTGCTTTCAATTCTTCAGTAGATGAAGAGGTTAAGTTTTAATATAAATCTGTAAAATTCACTATATCAATTTTCTAAATGACTATGGGGAAATGGCAGA
This sequence comes from Ginglymostoma cirratum, assembly GCA_024137785.1. Classification (NCBI taxonomy): domain Eukaryota; kingdom Metazoa; phylum Chordata; class Chondrichthyes; order Orectolobiformes; family Ginglymostomatidae; genus Ginglymostoma; species Ginglymostoma cirratum. The sequence continues at coordinate 6,400,569 of JAHRHZ010000091.1, read as the reverse complement.
CATGTCGGATGATTACTCTGCCTTAGTATTTACAGTAGAAAAGAAGGATACCTTGCCAGAAGTCCATTGGAGATGAACAGTAGATCAGGGATAGGGGCTAAATAAAATGAACACAAGTAAACATTGATAATGAGAAAATTAATGGAATTAAAGTGTGACAAATCCCCAAGACCTGACAGTTTCTATCAAAGAGTGTGAAAGGAAGTAGGAGAGCACATTCAAGAAGCCGTGATCATAATCTTTCAAAGTTCTCTTATAAATTCAGGAGCCTGAATTGGAAAATTGCATGTCACTCTGCTTTTTAAGAAGAGCAAAAGAAGTAAATCAGGGAATTACAGACAATTATGCCAACATCTATGATGAGGAAACTGCTGGATTCTACAAACAAGGACAGGGCAATCGAAAACCTTAAAAATTTTCAGTTAATCAAGGGCAGCAACATGGATTCATAAAAGGCAAGTCGTGCCTGACAAATCTTAAATATTCTTTACCTACAGAAGTCACTTGATAAAGTCCTTCATAAAAGACTGTTAACTAAGGAAGAACTCCCAGAATTGAGAGCAAATTACTAAAATAGCTGGGAAATGAGTTGGATGGCACGCAACAAAAAGTAGAGTTAGAGTTAATGCAGGATGTGACCCACAAGGATCTGTGTTAGGGTCTTAATTATTCACATCAGTTATTAACGACTTGAGTAATGACACAGAAAGTCACATTTCTAAATTTGCTGACGAGATGAAATTAGGTGGCATTGCAGACAGTGTAGATGATAGCATAAAATTAAAAAAAGGATACTGAGAGACAAGGTGAATGGACAAAACCCCAGCATTAAATATCATTGGTTCCACAGCAAATCTAAAATGTAGGATAAGAGCATCCATTTTAAATTATGACGAAGGGCAATACTACAACATAATATACATCTAAAATTAAGCATTGCACAGTAGCAACAGAGGTGGTTGTTTGTAAAGAAATCAGCCAGGAAACATTTGGCTCTTTTTAGATATCAAGAACTGAGGAAAAAAAAGCAAACGGTAGGAGGATTTATAAGATAACTACCTATCCGAGAGGTGTCCGACAGCTTCTTAGATATTCAACTTTTCATTCCTTATCATCTCACCAGATTGTCGGGATATATTCAGAGATTTAATTAGCCAGACACCGTGACTGACTAAACAAAAAGAAAAGGAACAGCATTCCGTGCTGCGAAGGAGCATTGCTTATTGCTCTTGGCTTGGATATTTTGCTGCAAGCAATAAGCTGATGTTTGCCAATTCCTGAAAATCAAGGAAAATCTGTACTAGAGGTCTGAAAAAATACAAGTGCATGAATGATAATGCCAATACACTCAAACTCTATTGGCCACCTCAACCCATTCAGTTTATTATCCTTTTACTTCTGCATCTTTTCTTCCTACCCTATGTTTAAATAGTTAAAGTTCTCTTGCCTATGCCCACCATTCGCCACATAAGTCACTGTCTACAAGCTAAATCTGACATCAAAGGAATCACAAACAACTATGTTTATCATCATGTGCACATACTTTCAAGATATGAGCAAAATACAGCAGATACTGGAAATCTGAAATAAAAACAAAGTGCTGGAGAAACTCAGCAGGTCTGGTAGCATCTATTGAGACAAAGATGAGTGAAAATTGAGTCCAGTATTACTCTTCTTCAGAATAAAAAAGTCATACTGGGTTTGAATTGTTTATTCTGCTTCTCTCTCCATAGATACTGCAACACTTGCTGAGTTTCCCCAGAAATTTGTGCGTTTGTTTCACACTTTCAAGCTATTGAGAATGCTATTGAGAATCCTACTCATTTGCACTGTCCTAGGCCAGGGACCAAAACCAATTCTTGCATTCCTAGTAAGAGTTAGCTAGCTCTCCCTTACTGCAGTGTCTGGACCTGCAATATTTTGAATTGTGCAGCCCAATGATCCACAAGCATTATCAAACTATCAGACCACTGAAGCAACCATCCAGACACATTTCCATAAACTTTGAATATTTTAGCACCCACCTTCCACTCAGCAATTCGGTTCATATTTTAATAAACAAGTATTAATCACAGGTAAATAAGTAAGCAAGAAATTAAGTGTTGCTATTCAATATACAAGTTGTCTTTTCAAGGGTACATTGGTTTATCAAATCCACATCCAGGGTTCGATTCCAGTCTTGGGTGACTGTCTGTGCGGAGGTTGCACGTTCTCTCATGTCTGCGTAGATTTCTGCTGGGTACTCTGGTTTCCTCCCACAGTCCAAAGATGTTCAGTTTAGATGGACCAGCCACGCTAAATTGTCTGTACTATCTAGGGATGTGCAGGCTTGGAGAATCAACTATGGTAAATGTGGGCTTACGGTGAGAGGGTAGGGGACTGAGTCTGGATGGGTGCTCTTCGAAGGGTCAGTGTTGACTTGATAGGCCAAACGGGCTCTTTCTGACTGTAGGGATTCTATGAAAACTAGGGTAGTTTAGACTAATTGAACATCTTCATGTGCTAATAAAAAAAAAATCAACATATCCATGTTGAAATTTACACTGCAGTTATTCATAATCAAACACATCAGTTCCCAGGGATCCAGACAGGGAATATGGGCCATTATTCCAAACACAATGGCCAAATCTAGTTCAAATCTAAGAAGAGAGAGTGAGGCAAAACTGAACTCCAGTCCAAGTTATACAGTGGTTGCAAAACACTGCAATACTTGGCAGAAGGAGGACGGCCTGAACAGGTCTCTGAAAATAAAGTGCATACCTATTGAGAACAGACCATGTAAGAGACCCAAGAGAAACTGGCAGTAATTAATTAAAATGTACATGGATTAAATGTAACATTTGGATTCCAAACAGACTGACTTAGCCTCAGACTCTAGTCAGGAAGATAAATGGAACCAACAGATAAGGAATTAACTTTAATGTAGGGATATTAGATAATTATTTACATCTTTGCATTATTTAGTCAGACCAAATTTCTACTCATCCAGAACTGGATGTTGATAGGCAGTCTGACAATTTGCATCAGTAGAGAAGTCGACAGAGATGGCTTGATTAACCATCTCAAAGGAGACAGGCAGGTGAAGACGTCAAGGGAATATAGTGGCATAATTACAATGTCACTGGACTAGACGCCCAGGCTACTTCTCAAATCCCACCATCCTTATGGAATCTGACCTATATGTGACTTCAGACCTACAGCAATGTTTTGACTCTCAACTCCTCTCTAAATGCTAGCAAGCCACTCAATTTATTCACGATCAATTAGGGACAGCCATCAAAGAAGAAAGGAAAATTTACCCTTGTGATAGAGTATCATTTGCGATTTTAATTAGACCAATGTTAACAGTGGCTAAGCTGGGAACCAAAGGGACTCGAACATGAAATACCAGTAAAGATAAAGAATGGATTCGGGAGGCAACAACTTGCTCAAGCACTTTGGAGAGGGATGGAAGGTTGCAGATTGGGTCGGTCAGTGGGGAAGGGCAAGGGTTTCTTTTTTTTAATAAGAGGGCTGATGATAGCAGTTCTAAGGAGGACAAACCTAAAGGGAAGGATCCACTTGGCAAGGTTGGGTGATCGAAGGTTTAGTGGGAATAGGAATGAGGGAACAAGCATGTGGCTTCCATGGACAAGATGAGATTAAAGAGGACATAAAAGGAAACAGAAGAAAAAATAAACAAACAGAATAGGACTGGAGAAGGGGAAACCATTATGTGAAGACTGGCAGGGTGAGCTAGTGGAAGGTGGAGGGGGAGGACATGGCAGATGCAGTTAATCAGTTAGTTTCAAACTTAGTGTCAAAGAAGTCCATTAACTCTGCGCAATTGTTATTACAGGCAAGGATTTAGGGTATAGGGGAGAGGGGTTTAAGATGACAGCTTGCATTTCAGGATTATCCAGAAATAGTAATTACACATAAGAGCAGAGCCCAAAAATATTTTAAGTGGCCCAGCCAGACCTAGAAGTAAATGGTTATCCATGATATGCTTTCCAGTCTGTACCCATTATACTTAAAGGAAAGAGATGAGGGCCGTAACAGAAAATATCCAGGCCAAGAAATTCAATGCAGACTAGGGAATAATACTTGTAGACAAAGTAAAGTAAATAATAGTTGAAGAAATGTTGTAGCAAATGGAAGTCCAAAGGTGAGGCAGTTGGAATTTCCAGAAACCGATACAGAAAGAGCCTGGGTTGGGATATAGAAGAAAGACGTGAGCTGCGAGTGTCACAAGGGAGTGATCAGTGTTGACTTTATATGCAATTGATACTGTAGGACCATCACGACCAGATGCAATGGCAAGGAAGTGGCCATGAATACAGGCTAGGGAATATACATGAAGGGGGAGATTAACTGACAATGAGATTGTGGCAAACTCAGAGGACAAAGGCCTTGGTAGTCTCAAATCTTTGCTCTTACGCCTTAAGGAGTAGGAAACAAATCCTAAATGTTTTCTGAATTGACTATTCGTGATGTTTCTGTCTCGGTAATGTTTGAAAGGAGTACTTGATTAATGTATTTGATCGATCTTTGTGTTTCCCTTCTTTTTGTCTGTTCATATGGAGAATCTGAAATAAGAGGAAACATGTTGAACTATAGGTCAAAAGCTGATGAAGCTATTGCCCACACAATTTCAACAAGTCTATTTTTAGAATTCCCATTACATATGGAAAATGGTCTTTCTTCACATCTCGGAGAGAAATCTACAATGCCCTCAGCTGCATATTCCAGTCAAATTAAGGCAGAAAACACAATTAAGCTGTCTCAGATGAAACAAATGTCTTGTACATTTAGAGACAGTGTTGCAATTTTCCATTTTATTTTGAATAAAGCTGCTTTATTTCAGTTCTCCTTTTCTTTGCCGCTTTAAAGTTACAGGAAGATCTGTGCTTTGCCAATTACAACCACATTGCCAGAATGAGTTCTCAAAATCCCAGATTTTGCTTCCTTAATGAAGGGAGATCGTTTTTAGGCACAGGAACTGGTTTAACCATTTCTTCTACAATTTGCACGAAACTGATTAAAATACCTGCTTTTATTGGGGGGTCGGGGAGAACACTTTTGTTTTGTCACTTTACCTTTCATGAAGGACACAAATTGACCAATAATAGTGGAATCAATTTATCTGTCAGTGTTTATTCCGAGAAATACTAACATTGGTTAGAACTTGATTAAATTATTGAAGTAACCATCTTCCATTCTGCGGACATTCCGTAACCAAAGTAGCTTTATCCCCAGCGCATCCCTTACTCTGATCCACTGTAATCATCTGGTATAGGATCCATTTTCACTCACTACAGTGCAAATCATGCAGGGACTTCTGTGAATCTGGTTCAAAACTGGTTTAGCCATCCATCATCTCATAAGGCAGAGCTTCTGAAAGCACTGATAGCCTCCACTTTATTGAGGAAAATCTCTAGCATCATCCTGCAGAGCAAACGTAACATTTGGAGCTTTTTTCCTATTGGAAACAATTTATGCAACCCCAAGATAGCAAGAACTACAGATGCTGGAGTCAGAGTCAATACAGTATGGAGCTGGAGGAACACAGCAGGTCAGGCAGCATTTACACAACCTCAACTTCCATGCCCATCCCCCATCCTCCATGCCACCCACTCACCCGACAAACTAAAGTCAACACACTTAACGTCTTTGTCACCAACACAGAGATTGCCTATTCAGGTGCCTCTGATGCATCCTTAACTTCCAGTTACCCACAAAGACAAGCCTTTCCCCAGGATCCTTCCATATCCTGACTTGGAGTCTACATCCTTCTCTAGTTTCTCTGTTTCACCGCATGGTCTCCATTGCGCTCATTTTGTCCATGAACCCCAGTTCCTGCACTTTAGAACACCCAATTTTTGAAGTAACATGTGCTGTGATGGAGTAAATCAATTACATTCCTTCAAATAGTCTTAATACCACTGAACTGCATTGGGTGCTAGGGAGGAGGAGAAAGGAAAATAAAAGCCAGTCAGTGATCAGAAGGCGTAATGCAGAAAATGCACATACAAACTTTACGGAATGTGTGCAAAAGTGACACTCTTCACAGAAGAAAAGCCTACTAACCCTCATTTTTCTGAACTCATTTACAAAGAACGGCTTTTTCAGCAAACTACCATGTCATAACTTCCCATGAAATCACATGGAAGAATAAGTCAATGACTTCAGACAGTATAGTGGAAGGTGGAGAGAAAGAAAGGTCAGAGAAATTGAAAACAATTGTTTATTGTTGTAAGCTCAGCAATGCATCTATGAAATCTGCTTACTTTTCTCCTAAAAGGTTTTTTTTCAGTAGCCATTTCCTTGGGTCAGAAAGTTTCAGTTTATATTCAAGTAGTAATAGTAAACAAGTTTGAGTTTTTATAATTGGATTTGATCTATAGCTTCAAAGTAACAATGACCGATCTGATGAGGAAGATACTGCAGTTAGCAAATTATGTTAAAAATACAAATCTCTTGATTAAGCACAAATAAAATTTCTGTATTTTACTTAGAAATTCAAGAAAAAGTGATTTCTTTTCCACATATCTGCATACATTCATGCACATACACAAGTACAAAGGAAACAAGTCTAATATGAAATAAATGGGTCTAATGATTACAGTAAGCTCAAAGACCAGGATTTCCTTTGTACGATGTACCAAGCCTACTGTTTCCTCCAGTCTGACATATACTCAAGCATTCTCTGCTGAGTCAATGATACTCTTGAAGCAGTATTTCAAGGAATGGCATTGTCCACGAGTCTGTTCCACAAGCAAAATGCTATAAACTGTGTTCCTGCTGATAGTCCATTACATATTTTTAAACTGGTACATGGAATTGATGTGCAGCTACTTTATGTTTGTGCTCCTGGGGTAAATATGAGCGTATGGCTAAAGTACCAGCGAGTAGTTATACTGTAAGAATTTGATCTTGTGCAAAATAGAAAGGCCAGCAGGCTCAATGATGTTGTAAGGATGTGCTGTGATGGAGTAAATCAATTACATTCCTTCAAATAGTCTTAATACCACTGAACTGCATTGGGTACATAACATTTCTTTTCATGCAGTTTATTGTAAATGGCAATAATATTTATTCAAGAGATTTAACAGTTTTTGTGGGCACAGATATTGCCCCCAAAATCCAAGAGTTTCTCTGTTCCATATTAATAATACGGGATGAATCAGAAACCTGGAAATGATTACAATTGAGCCTAATTGATGAATACAATTGGCACCTGAGGCCAGTTCATTATAGTAATCCAAAACAGAGTCATATGGTTGTATTTTACCTGAAGACCAGTACAGACACAATAGGAATGATTTGCATTTTCTAATCAGTAGCAAAGGAAGAGCACTCACCATTAATCTTTCAGAAAGCCACAAAGAGCCAATCCGCGGTGATTATACTGTTGTTTAATTGGAATGCTCAGCGCTGTGCTGTAGTGATGTCATCAAGCTATCCAGTACTTAATCAAATTGAAGAGTTATTTCAACCAATCAAGAAATAGAAACCTGATAATCAAATTCCAGTTAAGAAATGTTACTAAAAGCAAAATAAAAGTTTAGAGTATTCGGTGCAAATTGCGGTGGCTGAAAAATCAAGAACAAACAATACGAACATCTTTGATTATTGCTTTACAACCATTAAAGATGCCTTCTGCTCCACCCCCTGTCTGCATTTTGGAAAATCAGATCACAATGCTATGCTCCTCCTGCTGGCTTATAAGCAGAAATTGAAGCATGAGAAACCAGTACAGAAAATAGTATCGTTTTGGTCTGAAGCAACAGAAGGGCTTCTCCAGGTCTGATTAGAGTCAGTGAACTGGTCCATATTCAAGAACTCAGCAGCCAACCTAAACAAGTATGCCACTACCGTTATAGATTTCATTAGTAAAAGTGTAGAAGACTGCATGCCGAGGAAATCAATCCGAGTGTTCCCCAACCAGAAACTCTTGGTGAACCGGAGATCCACTCCCTACCGAAGTCCAGGTCTGACGTGTTCAAGTCAGGCAACCCTGACCTATACAGAAATCCAGGTACAACCTTCACAAGGACATCACACATGCCAAGAAGCAGTACAAACTAAGCTTGAGACCCAGACTAACCACTATGACACCTGTCATTTGTGGCAAGGCTTATACGGCGTAATGGGCTACAAAATGAGGTTGAACAGAATCGTAGGCAACAATACAGCACTCCACAGTGACGTCAATGCATTCTACACTCGCTCTGAACAAAAAGGTTGGTGAAACTACATCACCTGTCCCAACAGCCTCGGATGCACCTGTACCCATGGTCACCGCTGTAGACATCAGAGTGGTCTTCTTGAGTGAACCCACAGAAAGCAATTGACCTGGACAGAGTCCCCAACCATGTACTCAGCTCATGTGCGGACCAGCTGGCGGGGTATTCGCTGACATTTTTAACCTCTTGTAACTACAATCTGAAGTTTCCACCTACTTCAAGAAGACCATCATTCCAATGCCAAAGAAAAATCATGCAGTGTGCCTTAATGACTACTACCCGGTAACCCTGAGCTCTGTAATTATGAAATGCTTCAAGAGACTAGTCATGGTTTACATAAACTCCAGCCTACCAGATTGCCTTGATCCTTTGCAATTCACCTACCATCGCTACAGGTCCAGGGCAGAGGCCAACTGGTCCTACACTTGTCCGTGCAGCATCTGGATAGTGACAGCCTCCTACATATTGACTACAGCTCTGCCTTCAACATCATAATTCCAAGGAAACTCATCACCAAACTCAGAGACCTAGGTCTCTGATCACCCATCTGAAACTGGATGCTCAGCTTCCTGACCCATAGACCACAATCAGTAAGAATAAGTGACAACACCTCCTCCACGATAATCCTCAACACTGATGCTCTGCAAGGCTGCGAACTTAGCCTCATTCTATACGTAGCCAAATTCTGCCCCAAATCCATTACAACTTTGCTGACAACACCACCATTGTAGGCCAGATCTCAAACAACAATGAGCCAAAGTACAGGAAAGAGTTTGTGTGCTTATAGGCATGGTGTAAAGACAACAAACTCTCCATTAACGTCAGCAAAAAGTAGCTGGTCATTGACTTTAGGAAGCAGAGTGAAAGGCAAGTCGCTGTCTGCATCAGTAGGATGGAAATCGTTGACAGCATCAAGTTCTTGGGAGCGATCATCACCAATATTCTGTCCTGGTCCACATACGCAACATGACAGTCAAGAAGACTCAACGTCTCTACTTCCTCAGGACCCTAAGGAAATTTGGCGCGTCCACAAAGACACTTACCAATTTTTATCGGTGCTTCATAGAAAACATCCTATCTGGATACATCATAGCATGGTATGGCAACTGCTCTTCCCAAGACTCCAAGAAACTACAGAAAGTCGTGAACACAGCCCAGTCCATCATGCAAACGAGCCTTCCATCCACTGACTCCATCTATACTTCCTGCTGCCTTAGGAAAGTAACCAGGATAATCAAAGATCCACCCATCCTGGTTATACTCTCTTCCGCCCCCTTTCATCAGGCAGAAGACATAAAATTTTGAAAACACATGCAAACGGGTTCAAGAACAGCTTCTTTCCATCTGTCATTAGACTTTGGAACGGACCTTTCAAATGTTAATGTCGATTTCTCTCTCTGCACCTTCTATGCAGTTGTAACACTGTATTCTGCACTCTGTTCTGCTATCCTGATGCACTTTGTCTAGCACGCAAAACAACACTTTTCACTGTATCTCCGTACATGTGAAAACAATAAATCGAACACAAACATATACATATTTAAGAACGTTAAAAATGATTTGACAAAACTAATAATTAATCACAATAAAGATGTTTAAAATTCCATTAATACAAAGTTATTTTTTCATAGCCATATCCATTATTCAGCAGTTGTCGTTGGTCAGATCACCATTAAAATCTCACTTACACTTCTTCATGTAACTTCTGATATTTCAAAACAGCAACATGTAAGTGGAAAATGGATTCCATAGATCATCGGCACAAAAGGGCTACAGAATAACCCACAATAGTGAATGGCAAACCAAAACTTCGGGATTTCTGAGTTAATCTGTGTTTACATTATATCCTAAAAGGTGCAGATTCGCAGAAAAAAATGACAGCAAATGCCGACACTTCATATCAAAAGCCCCACAAATTCTAGGCTATTAATAGAGATAATAGGTACTGCAGATGCTGGAGAATCCGAGATAACAAGGTGTGGAGCTGGATGAACACAGCAGGCCAAGCAGCATCATAGGAGCAGGAAAGCTTGACGTTTTGGGCTAGACC
>JAHRHZ010000091.1:6296491-6385291 GCA_024137785.1 Ginglymostoma cirratum | reverse complement strand
GTGTGTGTGTGTGTGGAGGTGGGGATCCGGGAGGTGGGGGGTGGTGTGTGGAGGCGGGGATCGGGCTCGGAGTGCGGATAGGGTCGGGGTGAATGCGGTGCCGAGGATGGAGATGGTGTGGTGTGAAGTGTCCTCTCCAGCCCCCGTCCCGGAGGTTCAGTTCGGGGCGAGAAGTTGTGGGGGGGGGGGTCGGTTTGTCTCTCCCCACTCCCCCACCCGGTCCCCACCTGGTGTTTTGCGGTGTCCGCTGATGACGGCCTCGCCGGTCGCTGGATGTAACCAGGTTGTTCTGTGCGCTTCTTCACTGTGTGTGTGAGAGAGAGAGAGAGAGAGAGAAGACACCGTGAGTGTAGTTATAAATTCAAATGTCAGCTCTCCGTATCCGCCACAGCCCAGCTGCCTCCAATACTCACTCGATGAAGAAGACCCGTCCGTCCCGGGTGACCCCATGCGACCAGAAGCTCGGCAGCCGGAGCCACTCGGACCTGTAATCCGCCATGTCTGGAGCGGGCGGAGGTGTGGGGGGGGAGGGGAGGCGCGGCGGTAGGAGGAGGTGATCCCTGCGCGCTCCCGACGTAGTACGAATGGGCCCCGCCCCCCAGCACGCGGAAACGCGCACACACGCCAACCGTCGTCGCGCGCGCTCCTCTTCATCACAGGTAGGCGCGGCGGCGCGCGCGAGTGTGTGGGCGGGGCGAGGACACCGGCCCACTGGCGCAGGCCAGTCACCGGGACTCGTCGATTCTTGGACGTGACGAACAGCCAACCGCAGCGAGGGTCACACCCTACAGGTAACACCGGCCCATTCACAGCCAACTGTGGGGAGAAACACGACAGGTGAAGGGTTTAGGCCCGAAACGTCAAGTTTTCTTGCTCCTATGATGCTGCTTGACCTGCTGTGTTCATCCAGCCCCATGCTTGTTATCTCGGATTCTCCAGCATCTGCAGTACCTTTTATCTCAGGTAATACCAGTGTGTTCACAGCCAGCTGTAGGGAGATACACTATAGGTAACACCAGGAACACACCCTACAGGTAACACCAGTCCATTCACAGCCAACTGTAAGGTAAAACACTACAGGTAACATCAGCAGGGACACTCCCTGCAAGTAACACCAGTCTGTTCACAGCCAGCTGTAGGGAGAAATACTACAGGTAACACCAGAAGGGACACTGCCTAAATGTAATGCTAGCAGGGACACTCCTGAAGGTAATGTTAGCGGAGACACTTCCTATAGGTAACAGCCAGCAAGGACATTCCCTAAAAGTAACACTAGCCCACCCACAGGCAATTGTAGTGAGAGACTCAACAGGCAACTCAAGCAGAGATGGTCCCTACGGGTAACAACAGCCCATTAATGGCCAACTGCAGAAAAGGACCTCCTGTATATGTAACGCCTGCCTTTACACATCTACTGTAGGGAGGGAAATCCTCTTTAGATAACACCAGCCTATCTGCACTGAATTGTGGGAAGGAACACTCCCTACTGGTAACGCCAGCTCATCCACGCCCACTGAAGGGATGACTTTATCGGGAAGAATTTTATGTAGATAATCTATCTATTATGAATGCAGCTGTTTTTGTGATTTCCTTTATTGGGTAATTCATACCCATTTTGGAAGGGCACGCGAATAAAGAATCCTTATACTGCCTCCAGAAGAGGAATCCCTGCAGCAACATGACCAGCAGGTGCCAATTGCTGTGCACAATCTTAAACAATTGTGTCGGTCTCCATGAACCAGGTGGGATGAGGTAGATGCAAGTTTCTGAGTTCACAATAAGTGCAGTGCACTACAGAACTCTTCAGAACTAGGCAGATACTAGTCCATTCCCATAAGAAACCTGCAGCAAAATACACCCAAGACACATTGTTATAACTGACAGAATTGTTGTACATGCTGTTCCCTGGCTGGCCTGTAGGGAGCAATAAAGTAAGTGCAAAAAAGAGATTGAAAGCAAAAACTTCCACAACATATTTTCCAGAAGTACAGTTAAAAATGGAACTTGACAACAGCTTCACTAAAGATAGTGTAAAATAAAGTGAATTGTGGTTGATAATGTTTGTTACGGGCAAAACAATTGTGTTTGGCAAAGTAAACACTTGTTCATGGCCGTAAGTTACCCACAAGTCCATCATACTTCCCTGATTAGCACCAGGACACATAACTTGCAGGTTAACCAAACTCTGATATGTGAAGTTAACCCCATCTCCTGTGGTTGTAAATATCAAATATATTAAATTATAAGGGATAATTTGCCCCTAGGTAATGAGATTTGTTCTTGCCCTGCCCTTCCTTTGCTTGTATTGCAATATCACCTGAAAAATCTAGCCATTTGTATCCAACTCTGTCAGAGAGGGTGTAACCTACTGGCAAATATGATGGTGCCTGTGTAGATGTCACACACACCTTTGGCACACATTAGAGGGATTCCCGAGGTCAGTCTACAACCTGATCTGAGACATCCAAGGACAATTCGTTGGTTGCTAACACATTTGAATAAGGACAGCCCTCAGTGCACCCAATGCATTTTACAATAAACCGGCACAAGAGAAATGTGCAACTAACCATTTACAATAGAGTAGTGGAATCAGGGTGAAATATCACAGTAACTACATTATTGTTGAGTCAAGACTTCCCAATATGTTGTGCGGTGTGCAAATAGTGCAGCCATAGAAAATTAGCAAGTTCATCATATTATTACCATTTGCAGTCAAATTATTATCTTTGTTGCAATAGCATTTCTTTAAAAGTAGGATTTCCATCACTAAAGACTTTAACAGAATCAAAATTTCTAGGTATGAAAAAGCAACCTAAAGCTTCTTGGTACTGACTTATGATTAATTGGTCCAATGAGTTCATGCAAGTATTTGTGCTGCACTTGTGCCTTCCCTAAATGTTTCCTCATCGAAATCTATTATCGTAAATCTCTATTCCCTAACCCTGATATGCTTGTCTCGGTTCTCTTTAAATGAATGCATATTTTTCACTTCATGTACACTTTGTGGTCTGAGTTCCACATTCTCGCTACTCATTTCACAAAGAAGTTTCTTCTGAATTCCTATTGGATTTCTTGGTGACAATATTTTTGATGGCCTCTAAAAGATGAAAGATTCTCTCTGAATCCACTCTATAAAAACAGTTAATCAATCTAAAAACTTCAATTTGGTCAGAGTCTCAGCATTTCAAACTTTTCCTGATTTGTATCTTCCTTATAAAACTGCTCTTTGCCCTTTTAGTTCCTCAGTATCCCTTTTGTAATGTTGCAGCAAAATGCAAGTTTAGCATACTTTCCCTATTCTTCAGTTTTGTCCCTCTTAAATAGCAGTTAGTGATTGGTTGCCCATGCACAAGAAACAGGTGTAGGACTATAAATACAACTTTTTCAAGAGTCTGATCTAGTAATTTGTTTAGTCATAGAACTGGAAAGAATATTGAAAAGTATTTTCTCCAGAGTCGCAAAGGCAGGTTTACCATCTGTCAATTATAACTTCAATGTCTATCATCAAATAAAATAGCTTGATAATTGTCAGTCTTGAGCTTTGGCAGTCTTTGTTTAAGATTCAAGTTAGATGGGAACATTACAACTGTTCCTTCCGTGAGCCTATGTTTGTGTGGTGACATGCCCATTAGAATTGGACTGTGTAGATATTTTGGAGGGTATTGACAGTGATCATTTTCTTTGTCTTTTGCATCCACACAGATGTATTCTTTCAATTTACCTGACAACTATTTCTAAAACATTTCATGTAAATTCTAGTGAATCTTCATTTAAATAATAATTATTCAAATAATTGTCCTTAACGCTTGAGACATTTAATTAATTCTATAATCTCCTCAACTGTTCCCATACGGTCCTTTCCTTCCCATACCTTGCCATCAATTCCATTCCATCTCTCATTGAAACAACCCCTCAAGCCAGGATAACTGTTGTTGGATTCTCCTCATATTACACTGTGTTTGTTCTCCCTCAAAGCACCTACCCTGTTGCTACCAGCAATCATCAACAGATCCATGAACGTTACTTATTGTGCTCACCCTATGCCCATGTGCCCCTACATGAAACAAGCACCAACCTTCAAATAAACCTCCAACAGACATGACCCCCAAGTCAATCAAAACAGTCCAGACAGACAAATAATATACTATTACTACTGTAGATGAGGGAGTGTTATGACCATGGATCATAATCCTGGATCACCTACATAATGAAGTTTTAATTCTAACATGTACTTTTTAAGAGAGCATTTCTGCAGCCAGCCAAATAACTGCAGATGTAAGTTCAGTGGCCGTCTAGAGATTGAAAGAGAGAGACCCTGTAATGTCACATCTTATGAATGTCAAGGAAGTTTCATAGGGACAGACTTAAAAGAGGGGAAATGTAATACAAACTGAACTGTAATCTCCTGGAAGTTCTCAGGTAGGGAAATAATGGGCGAAAAGTCCATGGCTTTGTTCAGGGCAGGCCATGTCTTACTAATTTGTTTGAAGGAGGTGACAAAAGTGACTGATGAGGTAGAACAGTGGATGTTGTTTACATGGATTTTAATAAAGTTTTCAACAAGGTCCCTCGTGGTAGGCTCATCCAGAAGATTAAGATGCATGGGATCCACGGTGACTTGGCTGTGTGGATTCAGAATTGGTTTGCCCATAGAAGACAGAGGGTATTAGTGCAAGGTTTTTTTTCAGGCTGGAAGTCCATGACTAGTAGTGTTCAACAGGAATCCATACTGGGACCTCTGCTGTTTGTGATATATATAAATCATTTAGATGAAAATATAGATGGATCGATTAGTAAGTTTGCAAATGATTCAAAGTCGGTGAAGTTGTGGATAGTGTAGAAGGTTCTTAAAGGATACAGTGGGATATGGATTAGTTGCAGATATGGGCAGAGAAATGGCAGATGGAGCTTAATCTGGGTAAGCATGAAGTGGTGTCCTGAGGGAGGTCAAATGTTAAGGAAAAGTGTACAGTTAATGGCAGGACTCTGAACAGCATTGATGTACAGAAGGATGTAGAGGCTCAAGTCCATAGCTCCCTGAAAGTAGCCATGCAAATAGATAGGGTGGTAAAGAAGGCATATGGCATACTTGCCTTTATTGGTCAGGGAAAGTAGCCACACAAATAGATAGGGTGGTAAAGAAGGCGTATGGCATACTTGCCTTTATTAGTCAGGGAACTGAGTACAAGAGTGAGGATGTCATGTTGCAACTTTATAAAACTTTGGTTAGGCCACATTTAGAGTATTGCGTTCAGTTCTGGTCAACACATTACAGGAAGGATGAGGAGGCTTTAGATAGGGTGCAGAAGAGGTTTACCAGGATGCTGCCTGATTAGAGTGTATGAACTAAAAGAAGCGGCTAGAAAAACTCGTGTTGTTTTCTCTTGAGCAGCAGAAGCTGAGGGGAGACTTGATCAAAGTCTATAAAATTATGAGATGCATAGATAGGGTTGACGGTCAGAATCTTTTTCCCAGGGTTGAAATGTCTAATACTAGGGGGCATGCATTTAGAGGGGGAGTTCAAAGGAGTCGCGAGGGGCAAGCTTTTTACACCAAGAGTGGTAGGAATCTGAAACGCAATGCCAGGGATGGTGGTAGAGGCAGATACAATAAGGATATTTAAGGGACTTTTAGATAATCACATGAATATGCAAGGAATGGAGGGATATAGATCAATGGCAGGCAGAAGAGATTAGTTTCATTTGGCGTCATGTTTGGCACAACATCATGGGTCAAAGGGCCCGTTCCTGTGCTGTACAGTTCCATGCTCTATGTAGTCTGAGTAAGATTCGTGGTTTGTGATACCCCTTTCATGAATATGCAAGAATGAGATTAATAGCCAGTTCAACATGTGCCATGTGCTCTTATGGAGGAAAGTGGGCAAGTGAATTGAGATGCTCATTTATACTGACTGTGTTTGAGCATAAGTGTACTGCAAAGGACAGTTGATGAAGCACCCACTAGTAATCCCTGCATTGCAGATAACATGTGTCAATATTGCTCTCAATCTGAGTGTTAGAAACCAGCTAGCTTGTAAGCCTGTCAAAAGGAACCAGGACAAAAGAATTTCCATCAACCTGCAAAACCAAGAACATCAAATTGACTGTTCAACTATCATCATTACCATTGCCAGTAATATCTTTTGTAATTGCTGCAATGTTCTACTATACACACTTCACAAATGACTCATAGACTAACCCGTTTTTGGAAACATTTTAAGCATTTTTTTGGAATCACTTCTCATTTCTAATCTGTGTATATGTGCGTTACATTATTATTTTTTCTCCCATTTAGTAAATAACAAACTTATTCTTTTGTTAATCAAAGAAACTGGTTAACTAGGCCCTGTTAAAACATAAATTCAGTTGGTTTGGGAGAAAAGATAACCTTTATAAATTCACATTGCTGCAATCAACCAAGGATGAGGCAGGTGAATAAAGAAGGGGACCTAGTTCATTCCTCCTTAGTTGGGAGATTGACAATTTAGGTGTCCTGTCTGGAGCCATAATAACTTGGGGATCCTCACCCAGGGTCTGTCTGAAACAGAAGGGAGGAGCAGAAGGGAGGAAATCAGAGTTAACTGTTCAGCCCTGGACAGGACTCAATCCAATAATATGTTAGCAGAACACCTGACCAAAATATACTCTCTATTCTTATTAATGAAAATAAAATACCCATTCAGTCAAAATTATACCTTTATTTCACTTTATAACATAAAAGTCCATATTTCAATGAACATATTTTCTAAACCTAAAATTCTTTCTAAGGTGTATCTACCCAGATAAAGGTACAATCAATTGGTTTCTGTATCCTCAAATTCAATTCTGCAAGTTCTATTTCCAAATGTATACCAACAAGTCAACGTTTGATGCGTTACTACTGAAATAGTAGTGTCCATGGCTAATGTAGTCTCATTTGAGGATAGGTGCATGTTGTAGGCCTACCAGGAATTGGATTGAGATTGTAGAAACCTACATTTGAGTGCACTCATACAATGAAATACATTTGACTGTCAAAGAAAAATGATCATGTTGAACCCATTTTAGAAGCATAAAATGGCATCCAAGAGTCCAATATTGAATTAAACGTATACTTTTTCATTTCATGGTGGAAGTGCAATACTGACTGTATTGGATTAGGTCCTTAAGTCGGTACCCGCATTATGCCTGAAATAGTCATTATGGCCATTTGCATTTGTAAATCAGTTACTTAACACACAGTTACCTTTTCATAAATTAGACTAAGAATGACCACATCATATGCCCACATGCTATGGTCAGTTTCTTCAGGTGTCAGAAGTCAAACTAGTGGTTCTTCAAAGTACTCTGGTGGCTGCCATCAATTTGAAACAACTGATGTTTTTACTCACCTCATAATGGCTACTATTCATCCTACTTCAGTGAGGTTCTTGGGCGAGCATTCAAGCCAGTCGGTAATGCTGCAGTATTGTGCACAAAATTGTTTGCTGTATTTGTCTATCATAAAAAAAATCTGTACATCAAAAATAACTTATTTGTTTGTGAACTGCTATGAGCAAATGACAAGGCTCAACATTGTTGCAAGTCCGTTATTAAACTTGGAGACTGAGTACTTGCCTTGATAACCAAGAAGATTATCTTCAAATAAACAAATGCAGAAAACATTAATGTGGGGTGTTCATAGTCTCACTAAAAAATGGTATTTCAGAGTTAAAATATATCTAGTAGGAACATCCTGTATAATATAAAACAAGGCTGTTAATAGGCAATTTGCAAACAGCAACTGGGTTGAATGACGAGTTCATGTGTTTCCAGTGCATTTGGCAAGGATGCAGCAAGACTGTTGTGTGAACTAAATTACCCAAATGTATTGAGAATCATTTTTAAAAATAAGATGTTCATTCATTTCATTGATGAACTGATTATAAATAATAATGTGCTGATTAATTAGTCATTTAATTAGAAACATGGGTGATTTGGCGGTGGTAAAAAATATTCAGAAGTGCATAAAAGGATGATTGAAAGACAACCTTACACACAAACACAAAAATAAGAGACACTTGGTTGCTTTTGAATATCTGCAGCAGTATACCAGCAACTTTTCTGAATAGTTAACTTTTCCAACCCTTCTGTAACAGTGCATCCAAATCTTGATTTGCTCAGCAGATTAAAGATATGACATTCAGTCAAGTTGTCATATATTTCAATGGGTTAACAATTTGTTTCAATTTTTTCTCATTTAAACTTTCTACACAGGAAAAGAAGGTTTGTAGGCTACAGGAAAGATTGGGGAGTGAGGCAAGCTAAACTGGCCTTGCAGAGAACTAGCATGAGCTCAACAAGCCAAATGGTTTCTTTCTGTTCTGTAATCATCCTGTGTTCTCATTCATGATTCATTTTTAGTAGCTTGATTTTAACCATTGTGCATAGGCCATAGCAAAACACTGCAGTGCAAGAGAACAAGAATACTAACGCTTGTGATCATTTCAAAGAGCAAGTGAAAAATAATTTACTCCAATCACTTAGGCGTGCTACTTAATTATGCTAGCAATCAGTTTAGAGTTTTTTTTTATTGAAAATCAGTGCAATGAGCCAAGGTCCATGCTGCAGGGCATAACAAAGATTGAAAACAGTAACAACATTTGTTTAAAAGTGACAAAATGACTAAAATAACAATTTCCACACTGAATAGTCAATTGGTACTTCTTTGCAGAATGTTATGAATTCTAAAATTTGCTTAACTAAATACTTCTTTGCTCTGAAGCTGATATACTATAGACTTCCGAACCTAACATACCTCCATCTAAGTGTCTGTTTTGTCTTATCTATGGTTCTGTTTTTGTTCATTTTCATTGCCTGTTTATAATCTTGTGGTAAGATAATAATCAAAGTCTCTTTTGTATGCTAGTTCTGTTTTCACTAGAGATGTACATTGTCACCTGATTTCCAGAATAAATTTCAATTTTCGATGCCTGTTCAAAGTGATTTAATATGCAACGCTTCAAATTATAAATCATGGGTAAGAACCTGTTTGATATTTCTGCAGATAAAATGGCAAGCAAAGAGATCTGCAAATGCAAAGCTCGAGGACAGTATTCATTAGGAAGGCTACGATAGCGTACTGGAGTTAAACATTACAACAAAATGATTCTCAGCATGGAAAAGCCTGGGAGATTATCATGTGTTGAACTCCCTCAAATTGGTTATTCCATGTATTATTAAATGCAATTGATTTATGGAGTATACATCTGTTGACTCAGAATTATCTTGTTTAGGCTATGCCTTTTGCTTGGTCTCTCTGGATTGAGATGACTTGCTTTCCCTCTGTTCGATAGTTTTTAGGATGGATGCTAAGTCCAAGGTGCAATCTGCAATCTCTGCTGCCTGTGGTCCCTTGGGTTGATGGGTTATTATCAGTGCTGTTGCAACCTGATGCATCAGGTTTGCCCCTACATACTCTTGACAAAGTCTATCAATGTTTTCTGTACCTTGCCAAATGTGCCATATTTATTTTGGTTAGTCACAAACAGGATCTGCCATGATTCAACAGTTATGTTTGACTTTTTTCAGGGTGGTTTGAATACGTCTCTCAAGTGTTTCTGCTATCCTCCTTTGGCACCTCCTACTGTGACCAAGTTCCAAGTAAAGCACTGTTATGTGAGTCTGGCATCTTGCCTACAAATAGCATGCCCCGTCCAGTGGGTTTGAGCCATTAGTTGGCTTGGGGAAGACACTGCTGTTGGACATTGTTCTGGATTCAGAAGATCTGCAACGGCATTGTTGGCACTACTTCTGTAGCAATTAAATCTGACTGCTATAGGTTTTCCACGTTTGTGCAGGTTATAAGAGCATGGCGATGCTGCTACCATGACTTTAGTCTCAGATTATGCATCCGCGTCCTCAAGTACTCTTTTCCTGCATCATCCAAAGGCTGAGCTGATACATTGGAGGCAATGATGAATTTTCTCATCTGTACCTATCTTTATTGAGAGGGGTTCCCAAGATACAGAAAATGCTCCATATTTTCCAGCAGCTCACCATTGATCTGAAACAATGAGAGGAATTTTGCTGAAGTGGTTGGAAGAAAATCTTAGTTTTCCAGGCAGAAAGTCAAACGGTCATTTTCTCAAAAGCTTCAGAGAAGGAGTCAATGATGACTTGGAGCAATGTATCAGAGAAAGTGCACATGTACTAATGTCATCTGCAATACGAAACTCTGTGACTGAGGTTGGAGTGGTTTTGGTTTTGGATTGATGATGGCACGGGTTGAATAGTTTCTCATCTGTTCTGTAGATTATTTCCACAACTGTTGGTAATTTGCTGGTGATGAGGTGCAGTATTGCATGAGCAAGATGGAGAAATGTTAGTGCATTGACATAGCCTTGGATGACACTAGTTTTCACTGAGGTAAGGTTTCCATTAGTAAAGATCGCATCTCTTTTGTGGAGTAAGAAGAGGATGGTGACAAATTTATGAGGGCAGCCAAGTTTGAGAAATGTGCTCTATTAACTTGCATGGCTGATAATGGCTACCAAAAGCTTTTGTGATGTCAAAAATGGTCATTTTTACAATGGTTACAGTTGTTCATTTCACTATTCTTGCACTTGTCAGTCAGGGAAAATCATGTCAGTGGTGTCTGTCAATGGGGAGAAAATGAACTGTGGTTGTGCAAGGAGTTCCTCGGCCACTAGGAGAAGGCAGCTGAGGAAGATCATTTCCGTGTCAACCAGCATGAATTCTCCTCTGTCGTTTCCGCAGACAGATTTTTCTCCCTTCTTGAAGATCTAAGTACAAGATTAGCAGAGTCTAGATATAACAATTATATAGGAACTTGGTTAGATCACACCTGGATTACTATGTGCAGTTTTAGCTCAGGGAAGATATTATTGCTGCAGAGACAAGTACAACAAAGGTTCGCTAGACTTGTTCCCAGGATGGCAAAATTATCCTATGAAGAGAGAGTGGGGGAAAGAGGGCCTGTATTCTTTAGAGGTTTGAAGAATGAGAGGTGATCTTATACAAACATTCAAAAACTTAAAAGGACAGACAGGACAGATGCAATCAAGGTATTTTCACTGGCTGGGAAGTATGGAACCAGGGGCATAATTTTAAAAATAAGGAGGATGCCATTGAAGACTGAGACGAGAAGAAATTTTTTCACTCAAAGCATTCTGAATCTTTGGAGTTCTTTGCCCCAGAGGATGGAGGAATCTATGTCTTTGTGTATATTTAAAGTAGAGGTTGATAAATTTTTAATTACCAATGACATAAAGAGTTATATGGATAATGTGGGTAAAATACAATGAAGTGTTCAATCAGCTATGATTATTAAATGGCAGAACAGGCTCGACAATCTGAATGGCCTACTCTTTTATGTTCCTCTGTTCCTACATGAGTAAATGTTTTCAAGATGAAGAAACCCATGTCAATGTTAATTGACAAAGGCCAGAACTTTGAAAGGTTAATGAGGGCAAAACTGCCTGTATTTGTCACCATTATTCTGCTGAAACTGACAGCAACTTTTGGAGTCCATGCATTCAAACAATAATGTCAAAATCCAGAAGTTGCTTTCAGTCTGTCTATGCTCCGCAGAAAGTGCACAATGGAGCTTAGCCCAGAGTGCAATTTCTAAGCAATTAATAAGCTACTAAAAATTTCCACCTTTGATACTTTCTAATCAATCTGCTCAGAGGTGTTATCACATGCTTCCTGGCTGAGAAGTTGGGACACTACTGCTGTGCCACAGGTACCCTAAATGTCAACTTTTGTTCTATTTGTTTTAAAACATTGAAAACATTAAATGTTAAATTAATTAAGTTTTGTTTTTACACTGTACCAGTTTCATAAATACTTTTCTATACCCTCACTGAGCTTGAAAGACTACATTACATTTGTGTAAAATCAATTCTCTCCATTGTGAGAAAAGTACTTTTAAAATGATGAAAAACTTAAAATTGTTGTGGCATTTTTGCATGTTTCTTTATGAATAACCCATATTTCATAAACATGCCATCCGAAAATTTAAATTTAGTGTCTGCTGTCTGTGATTACATAAATGTTATTGGCTACTTAGTCTAATTGGTGACATTATTGCTACTTGATGTCTGAAAATCCCCCACTTCAGCACCTGATTCACACAGCCACTGGAAAAGCACCAAAGAGCTCATTGGATGTCCGTGGACTGCTTTCTTTGAGGCCTGAATTGTGCACCTTTGCATTTTTGCAACATTAGTGAAAGAAAGAAAAAGACCTTGTATTTGCATGGCACCTTTCACATCCTTAAAACATCCCATAAATATTTCAACAGCAAGGCATATCCATCCAAAATCAAAGGTACGCACTCTCCAGTCACGTAGTTTACTTCTGAATGCATCTTCTCATCTGTGAATATCTTGTCCAGAAAGAAGTGCTGTAAACTTTCATATGAACAAGCAAAAATGGAACACAAATAGGTCATTCAGCCCCTCAAGTCTGCACTACCATTCAATAAGATCATGGCTGATTTTAACTTCAACTATACATTCCTGCAACTTCAACTATACATTCCTGCATATCCCTATTTAATTTTCTCCTGTTTGTTTTAACCATCCTTTTCTACTATACTAGAAAATCTGAAGCATTTGTACCTCATCTGTATCATTTAATATTTGTAATTTTCGATAACTTTCCCTTTCACTCACCTTGTTTCACACCTAAAGAGCTCCACTTACACCACTTCTTTGACGCGAAATGTCTTGTGACTCTTGTGTTATTACTGAAGCCCATAGATCTTTAATTTCAAAGCAAACATTTATAGAAGTGTCTTTACTGAGAAAATATGGCAGGATTCTCTTAATTATTTGTCATTAAATCTGCTAATGATTTGCCGGCATCACTGAACTTCTAAATTCATGGAAATAACTATAAAGTAAAATCTAAACCATTTTATTCTGCTTGTGGAAAATATCATTGAAAATAATTATTTATTTGATACTGAATTGGAAATGCTTTAATGTATATGCTTATTTCTGAGGAAGAAAAATAGATTATAGAGAGGTAGAAAAATACCATTGAACATAGCATGATTGTTTGTTCTAGTCAAATTGATGGAGGTAACGTATATTTAATCAAAGCCAACCTAATGCCACTACTGATTAGCAAGCTCAAGGATCAGTTATGAAAGATGCAGCAAATAAATATTGATCTCCTACATGGTAAATTAAGTCAGACAGCATTATGAGCAGTACTTACCGTGAACTTAATTTGCATTAGCCATAAAGACTGGTGCTACCTAAGTGATGCTCCAACTCATCAGCTACCATGATGTAATGTAATGAGTTTCTCTCTTGCTTTGACAAACAACGACCCAAAAATAAGTGGTGATAAAAGGTCACAGACAACATGCAAATATATCAGAAATGTTTAAAATATCAGTTGAAATACACTGATGAGCAAACAAAACCAAAAAACAAACACCTGCAGGCAATCATATAAAGAAGAACAAAAGAAGGCAAATATAACAGTCTGCATAAATAAGGTGAATTCATCTTTTACAAGGTCATAAAATGGAAGAATTTGCTATGAATGAATGTCATGTAATAAAGCTAATCTCAGTAATTGTGTCATGAAACTACTGTTGATTATTGTAAAAGCCCATTCGTTCTCAATGTCCTTTAGACAAGAAAATCTGCTGATGTTACCTGGCCTGGCCTACACTTGACTACAGACCCATAGCACTGTGGTTGAAATGGCCTCGCAAGCCACTTCGTTCAATGGCATTTGAGGATGGACGACAAATGCTGGCCTTGGCAGCCGTATCCACATGGCATGAAAGAAAAAACGTTCAAAGCTCAAGAATTACAAGAAAAAATTAACTGCAAATTGATGTAAATTGCCAAGTTAAGATGGCAAGAACTAGATGATATCATAGTTTTAGAGCATCAATGCCTGTAGAATAGACATCAGCAAAATGCCATACAAATAAGATACATTTTTGCAAGTGGCTCCCTCATTCAAGAAATGTCTAAGCCATACTAAATTGATATTACCCATTTAATTTGTATTTTAAAGTTCAGTTTAAGATTTCAGGTGAAGCATTTAGCCTGTTCCAAAAATTTACAAGTCTTAGTTCAAAAGTGATTCATAAAGTGCTTGCACCCACCAGTTCAGATAAAGTACCTGAGCGTACTTTCAATGGTAGCATAAAGGCAGGATCTGCGTATAAATGTGTCACTGGGTATGTGTTGTCAAGGCAGGTGCAAAGGTAGCGCAGGTGTCAGCTCCCTGAAGAATGAGGTGACTCACTTGTGTTCGATAAATTGAATGTAAAAAGCAATGGCCTACATTTTCTAAAATGCTTGTCTAGAAATTGAGTGGAAAGCACTTTCCAGGAATTAATAAAAATGACATAACTTAAGCACAGATTATTCGAGCCAGATTATTTAGTTCATTTGAACAAGAGCGTTTTAAAATTCTGTTTAGGCTAAAGAGCAGAATAATCTGCCTTGTGATGATGTTGTCTGACAGTGACATCGGCAGCGTGGTTTTATCACCTTTCACCCTGATACTTTTCAGGAACTGTTCAGAAGGAAGTTGGTTGCCAGGTGCTGACTGCTGTAGGGATTTGGTGGAGTAGGTGGGCACTGTAGTTGAAAAAAAATTGCACTTGCAATCAGTGTGGCCACTACGAAAAATGTGAGAAGACCCACAATGCTGTTAATTGCAGAGACTGGCACCTGTTGAGTCTATGTCAAAAGAACATTTCAAAATTAAGATTGTCAGATTTTTGTTAGACAAGACTATTGAGGATAATGGAACCAAGTTGATTAGAGTAATGGATTCATAGAGATGTACAGAATTGAAACAGGGCCTTCAATCTAACTCTTCCATGCTGACCAGATATCCTAAATAAATCTAGTCCCATTTGCCAGCATTTGGCCTATATCCCTCCAAACCTTTCCCATTCATACACCCATCCAGATGTCTTTTGGATATTGTAATCGTCCCAGCCGCCTCCACTTCCTCTGGCAATTCATTCATACTTTGACCACCCTCTGCATGAAAAGTTGCCCCTTAGGTCCCTTTTAATTATTTCCCCCTCTCACCTTAAACCGATGCTCTCCAGGTTTGGACTCCCACATCCAAGGAAAAAGTCCTTGCCTATTCACCCTATGCCCCTCATGATTTTATAAACCTATATAAGGTCGCACCTCAGCCAACGTTGCTCCAGGGAAAATAGCCTCAGCCTCCTCACCCTCTCCGTATAACTGAAACCCCCAACCCTGGCAACATCCTTGTAAATCTTTTCTGAACCCTTTCAAGTTTCACAACATCCTTCCAGGGGGTCCAGAATTTCACACGTTATTCCAAAAGTGGCCCAACCAATGTCCTGTACAGCCACAACATGACCTCACAACTCCGATAATCAATGCATTGACCAATAAAGGCAAGCACACCAAACGCCTTCTTCACTGTCCTATCTACCTGTGACTCCACTTTAAAGGAATGATGAACCTGCACTCCAAGGTGCCTTTGTTTAGCAACACTCCCCAGGACCTTACCATTAAGTGTATGAGCCCTAGCCTGATTTGCCTTTTCCAAAATGCAGCACCTTATATTTATCTAAATTAAACTCCATCTGCGATTCCTTGGCACATCTGATCAAAATCCCATTGTACTCTGAGGCAACCTTCTTCACTGTCCACTATACCTTCAATTTTGGTATCATCTGCAAATTTACTAACCATATGTCCTATGTTCACATCCAAATCATTTATGTAAATGACGAAAAGCAGTGGACCAAGTACTGATCCTTGCGACACACCACTGGTCACAGGCCTGCAGCCTGAAAAGCAACCCTCCACCACTACTCTCTGTCTTCTACCTTCAGGCTAGTTCTGAATCCAAATGGCTAGTTCTCCCTGTTTTCCATGTGATCTAACCTTGCTAACCAGTCTACCATAAGGAACCTTGTCGAATGCCTTACTGAAGTCCATATAGATCACATCCACCACTCTGCCTGCATCAATCCTCTTTGTTACTTCAAAAAGCTCAATCAAGTTAGTGAGACACAATTTCTCACACACAAAGCCGTGTTGACTATCCCTAGTCTATCCTTGACTTTCCAAATACGTGTAAGTCCTGTCCCTCATGACTCCCTCCAACAACTTGCACACCACCAATAGGCAAGGCTCCAGGCTCACTGGTTTATGGTTCCCTGGCTTTTCCATACCACTTTTCTTAAATAGTGGCACCACATTAGCCAACCTCCAGTCTTCTGGCACCTCACCTGTGGCTATCCATGATACAAATATCTCAGCAATCACTTCCCTAGCTTCCCACAGAGTTGTAGGGTACACCTGATCAGATCCCAGGGATTTATCCACCTTTATGTGTTTGAACATGTCCAACACCACCTCCCCTGTAATTTGAACATTTTTCAAATTGCTGCTATTTATTTCCCCATGTTCTCTATCACTCAACATTCCAACTCTTCTAATCCCCACTCACTTTTATATTCCTCCCACCAGATTCACCGTTGCAGCTAGACTGGAAAATATAACACTAACTGACTTTTTAAAAAATGGGTTTCAGTGACTTTTTTAGATGATCCGTAATTGGCACCACTGAAAAAAACCTGCAACTTTTTGAATCTCAGGAGCCATTATTAAAACAAATTGACACTTAGATACCAATCATATGCCCAAAAGACATTTCTCATCATTTTCTTTGTATCAAGCACTTGCAGATTGGGAGCTCTGACCTAGTTTTGCATCAAGATGATTCTTAAGGGAATCTCCAAAACTCTCACATTTGTAAGAAGCCCAATTAGTCCCAAAAGACTGTGAAATAAACTAAAGTCTTGAGCTACATGTTGGAAAATTATGCTAATCCTCATTTGTTTCTCGGCAGCAATGGTGATGGATTAAGATTTAATTTCTTTATTTTGTAAGGGAAGCAACAGTTCACAGAACTACACACCACAACTATCACAATGAAACATGGTTGTGAATACATTGGGTTCAGTCGTACAAACAAAAACAAGTGAGAACAGGCCAATAGTAGGTGATAACATTTTAGCAGCAATTAAGGTTTAAAATATCATTCTTAAAATAATATGAAGACTTCAGAAGGAATTGAAATACCATGCAGTAAGAGTTTTATGCTACAAAATGGTACCTGTTTAATCACCACTTTGCTATACCCGTTTGCTCTGCCCCCACCAGATTTTTCCTACCAAAGAGTTGGCAATGATTATGCCATGCTGTAGTTGGTTGGCTCGCCGAGCTGGTTCATTGTCCCACAGACATTTCATTACCCTGCTGGGTGAACATCATCAGTGCAGCCTCCGACGAAGTGCTGTGGTGTTTTCCTGCCTGTAATTTAAATTCTGGGATCCATTGAGCTGCGTTACCTCACTTCCAGTTTTCTTTCGCAATGGAATGTATATGGGGTCGAGCTCTATGTGTTTATTGATGGCTTCCTGAGTGGAGAACCAGGCTTCTAGGAATTCCTGTGCTTGTCTCTGCTTCACCTGTCCCAGGATCATGGTATTGTCCCAATTGAACTGGTGGTTTTCCTTGTCCATGTGAATGGAGATGAGTGAGTATTGGTCGTGTCTTTTTATTGCCAGTTGATGTTTATGTACTCTTGTGGCTAATTTCCTTCCTGTCTGTCCAATGTAATGTTTGTCGCAGTCCTTGCAGGGAATCTTGGATATGACATTGGTCCTGTCCATCGTGGGTAGCAGGTCTTTGGTTCGGGTTAGCAGTTGGCGTAGTGTTGATGTGGGTTTGTGTGCAACTCTGATGCCCAGTGGTCATAATAGGATCATAGGATCACCCATGGGATCACCTATCTCCGGACTAATAGCTGAAGTGGTGATGCAGAGACTTGAAAACATGGTCCTTCTGCTAATCCAATTGAAACTATGGATACGATACTTGGATGACACCTTTATCATTATTAAATGGACCAAACTAGAGAAGATTCATGAACTTATAAGCAACACCATCACTGGGATCAGATTCACCAGGGGGGAAGAAAAGAACAGCTTCCATTCCTGGACATCATGGTGGAAAGCAGGACCAATGGGGAATTCCTAACAAAGGTACACAGAAAAGCCACACTCACCGACCAAGAACTGAATTTCAATAGTAGCCACCCTAACATACACAAACGAAGTTGACTGAGAACACTATTTAAACGGGCAACAACACACTGCAGCAACACAGACCTATGCCAAAAAGAAGAAGAGTACCTCCTCCAAGTATTCAAAGACAACGAATATCCAAAAAACTGGGTCAGAAGATGCCTATTGCATGAACAACACCGGGAAGATACTGCATCCTCCAACACACTCATCACGCTACCTTACATCAAGGACACATCTGAAATACGACCACTGGGCATCAGAGTAGCACACAAATCCACATTAATCCTATGCCAGATGCTAACCTGAACCAAAGACCTACTACCCACTATGGACAGGACCAATGTCATATACAAGATTCCCTGCAAGGACTGCGACAAACATTACATTGGACAGACAGGAAGGAAATTAGCCGCAACAGTACATGAACATCAACTGGCAACAAAAAAACATGACCAATACTCACTCATCTCTATCCACATGGATAAGGAAAACCACCAATTCAATTGGGACAATACCAGAATCCTGGGACAGGTGAAGCAGAGACAAGCACGGAAATTCCTAGAAGCCTGGTTCTCCAGTCAGGAAGCCAACACATAGAGCTAGACCACCTATTACTCTCCAATGCGAAGGAAAACCTGAAGTGAGGTAACCCAGCTCAACGGACCCGAGAGTTTAAATAACAGGCGGGAAAAAACCACAGCGCTTCATCGGAGGCTGCACTGATGATGTTCACCCAGCAGGGTAATGAAACATCTGTGGAACAACGAACCAGCTCCGCAAGCCAACCAACATCCACAACCCAAGCTACAAATCTACTCTCAAACCTTAATGATCATGCCATTTTATTATTTCATTATATAAGTGATCTAACTTTTATACCTGCATGTCTATCATATCAATTCTTTCAAAGGTGTTGTGTATTCATATGTCATATTTCTGGGCAACATATGGACAAAGGGCAATAATTAGTAGCACTGGTGTTTGAGATACAAGAGGTAAATAAATGTTACATCAGGTGCCACAAGGCAGATTATGGTCCTGAGTTATGGTGAAATATTGTAGAAACTCTACCATTCAATCTTGAATGGAATTGTCTGAGCAGTGATCTTACAGTGATACGCAAAGTGTTTACCATAACTGGATGAACAAGATACATATCACATTATCTTTAAAACAGTTGGTAAGAACAATACAGGAGGCCACAAGTTCAAACTAAGACTATGTTCATCAGTAAAACTTTGCAAAGAGAGATTGATCCCTGGATAGATGGCAAAAACTCATACTTCATTCCGGAACTAATTAATATTGCATTGGGGAAGATTAGGATGCCTTTACATGGTTTAAATCAGACGGACAAATGGTTGTCTCATCTGTGAATATCCTGTGAGCTGAAAGACTTCATATTAAAGAGAACCATGCGGAGAGGAGACAAAACAAATGAGAAGTAAGAAGGATTCAAAGTCCAACTGTAGAAGTAATGAGTTTAACTCAACCCAACAAATAGCAAACTAATAGATTCAGGTTGCAGCTGGTTTTATACCCAGCCCCATTTTACTCTGCATTTTTCCTGTGAAAACGCAATGAGAGATTTTCTGTTGCACATTAATATTAATCATATAATCAATCATAGAATCCCTACTGTGTAGAAGCAGGCCATTCAGCCCATTGACTCCACACTGACCACCCCACCAAGACCCACCACACCTTATCTCTATAACCCTGAATTTCCCATGGCTAATCCACCAAGCTTGCACATCTTTGGACTGTGGGAGGAAACCAATGCAAACACACAGACAGTCGCCCAAGACTGAAATGGAGCCTGGGTCCCTGGCACTGTAAAGGCAGCAGTGCTAGCTACTAAGCCACCATGCCACCCTAATCAAGGCTGACACTTCCAATATAAAGCAAGTGCTGAAGTGTGATGGTCTAGATTAGTTGCCTCCATATTCGCAGACATCTTGACGATAAAGATGTACAACACAGCAAGGTGAGGGACCCTTGGATAATGAGGGAGCTTATGAATTTTGTTAAAAGGGAAAAAGAAGCATATGTAAGGTTTAGGAAGCTGAAAATGGACAGGACCCAAGAGGAATATAAGTAAAGCAGAAAAGTACTCAAGCAGGGAATTAGGAGAGCAAGAAGGTGCCATGAAATCACCTTGGCAAATAGGGTTAAAGAGAATCCCAAGGCACTTTATAGATATATTAAAAGCAGAAGGATAACTCGGGAGAAGGTAGGACACTCAAGGATAAAGGAGGGAACTTCTGCTTGAAGGCAGAGAATGTGGGTGAGATCCTAAATGAGCACTTTGCATTGGTATTCACCCAGGAGAAGGAAATGGAGGATAGTGAGATTTGTGTGGAGCGTGCTAATATGCTAGGGCATTTTCAGATCAAGAAAGAAGTGGTGTTTGATTTCTTAAAGAGCATTAAGGTGGACAAGTCCCAGGGTCCTATGGTATCTACCCCAGGTTATTGAGAGAGGCAAGAGAGGAGATTGCTGGGGCCTTGACCAAGATCTTTGTATCCTTGCTAGTAACTGGAGAGGTCCTGGAGGACTGCCAAGTAGCTAATGTTGTTCCCATGTTCAAGAAGGGAAATAGGGATAATCTAGAAAATAACAGACGGATGAGTCTCACATCTGTGGTTGAGCAGCTATTGGAGAGAATTCTTAGGAATAGGATTTATGCACAGTTTGAAATGCATGGCCTAATTAGGGACAGTCAGCGTAGTTTTGTGCAGGGCAGGTCATGTCTAACTAACTTGATTGAATTTTTCGCGGAGGGGACAAAGGTGATCGATGAGGACAGAG
This sequence comes from Ginglymostoma cirratum, assembly GCA_024137785.1. Classification (NCBI taxonomy): domain Eukaryota; kingdom Metazoa; phylum Chordata; class Chondrichthyes; order Orectolobiformes; family Ginglymostomatidae; genus Ginglymostoma; species Ginglymostoma cirratum. Next base: position 6,364,369 of record JAHRHZ010000091.1, on the reverse strand, counting down.
CTGTGCATGTTGTTTACACTGATTTTAGTAAAGCTTTCAACAAGGTCCCCCATGGGAGGCCCATCCAGAAGATTAAGATGTGTCGGGTTCATGGTGACTTGGCCGCGTAGATTCAGAATTGGCCTGCCCATAGAAGGCAGAGGGTAGTAGTGGAAGGGCTCTTTTCAGGCTGGAAGTCTATGACTAGTGGTGTTCCGCAGTGATCTGTACTGGGATCTCTGCCATTTGTGTTATAAATGAATGATTTAGATGATAGACGTGTTGGTTAATAAGTTTGCAAATGAGATAAAAATCGGTGGAGTTGTGGATAGGGTAGAAAGTTGTCGAAGGATATAGCCGGATATAGATCAGTTGCCGATAAAAATGAAGAAATGGTAGATGGTGTTTAATCCAGGTAGGTGTGAGGTGCTGCATTTTGGGAGATCAAATGTTAAGGAAAAGTATACAGTTAATGGCAGGACTCTGAACAGCATTGATGTACAAAAGGATGTAGGGGTTCAAGTCCATAACTCCCTGCAAGTGGCAATGCAAGTAGATAAGGTGGAAAAGAAAGTGTATGGCATGCTTGCCTTTATTGCTGGGGAATTGAATGCAAAAGTCAGGATGTCATATTGCAGCTTTATCAGACTTTGGTTTGGCCACATTTAGAGTATTGTGTTCAGTTCTGGCTGCCACATTACAGGAAAGATGTGGAGGTTTTGGAGAGGGTGCAGAAGAAGTTTACCAGGATGCTGCCTGGATTAGAGGATATGAGCTATAAGGAAGGGTTAGAAAAACTCAGGTTGTTTACTGTTGAGTGGTGGAGGCTGAGGGGAGGCTTGAGGGGCAAGTTTCTTACAGAGAGTGATAGGAATCTGGAACGCACTGTTTAATGTTCTGCACAACACTGTGGGCCGAAGGGCTCATTCCTGTGCTGTACAGTCTATATCCTAACAGCACACACAGAGAAATGAAACAAAGTTTGAAACAAACACAGATGTTACAGCAAATGATAATGTGGAATTGAACGAGTGATACAAATTCAGAATGCTAGAACTGTTTTCATATTATGTATTAATATACTGAGACATCGAAATTTACTACAGATATAAATTGACCATTGTTGAAGTGCAGTAACTGTTCTTAGGCAGGCATTTTCTGCAGCCTTTATAGTCATACAGTACGGAAACAAACCATTGCACAGAAACCTGGTGCACCATTTTTGGTAGAATTGCTCAAAATAGGACTTTTGTCCACCACACAGGGTGGAACTCTCTCTGATGTTCTCTCAATGGTGCCTCTGGACCTAACGACATTTGTCTGAACCATTGGACAGTCAAATGTAACTGATTCAATACTACGATGACCACAGCGCTTCTCCAGAAAAAAATTGCACACTCAAGGAGGAAACCTTCTATTGTTTGTAAACAAAATCAAGAGAGATTTTCTAAATCATGTTACGTTATTATACACTTAAGCATGTAATCCAGGTTGCTGCTTCAGTGCAGTGTAAGATAGTGTTGCACTGTTAGAAGTGTCATCTTTCAGATAAGACACTTTTGGCTAAAACACAATTCAGCAGGTCTGTCAGTATCTGTGCAGAGAAAGCCGTATCAATAGTTTGGGTCCAGTAACCCTTCATTAGAACCCTTCATTCTGCTTTCAGTGCACAGATATTGCCAGACCTCCTGAGTTTCTTCAGCAATTTCTGGTTTTGTTTCAGATTTCCAGAATCCATAGTTTTTGGTTTCATTTTAACTGAAACATTACCTGCCTTGTCACACAGATATTAAAAGGATCACAGTGCTATTTGTAAAACATCAGAGGAGTTTTCCAAGTGATCAATGGTTATCCCTCTACTAGTAGCACCAAAATTGATTATCAAGCCAGTTGTCTCATTGCTGTTTATGAGATCTTGTTGGATGTAACCTTGCTGCAACATTTTCCCACATTACAACAGCAAGTCTATTTAAAGCCACTTGATGACCATAAAGTGGTTTGGGAGATTGCTAAAGGCATAACATGAACACATTTTTGTTCGTTCCATTCCTGTGATTATCTGATTCATCCTGAGCAACAGCACAGAAAATCCAATAGTTGTGGTTGAAAACAAAGCCATCACTCATCACCACAGCCAAATTAGTAAAGAAGGTTTTGCCCCTTCATAGCCTTCAAAATTACCCATTTTTATCCTCCCATTATTGAACTAGTTTGGATTTTCCACCTCAGTGACTGAAGAGAAAAATTACAAAAAATTAAGTAAAGTTTGACCAGAAGCATCTTCCATTCTACGTGCTAGCTCCAACTCCAAACTCAGTAGTCCAGTGATAGCAACTTATCACATCAAAGAATGGGTTAACGCATAGAACTGTAGCTATTTTGGCTTCAGCTCCAAAGAAGAGTCATTGGAATCAAAATGCCAAATGTCCACACATCCTCCCAAACTTGCTAAGTTTATCCAGAATTTTCTGTTTTTATTTCAGATTTCCAGCATCCACAGTAATTCCAGCATCCCTGTATTTAAGACTAAACTAAGTATGTGCTGTTAGGTGAATATGAGAGATCCCATGGCAATATCTCAAAGAAGAACAGGGGTGTTCTCACTGATACCCCGCCCAATATTTATCCTTTAATCAACATCACCTAAATAGATTATCTGGTAATTACCACATAGTTGTCTTTGGGAGTTTGCTGCATACACATTGGTTGTGATGTTACTTACTTTACCAAAAAGGCTTTACTTCAAATTGTACTCCTATGATTGTAAAGCACTTCAGCATATCCTGAAGTTCTGAAAAGCACCATATAAATGCTAGTTTTCTTTTAAATTGAAGGTTTAGACCTTTAATTAATGTAGTTTCACTTTAATACTTGGGCAAAATGGGAGAGGATTTTAACGTAGAATTTAGTGTAGAAATTTATTTTCCGAAAGCAGATTCACTGTTTTGATTTAAAAAAAGTTAAATAAAATTCTGTAGTTCTGTGCTGTCATGTTTGCTATAAATATCTCTACCATGATAGATGGATAGTGGAGTGGATTTAGACAGAACAGTTTACCTGTGGGACTTGTACTCATATCTAGCCCAGAATGACAGAATGAAAGTTTTCTCTTTCTGTTGCCCTGAAAGTTCCACGTGAAATGAATTTGTGCAATCTATTTGCATTTCTTTGTGAATTCAGTCACACAGCATAAAATATTGGCCTGGATTTTGCAGTAGTAATGATGGTGAAACTGTCAAGGTTTACTGTCATTACTCCACTGAAATTAATGGGGTCCATACAGGCACAGAGTAATGCAAAAGTCATTGACAGTGACCCTACACTTCTGCAGGCAATTCTGCCCCATGTGAACTCCCTCCACAATTAGTATATTGATGACAAAATGTCCTGTTTTACATTAGTAGTATTGTTGTAAAAACCCTTAATAAAACAATACATCATTAAATGAGATGTAAGTGGGTTTATTAAAAAATGCATAGTTTTAAAATAGTAACAAGTGTTATTCCTAATATTTTAATTTCTATCTTAATCCATTAAACTCATTGGGCTGAATCTTACCAGAAACCAGCCGTATAATTTCTGTTGAGTTTCAGGGAGGATTTCTCCCTTTGAAGCTGAGCAAGTTTGAACATTCAATAATTCAAGCCTCCTTAGCTGCCTGCTATGCCTCTGTAGTGCCCCTCTTGTTTCAAGCCTGAATCATCTACTCGGCATAGGTGGAAGTACTTGCACCACTGCATATCCTTGGATCCCTGGTGTGAGCACTATATTTAAAAGGCTGTTGCACACACAATCAAGCACTGGTAGTCTGGAGCTTCCCTGCACGATCGAAGACATTTGTCCCAAACATGGCAGTCAAGGGGAAGTTGGTGCCCAACTTTGCAGCAGGGACCTGAAGATCTTGGTGAATGGAGTGGTGCAGAGTAGAACAAGCTCTTTCCCCAGGACTGGCAAAGGAGGTCATGACACCAGCCCTTGCCACCTGGGTCAGAGTGGTGTCCACGGTCTGGCAAAGCCCAGCAGTGCCGAAATAAGGTCAATGACTTTCTCCCTTCATCAGGGTAACAGTAGTGTGGGCACACAGCTGCTTAGATGGCCCATGCCATCAATGTGTGGACATATTGACTTCCAGTTCCATATTCTGCTGGTACACACAGACCTTGAACATATATGCAGCCTCGATAAAATTTAGAGGAATGTAGCAGCATAAGCACTACCCTCTTCTTTCTGCTATGTCACACTCACTGTCTTCTTGGTACCACACAAACCTGTCACTAAGGCTCATGCTCTACTGCTCTCACTAATGCAAGTGGTATTTTCCCTCATTCATTCCTATCCTCCTAATGCCCACATTACTAACCCTGTATGGCCTCCGCCCCTTACCATCTTTTCTCCACCTGCACCAACATCAACAGCTCTGCCACCCACTTTTATCTCACAATCCCTTCCTTTGATGGCCTATGATGGGGCTGAAACAGCCAAGAAGGTGGTGCGGTGCTGGATATTTATCCCCAACTTCTATGAGGAAAGGAACTTGGTCTTTACCAGTGAGGACTGAGACCACTCCCGTGAAGATGGTGAAATGTCCATGTCCCCATAACCAAGTATGAAATATTGTCCATTATTATGCTCCTCACCCATTACCCCTTTCTTGTGGACATATTATAATGCCTCAACTCCTACGCCTTGGTTCGAAAACTTTTTCTCAATTGTCTCCTCCAGTGACCTTGAGTCTCTGTGGTCAAGAAGGTGACCTTAGAAGACATTCCATACTCCACCTCTGAAGAAGACAGTGCAGATGCCTCAGAGGAAGCAAGACTGCTTCCTGAACCCTTACCAGCTCAGATACTGACGGCTCAGTGAGTATTTTATTTAAATTACAGCCAGGAGGATCTGCTGATGAGTACTTTACTGCCACGTCTCTGCAGCTGGCCAAGGGAGAAATGATTGCTGCTGGAGACCAGGCACCTGCTCAGCCCCAAGGCAAGAGAGGACCTCGTGGTACTAACAATTCATGACTTGTCAACACACACATACAGACATAGGAGCAGCAAGGGGGTTTGTCAGAGGCACTTGGCAACCTGACACAGAGCTTGCTGGACTGCAGCAATGAGCTCGGGCCCCTGCTACCTCAGGCACACAAGTGTCTGGCTGCCTCCATTAATATGTTGCCAGCTGCAGAGTCAACTGGGTATGGGCACAGACATGCATTCCAACATTCCAGCCAAAGGTCTTCAGCACCAACGGCACGGTGAGGGGGGCGGAATGAGGGACCTGAGGCCTCTTCCTAAAATAGAGACAGGTCAGTGAAGGACTCTTTGAAGACTCTTTTCAGGACACTCCAGAAGCGGTTGGACCTTCCTCCTTCACCCTGCCTGCTGCCCTGTGGTAGTTAATTTCAAGGAGAGTCCACCTACCCCTGGGCTGTGCACACACATGCACACAGACACATCCACTCTCCCTCTCTCTCTCTCTCTTCACCAACATCCCCTATTCCCCCCTAGTGTCTAGTCCCTCTAGACACAAATGCTTTTGGGATCATCAACCAGACCCCCATGGGTTAATAGCTCCACTGTGGGGCAAGATTTCTCCACTGTAGCTGTGGAACTGAGGACTGCACTGAAATGTAACAGAAGGGAAAGGAAGAAGGAGATAAATGAGTGACACACCAATGTAAATGAGCATTCACATTTGTAAATCCATGTTCACTTTTCACCATCAGCTGTGTGCATGAATGTCAATCTAGCTGCAACTATAACATTGAATGTACAGAGCCTAGCCATCTGTGCATTTACCATGCTTGGTGATCCAAGGTTTGTTGTGAGCAACTCCAGTAACTTTTGCAGGCGGTGGATAAATTACAGTGATTGGCTCTTTGCAAGTAAAATCATGCTTTCCAGGCATCACAACATTGCTATTGCAATGATGAGATTGCATTCACTATATTGCATGGTATGGTCATGAATGCTTGGGGTCAGGATTTTGACTGCATACAATTGGTTAATGCTGGAGGTTCACAAAGTATGTGGTGCTCACAGGTATGTTTCATCTTCAGTATATAGGTGTTTCTGTAATGCTGTTGTCCTTTGAAGGGTCTCTCTTCATTCACACATGAAGTCCCCTCTCTCACAAAATGAAGCATTTACCCACCTGCTCCAGGTACGGTTGCAGTAGTTTCATCTTTATCCTGCACTAGTTATTTACAGTATGATGAAAAGTCAGCAGCAGTCACACTTCACACAGAGAGTCTCAGTCTCAGCCTTTAGAATTGATGAACTACCTCAAATGTAAACATTTCCTCCTTGGTAGTCCTCTGTATCAACCCCATAGGCTTTGAATTCCCCAAGTCCCTACCAACCTGTCTATCTAAACCTTGATCTACTCACTGTACACCTCAGCCCCAGGAATATTGAATGGTGGAGGGAATGGATACTTGTGGATGTGGTGCACATCAGGTGGGCTGCTTTGTCTTGGTTGGTGTCAAGCTTCTTGAGTGTTGTTCGAGCTGCATCCATTCAGGTGAGTATTAAGCTTTATTGAGTGGCAACAGTGTGAAATGTTCAGATTTATTTGCGCAAATTGATGCAAATAAACTAAAATTACGCAGAGCCTGATTTGTTTATGCATGTAATTATGGTTATCGGAATTGACTGAAAAGAGTTTATTATATATTGAATTACTTTCAAGACAGGGACTATTGTTATGCATGGCTTCACAAAGGGAACTAATGGCTGACATTTTTATTAGAGTTCTTTGAGGAGGTAATGAGCTGGGTAGATAAAAGGGGGAAACTATATTTCGATTTCCAGAAGGTGTTTGATAAGGTTTCACACACCAGGCTACCTTAATAAGAAAAGAGCCCATGCCGTTGGATATAGTATATCAACATGGATCAAGAATTGGCTAACAAATAGAAAGTGGAGAATTGAGACAAGGGGGGCATGTGGCTCATGGAGTTTCACAGGAATCAGTGCTGAGGCTACAATTATTTATATTATATTATAATCATTTTGATGAGAAAAGTGGATGTATTATAATCAAGATTGCAGTTGGTGCAAAAGTAGGTGGAAAGGCAAGTAATGCACATGACACAAAGAGTCTGCAGAGAGAGGTTGCCAGGTTAGATGAGTGAGCAAAAACATGGCAAATGGAATATGTTGTGGGAAAACATGAGGTTTTGTACTTTGACGAGAACTACAATCTTGTGAAGTTTTATGTATTTATCTATTTATTTCCTGGGAAGTGGGCATTGCTGTCTGGCCAACATTTATTGCCCATCCCTAGTTGCCCTTGAGAAGATGGTAGTGAGCTACCTTTTTGTACCATTGCAGTCCACCTCTTGTGGATTGTCCCACAACACCAATAGGAAGGGAATTCCAGGATTTTGATCCAGCAACAGTGAACGAATGGTGATATATTTCCAGGTCAGGATGGTGAGTGGCTTGGAGGGGAACTTGAAGGTGGTAGTGTCCCATATGTCTGCTGTCCTTGTCCTTCTCGATGGAAATGGTCATGGGTTTGGGAGGTGCTGTCTGAGGATCTTTGGTGAATTTCTGCAGCGTATCTTGTAGATTGTATACGCTGCTGCTACTGAGCGTCAGTGCTGGTGGGAGTGGATTATTGTGGAGGTAGTGCCAGTCAAACGGACAGCATTGTCCTGGATGGTGTCAAGCTTCTTGAGTGTTGTTAGGGCTGCACACTCCTGACTTATGCCTTGTAGATGGTAGAAAGGGTCTAGGCAGTCAGGAGGTGTGTTACTGGATGCAGTATTCCTAGCCTCTGAATTGGTCTTGGAGCCACTGTGTTTATGTGGAGAGTCTAGTTAAGTTTCTGGTCAATAGGATGTTGACAGGGGAATCAGTGATGGTAACACTATTGAACGTCAAGAGGTGGTAGTTAGATTGTCTCTTATTGGTGATGGTCATAACCTAGCATTTGTGTGGCGTGAAGGTTACTTGCCACTTGTCAGCCTAAGCCTTGTCCAGATCGTGTAGCATTTGGACGTGGACTGCTTCAATATCCGAAAGTTGTGAATGGTGTTGAACATTGTGCAATCGTCAGCGAACATCCCACTTCTGACATTATGATGGAGGGAAGGTCATTGATGAAACAGCCGAACATGGTTGGGCCTAGAACACTAACTACCCTGAGGAACTCCTGCAGAGATGTCCTGGAGCTAAAATGACTGACCTCCAACGACCACGACCATCTTCCTATGTATCAATCCCATTGATTCCAGTTTTGCAGGTCCTCGATGCCACACTTGGCCGAATGCAGCATTGATGTCATGGGCTGTCACTCTCTCCTCACTTCTGGAATTCAGTTGTTTTGTCCATAGTTGAACCAAGGCTGAAATGAGGTCAGGAGCTGAGTAGCCCTGGTGGAACCCAAACTGGGCATCACTGAGCAGGTTATTGTTGAGGAGGTACTGCTTGATAGCACTGTTGATGACACCTTCCCTCACTTTACTGATAATCGAGAGTAGACTGAAGAGGTGTTAATTGGCTGGGTTGGATCTATCCTGCTTTTTATGTACAGGACATACTTGGGTAATTTTCCACATTGTCGAGTAGATGCCAGTGTTGTAACTGTACTGGAATAGCTTAGGAAGCAGCACGTTTTGGACCATGAGTCTTCAGTACTATTGCTGGAATGTTGTCAGGGCCTGTAGCCTTTGCAGCATTCAGTGTCTCCAACCGTTCGTTGATATCATGTGGATTGAATCAAATTGGCTGAAGAGTGGTATCTGTAACGCTGGGAACCATTGGAGGAAGCCAAGATGGATCATCTACTCGGTACTTCTGGCTGAAGATTGCTACGAAAGCATTAGCCTTATCTTATGCCAGTTAATTCACTATATTTTTAACTTGTTCTTCAGTTGTAGACATCACTGTCTAGGTCAACATTTGTTGTCCACCTCTAATTTCCCAGATGGCAATTAAGAATCAACCACATTGCTATGGATTTGGAGTTACATACAGGCCAGACCATGAAAACATGGCAGATTTCCTTCCCTAAATGACATTAATGATCCAGGAGGAGTTTTTTTTTTTAAACAACAAACAGAAGTGGTTAAATGATTCTAATTTGGCTAACTTTGTATTGAATATGGTGGTATTTAAACCCATTTCCCCAGAACATTAGCCTCGAGTTCTGGATCACTAATCCCGTGACATTACCACTGCACCATGGCCTCTCCGGAACCGATGTTTTGAGGCATCTTGCACATGATGTAAGAAATATACAATTTACACAAAGTAAAACACCAAAGTGTTGAATAACATTAAAACATATAAAACACATCAAATTGATTTGAAAGAAACTTTGAGGTAAATATTAAGCTTACTTTCATGTCATCTTTTTTGATAGTTATCTGAATATTTCATCTTGCTTTTGTCTGATTAGTATTCTTTTTGTATCTTGCTTCACACTTTTAGGGCTTTCATATCCATTTGCCTTAGGAATGGGAAATTATCCCACACTGCCACTTATATGTAAATATCAGTGAAAAATTCAGAACTGCAAGGTTTAAGTATGCTGGCTGTTTATTACAAAGAAGGTAAATTTCTTGAATAGTGTTCAATATCAATCTTTTTCTGTAATGCTATTTAAACACAATGTATATTTTTCAAACGTCAAGAATTGCCTGTGTTTACTTCACAAAACCCTTATGGTCAACTCTCCTAGGCAAGTCTGCAGCTCACATGCTCAGTCATGCTGTTAGTAGATTCCTATCTGATGGCATGTTCCCTTGTGAACGTAGTAACGCTTTTAGCCAGTTGCTGCTCAAGAAGATGTAAGTGAGCAGAATGTAAGGAATTGCTTCCACTTTGCAGCATAACAATGGGATAATTCTGAAATTTGTAATTGTGTTTCTTGAAAATCATTCCACACAATCTATGTATTCCAGATCCCACTTTCTTCAGCAAGGCCAAACTCAATGACTCCGTGTTCCTTAAACCTTCTAAAGTTCCAACTGTTGTGTCTGCTTCTTTTTAAATAGTAAAACCACTTTTAGAAACATCCTTCTTGATTGTTAACACCAAAACAGTTCATCCTCCTCTCACAGCAATAGTCTTGTTGTTTCTCACTCAGCAGCATCTGTGTTCACTTTCTCATTCTGTCACAGAGTCACTGTCACTTTACTGTGAGTTAGTCTATAAAGCTGTCAGAACTGTTACTTGATATTTCAATTGGCTTCAATTTGAGTTTCTCTCCTATGGCAACCAGATCATATAGGCCTGTCTCTGAAGAGACGTTTCAAATTAATGTCACCATCTTTCACTCATGTCTAGATAATTCCGTTTCATCTTTATGTTAAAGGAGACATTGTAAAATATGACCAACCTTGGAGAGTTCAAGAGTTCAACGTTCATAAGTGTGTAAGGACTGTGGGCGCTCGATAGTAGAAAGGTCTGTCACAAGTGAAAGTTCCAACAAGAAGAGCTTCTTCTTTCCCCAGTTATTAAAAGTACAACAAGAAGCTTCCATTTTGATGCACTAGGGAGAAATTTAGCTCCCAAAGGCTGTAGATTTGCCTCAGTTGGGGTGTCGAAATGTTAAAAATCTCAAATCAAAAACGGAATCAGGATGGGACAAGACAGAGTGGGGTGGGTGGATAACTGAAATGTTCTCACCTGTGGACCACTGAGGAAAATGCTTTCATGAAGATGCATACTTCACATTTTGTATCCAACATTGGACAATTGGGTTGCCTTGGCCCAGGAAATCTCCGCAGCTATAGAGAAGTGAGGATTGCAGTTTGCAGGAGCTAAACATCTTTTCAGACGTGTTGAAGGGCAGGAGTGCTTCCTACTAGGCTCTGAAACTTAACTCTGAACTATTCTCGCAATCAGTTGGCCACTCCACTTCCCACTCCACGAGCATCAAAGCTCACCTTCCTCATTCAAACCACAACATCCACCCAAGCCATAATCTCAAAGACATAACTTTCTGATCTGCTACACTCTGCATTCAATCTCCCATACTCAGCCTCCAAACCACACTTCGTCTGATTTCTGATTTCCCCTTCCTTTCAGATCCTTCAAGTCCTCTTTTTGCTTCTATGTGTGTTCTGCTGAGGAAGATCTCACTATCTGGCTGGCTGTAGTTACAAATCAAAGATGAGAAAATGGTCATCAGGCATGCTGTAGAATTCATCAGGACCAGAGAGAAACACTTTCTTCTGGGTTTCCTGAACACAGAACAGCTTCAGCCAAAACTTTGCTCTCCCCTCTCTTTCCTGTAATTCCAGCCAAGTACTGCACATATTTTTTGCTTGCGAAAAGAGAATGCAATTTACACTTTACAGTATTTCTGTATTTCATTATCCTCATCTATTGATCTTTAAAAATTATTTATCTTGAATTTCATTGACTGAATCGCATTGGCAAGCTCAGACTTGACAAATTTACTTAGTTCGTTCGGAGAAGTTTTCACAAGGTATTATTTGGTTGCAGTAGTAATGAACCAAATGCAGCTTTCAGAATACTTCATAGTCGAGAAAGAGGTTTTATTCTGAGAGATTTCTAAGATTGCCACATTATATATTATTGAATAAGGTTGGCCAGGATATAGCCCTCTCATTATTTAATATCCTCTGCTTATTTCAACATCACAGTAATACATTTCATCAAGTGCATTATATCCTGGATACAGTAGCAAGATAAGAATGATTTTGGTGAGAAGAGAAAGGGTATGATTGGTGGTTGGAGATCATTTGAAATTGTTTACAGTAGTTTGATCTAAGACAACAAATAGAACATGAAAAATGTAGTTACAAATTGTGAGCTTTTAAAATGCTAATGGAATTTAATAAAATAGATACTATCTATCTACTGTCTAGAGAGAGCCAAGTTTCCTTTCTTCAAGTAGGAATTGGGAGGTTTTCTGACAGTGCTACTGTTGGGGAAGTCACAGATAGGGAGACAGAGTATCAAGCTGATACTGAGGTGTCCATGTTAAAAGGCATTTTTCTATTTCCTGAGTTATCAGTCCGGTTCTGGAGATTGTGAAGTCCCTGACAAGCTTCACATCCTTCACTTGTTCCAGCTCCCACTATTTCCATATTCCATCTCCCCCAATTCTTATCCTCAACCATCATAAATCCTTAAAACCCATCAACCAGTACCCATTCTAAACATAAGAGGGGACATTTCATAAAATTAGATCTGCATTTCAAACTAAGCTGACTTTTAAAAACTGTATATTGTAGAACATCATTTTACTAATTAAAAATCTGTCCATTTCATCTTTAAATTTACTCACTGTTCTGACATCAACTACACTCTGGTGTAGTCGTGACCCTTTGAGGGAAGTAATTTCTCCTCATCTCTTTTTTTAAATCTACTACCCCTTATCCTAAAATTATGACCTCTTGTTCTACGTTACCCCACATAGAGTCATAAAGTCATACAACTCAGAAACAGACCTTTCGGCCCAACTAGTCCATGCTGAACATAATCCCAAACTAAACTAATCCCAACTGCCTGTTCCTGGCCCAGATCCCTCTAAACCTTTCCTATTCATGTACTTATCCAAATGTCTTTTAAACATTGTAAGTGTACCTACATCCAACACTTCCTCAGGAAGTTCATTCCACATGTGAACCACGCTCTGCGTAAAAGATTTGCCCCTCATGTCTTTTTAAAATCTCTTTCCTTTCACTTTAAAAATGTGCACCCTAGTTTGAAATGTGAAACATTCATCCTACATCTGCTTTGTCAATCCCCTTTAACATCTTATAGACCTCAATTAGGTCTCTCATTCTTTCAAACTCAGAGAATATAGACCTAAACTGCTCAGTCTGTCTTCATAAGACAAACCCCTCATCTCTGGAATAAATCTAGTTAACCTCTTGTTTACTGCCTCCAATGCAATTACATCTGTCCTCAAGTAAGGAGGCTAAAGTTGTAATATTCCAGGTGCAGTCTCACTTATAACTTGTACAGCTGCAGCAATACTTCTCAACTTTTATACTCTATTCCTTTTGCAATAAATGCCAAAATTCCATTTGCCACATTCATTACCTGCTGCACCTTCATACTAGTGTCTCTGATTCATACACAAGGACACCCAGATCCCTCTGTACTGAACCACTTTGAAATTTCTCTCCATTTAGATAATAAGCTGTCTTCCTATTTCTCTGACCAAAATGGATAACTTCACACTTATCCACACTAAATGTCATCGGCCAAAGTTGGCCCATTCACCTAACATATCAATATCCATTTGTAAATGTCTTATTTCTTCATTGCAACTTACTTGCCTACCTATTTTATTGCCATCTGCAAATTTGGCTATAGTGCTTCCTATTCCTGCATCCAAGTCACCAATGCAGTTTGTAAATAGTTGACCAGGCCCAAACCCTGTGCACCTCACTAATCATATCTTGCTAAATAGAAAAAGAACCATTTGTCCCGACTGTCTGCTTTCTGTTGTTAACCAATTCTTTAATAAAAGGTAATAAATTACCTATAACCCTATGCAATCTTAACTTTTGTATTAACCTTTTGTGCAGCATCTTATCAAATGCCTTCTGGAAGTCCAGATGTACTGGATCTATCAGATGCTAATTATCTGCCTTGCTTGTTACATCTATGAAGAATTCTGGCAAACTAGCCAACTATGATATATCCAATATCCAGAAAGTTAGTTCTTAGGAACAATACTGTGAACATTCCTTTCCCATAAACAGATAAGGATGCAACTGTCAGCACTGAGTGTGTAATGCCACTCTTTCTGGGGAATGGTTGACCCCCTCAACCACAGCTATGTTCTTGACTTGCTTCCATAGTTGGTTGAGGAAACTTTAACTCTGTTTTTTCCTTCACAAATGCTGCCAGACTTGCTGAGCTCTTCTGTGTCATATCGTAAACGCTAAAATCAGTGCCAGTGTTGCTCCCATTGAGTAATTAATCTTTGTAAACAGGCAACCCACTGCACTCTCTTACTCACTTTTGAGAAAGTGCTCACAAGCAGCCCAATGACATTGTAGAAGTCAATGGGAATCACCTTCCCAAAATGTTATCACTATAATAACCAGCACCCATGCCCCCACCCACACCCAAACCTACATGCAACTTCTTGTTAAAACCGCCACAATAAATTAGCTACAGAGATAAGAAAATTATAGTGATTGCAATGAGTTCAGCCGTGTGGACCTCATAGAATATGGGTTTCCTGATTGGTGCTGTTAATCTGGTCCAGAGACCCCTGGCTGACAGATATAAACTGGAGAGTCAGTGGTTCTAAATAAAAACCGAAAGAACTGTGGATGCTATAAATCAGGAACAAAAACAAGGTTGCTGGAAAAGCTCAGCAAGTCTGGCAGCATCTGTGAAGGAACAGAATTAAAGTTTCGGGTCCAGTTCTGAGGAAGGGTCACTGGACCCAAAACGTTAACTCTGTTTTTTCCTTCACAGATGCTGGCAGACCTGCTGAGCTTTTCCAGCAACTTTGTTTTTGAGTCAGAGGTTCTGTTCACTCTGAGAGCTGGCTCTGAGGGAGCTGGATCAGTGTCAAGTACTGTGCAGGATACTGGTCTCTGTGGAGTTATTTCAAAAATACATTTGAATTCCACTCTCCAAGCTCCCTAGACCAGTGACAAAAGTCTGAATAACCTCAAATTTCTACACAGGCTTTGGGAAAAGATCACAAAGCTGCGCAGAGTCACTCAAGCACTTAATCCTTACGGTTTGTAATTGAAATCCACTTTTCTCACAAATGGTCTCCTCATGAAATATACATTTTTGAAAGTACTAAGCATAATATCTGCATTTTCTGAGATAATTTTGTGAAGCCTTTTCTAAATATACCTTTGTTGCTGTTGAATTACATTTATTATTCCAAGCCACATCAGGTAAAGGTGACAAGGGATATGAAGCTGTCACAGATAAATGGAGTTCTTGAGATCAGCCATTATATCATTGCATGGTGGCAAAAGCTCGAGGACTGAATGGCCTATTATTGGCCTATGTATTTATTTCTACCTATGTTTCACTTACATTGTTCTTTCTTTATTTCTAGACATCTCATTAACTGAATATTTTTCTTAACTCCACAGAGGAGTTATCTGTATCACCAGGAGGCTCAGGCTGCAGCTACAATGAAAAGCATAAGTGGGCCAAACAATCATCCACTCACAGCTAACAAAGATTTAATAATAGGAATGAGACATTGTGACCCATGGGGTAGTAGTAAAATCTTTGGCCTATGCTATTTGCTACATGAATTCTCCAAGCATTCTAGAACCTATAAGTGCATTTGCAATGCAGACCAAGGAATACATGTCAGTTGCAAAGTTGTTTCCAGGCGAAACATGGTACAGTTTATTGTCAAGTAGAGCAAAACATCTGCACACTCATTTTAACATATTATAAGGGATTTTAAATAAATTACTTTAATCTGATGGTTGAGAAGACTCCAGGGTTAAGACGGTACAGCAGGAAAGTAGAATGTTTGAAAAAATTTATCCATTTATGTGATGTGGACATTGTTAACTGTGCCTACGTTTATTGCCCATATCTAATTGTCATTTAGAAGGTGATTGTGAACTGCCTTCTTGAACTGCTGTGATCCATTTGATTTAGATAGACTCACAACACCTTTAGGGACGGAGTTTCAGGATTTTGAACCAGTAACACTGAAGGAATGATAATATATTTCCAAGTTAGGATGAGGTCTATGTGTTGGAGGGGAACTAGCAGATAGTGTTGTTTCCATACATATGCTGCCATTATCTTTCTCCATGGTAATGGTTGTTGTTTTGAAAGTTGCTATTTTAGGCGTCTTGCTGAATTTCTGCAATGCATTGTGGAGATGGAACACGTTGCTGATATTAACTGGATTTCTCCATGGAAAGCTGGCATGGGCATGATGGATTAAAAAGCTTCTATGTGTGCTGTAAATGACTGTGGCTCCAACAGTGCACCATTCCCCTAGTACAGTCCGAAAGTGTCAGCCTGGATTTTATGCTTAGTTCTCAGCTTCATACCACAAATTGCTATCTCAGGGGCACCACTAAGTCACAGTTTAGAAGCAGAATAGGAGCCAATACATTTGGAAAGAGAGAACTAAAGAGGGGTGGCACAGTGGCTCAGTGGCTAGCACTGCTGCCTTACAGTACCAGGGACCCGGGTTCAATTTCATTCATGGGCAGCTGTCCGTGTGGAATTTGCATATTCTCCCTGTGTCTGCATTGGTTTCTGCTGGGTGCTCCAGTTTCCTCCCATAGTCCAAAGATGTGCAGGTTAGGTGGATTGGACAAGCTAAATTGCCCATAGTGTCCAGGGATGCATAGGTCAGGTGGATTCATCATGGGAAATGTTGTGTTACAGGGAAAGGGTAGGGGGATGGGTCTGGGTGGGGTGCTTTTCAGAGGGTCGATGTGGACTTGTTGGGCCGAATGGTCTGTTTCCCTACTGTATGGATTCTATGGACCTACAAGAAAAATATATAACTGCAGAATCAGGTGTTGAGCAAATGCAGGAAATGGATTGGAAAGGTGAATTTCTGCAGCAAAGCTTCAGTGAGGGAGTCAGAGCAGTGCCAGTGACAACTAATAACAAAGATCAAAAGGATGTACACTCAGGCATGAGAGAAGTAGAATTTCTTTTTATGTATTCATGGAATGTGACCATCACTGGCTGGGCCAGCTTTTAATGCCCACCCCTAGATGTTGTTAGGGAGGTGGTAATGAGCAGCTTTCTTGAACTGTCACAGTGCATGTGCTGTAGGTAGACCCACAATGTCACTAAAAATGGAGATCTAAGATTTTGAACATGCGATACTGAAGGATTGGTGGTTTATTTGTAAACCAGGATGGTGAATGGCTTGGAGGCGGGCCCTCAGATGACTGTGTTCCGACATATCATCTGCCCTTGCCCTTCTAGGTGGTAGAAATCATGGATTTGGAAGTTATTGTCTAAGGATCCTTGGTGAATTTCTGCAGTGCATCCTATGGATGGTAAACACTGCTGCTACTGAGTATTGGTGATGGAATGAATGATTGTCTATGGATGTAGTGCCAATCAAACAGACTGTTTTGTCCTGGAGAATGTCAAGTTTCTTCAGTGTTGTTAGAGCTGCACATGTTCATACAAGTGGGGAGTATTCAATCATACTCCTGAATTATGCCTTGTGGATAAGCTTTGTGGAGGTAGGAGGTGAGTTACTTGCTGCAAAATTCCTAGCCTTTGACCTACTTTTGTAGTCACAGTGCACTTACGTAGCTGATCCAGTTGAGATTCTAGTCAAAACTAACCAGAAATATCTGAAGTTTAGAAAACATGCACAACTGGGGGGAAAAGGGAATAGATGGTGGGCAAGACTTGGGAAAATTAGTTCAGCAATAAAAGCAAGAGGAAATACCAAAAATATGAAAAACAACAGCTATCCCCTGGAAAAAAAAGAGAACTAAATAGGATGTGCAATTCAGCAAGTTCTGCATTCAGAGAAGAAGTTAGCAATTAGATTTAAATCAATAAAGCCAACCTCATTAACCACAACAAATTCTACTCAAGTTGTATGATGATGAATGTTATGCAGTGAGTTGCAGACTGCATATCACTATGAAGTAGTAATGATGTATGCTATGATGCAGAGGAATGTTGGACTGGACTACGTAGAATTCAACCTATTACTGTCATGCAAAGCAAGATTTTCTCTTGGCATGCCTGGTAATAAAAATACAGTTCAGCAGTATTATCACCACATGGTTCTTGGCAAGTGCATATTAATAGCTGCTAGGGAGGTTAACAACTGTGGGCTATTATGAGACTGGAATTATTTGGAAATTTGCAGCAGAAGATTAAATACATTCACCCCAATAACTATTCAACATGGTTAACTGGTTAATATGAACATTTTATAATACTAGCGTAACATATTTACTACCATAGGTAAATCAACATCTGGATTTGTGAGCTCTTGGTATTGGTATTAAAATTCCTACCATCATAAAATCACTCCCTTAATGGCCCTAATGATATATAACTGTTAAACACACATAACTTTTTAATTACAAGACTTATTATTGCATAATAAGAAATGCTTATCACAGTGTTGTAAAACTCTTTAAATGCTAAGAGCATTCATCCTAGGTGTTAATTGTCACCACATGCTTTCTACATCAGTTCTGGTGCAATTGTATTTCTAGATTGAAATCAGCTGGATTTTTTATATTTATGGAGTGTGCAATAACCTAATCAACACCACCTTCTTTGTTTTTGCCTTTTAGTTTTTAGTCTTACACTTCTAGCAACTTAGAGGAACGAGGAGGTGAGCTAGAGCTGTCCTCAAATCCCTACTGATGATACTGCTGAGCAAACATTTGCAAATACTAAGATGAGGTCACAGATAAGTTTAACTCTCTGCCAATTATTTTCTCTTTCTCTTGTGGCTAATGGCCATATTTTCCAGCAAAACAGAGATGGAGATCTATTCTTTGTTGTCACAGAATACCAGTTCTGCTGCAATGATCAACTACAATAACTTGCATTTATATAATGCCTTTAAGTTAGTATATTCCAAAGGACTTCACCCATAGGTTCTTAGACAGAATTTGCATTAAGCCGTGGAAAGAAATATCGGGACATGTGCCCAGATGATTTGATTAAAAGGTAGATTTTAAGCAGCAACTTTTAAAAAAAAGAGGTAGAAAGGCAGAGAGATTAGGCAACGTATTTCAGAACTTGGGATATTTGGCAGTTCAAAAGAATGATCATCAAAGAGTCATTAAAATTGAGCATGCACAAAAGGCCAGAAATGGAAGTGTGCAGCTATCCTGCAGGGTTGCAGGGCTGGAAAAGATTGCAGAATTAGGGAAGGGTAAGGCAATGGAAATGATTTGAGCATAACGACAAGAATTTTAAAACTGAAGCATTGACAGAGTGGGATCTAGACATAAAGTAGTAAACAAGGTGATGTATGAAACCTCTGATGCTGCCTGGCCTGCTGTGTTCATCCAGCTCTATACCTTATTATCTCAGACTCCAGCATTGGCAGTTCCTACTATCTCTGATGTGTGAAACGGACGGGGTATGAGTTCAGAGATGGGAAGCAGAGATTTGATGGAGCACCATTTTATGGAAGATTTAAGTTTGGGAGACAACCAGGAGATCAACATAATAGTTGTGACTAGAAGAAAGCTGTCTACTAAATTCAAGCTAAGTTCTAGGTTCTGTAGGGTGGATTTTGCCTTTCCTGAAGTTAATTTGAATCCTGCACGTCAGGGTTTTCCAGGCATCTGGAAAGTGTGATGGAATAAACAGAGTAAGTAGCAAATTACTTTAGTGACTTCTTAAATACAGCGAAGCAAAAATAAAATGCAATGATTATCCTTTAACATTGTATAAATTTCACAAAGAGTGAAACAAACATTGGGACATCAGAACCATAAACAAACTTCTGTATTAAATTATAGAAATTTTTATTATAACAGGAAAAGATCGACATTACACAAATAAAATGTGTTTACCAGAGCTAAATGAGTTAGTCATATGGCTGCTGATAGTTTCAATTGGAAAATCAGGGTTTTTAAAATATTATTTATTCATGGGATGTGGATGTTGCTGGCTGGGCTTATAATTATTGTCTATCCTTCATTGTCCTTGAGAAGGTGGTGTTAAGCTGTCACCTTGAACTGCTGCAGTCTGTTTGGTGTAAGTAGATCCACAATATCTTCAGGGAGGGATTTTGACCCAGTAACAGTGAAGGAATAGTGATATATTTCAAAGTCAGGACAGTGAGAGGCTTTGGAGAGAGGGGTGGGTGGTCTCTAGGTATTCTTATGTACTTGCTGCCTTGTTCTTCTAACTGGTAGTGGCCATGATTTGGAAGATGTCATCAAGAAAATTTGGTGAATTTCTGCACTGCATCTTGAAGGAGTGAATGTTTGTGGATGTGGGTCAAACAAACAGGCTGCTTTGTCCTCAGTGGTGTAAAGCATCTTGAGTATTGTTGAAGCTGTACTCATCCAGTCAAGTGGGGAGCGTTCCATCATACTCCTGACTTGTGCCTTGTAGATGGTGTATAGGGTTCAGGCAGTCAGGAGGAGTTAAATGCTATAGGAATCCCAGACTCTGACCTGCTTTTGTCAAAAATGGTGCTGAACGTTGTGCATCATCAAACGCTTCTGATCTTATGAGAAGGTCAGTCTGGAGCAGATGAAAATGATAGGGTCCAGGGGACTACCCTGAGGAGCTCCTGCAGAGATGTCCTGAAGCTGCGATGATTGACCTTCAACTATAGCCATCTTCCTTTTGTGCTAGGTATGACTCCAACCATGGGAGGTCTTTCTCCCGATTCCCATCAATCCAGTTTTTCTAGGGTGCCTCAATAGCACACTCAGGCAAATGCAGCCTTGATGTCACTTTCCATCTGGAATTCAGCTCTTTTGTCCATGTTTGAACCAAGGCTGTAATAAGGTTCGGAGCAGAGTGGCCCTGGCAGAACCCAAACTGAGCATCAGTAAGCAGGTACTGCTTGATAGCATTGTTGATGACGTCTAATATCACTTACTAATCATAGAGAGTAGACTGCTGAGATGGCAGTTGGCTGTTTTGGATTTGTCCTGCTTTTTGTGTATAGGTCATTCCTTGGCAATGTTCTACATTGTTGGGTAGGTGCAGGTGTTGGGGCTATACTCGAACAACTTGGCTAGGGATGAAACAGGTCTTCAGTACTATTAATGCTAAGAATAGAATTAAACAATTAATTTAATTTAGTTTGTGAAGTGTATTTTTTAACTAGCTTTGGGAACTATTTCAGCATCATGCAAGCCACTGGAAATAAAAAGATGTATTAATTAAATATAAACCATTGAGCAGATGAAACCTCTTTTCCACCAACTTGCCTCGCCAATCACATTGGTGGCAAAGTCATCTAGTGATACAAGAACCAACCATTGAAATTAGTTAAACCTGCCCACTGCATGTGATTGGATAACACACAGCTCACTTTGTCACATGCCTGTCAAACGTTGAAATCAGATCACAAAGGACTGCCACTGTTGTACCTCTGGATATTACATTGAGTAAGAGTCATGCTGCCAGGCAGAAATGACCATAGTCTTTGAAATTTCCCAATGACAGCAACAGTGGAAGACCCTGTTATCGGGTTCTGGATAAGCCAGTTTTTAATGTTGTCTAGATACTTCCTTCTTGCTCTTCTATTAAAGCTTCTGTATGGAGAACATGTCCAAAGAACTCTATTTGTCATCTTTTGATCTTACTGAAGAGTTATTTTGTTTTCCCAGCCTCATTCAGCACTTTTTTTATTCATTCTTTTCTTCACCAGCTTACCCTTCAGGTTCTTCTACTGCTTATTTCAAAACAGTTGATTTTCTTTACCTCTTTTCCAATGCTCCAGGCTTCATGTTCATAATTCATTACTGGCCAAATGTAATATTCCAGTACACAGATTCTCACTGAGCTACAAGCTGATGTTTTTTAGAATGTTGCTTAATTTTATAAAGACACATTGTACTATAGTATCACTGTTGTACAAGTAGACAGAAGAGCAGTGTGTGTTTATTTCTGTAAAAGTACAATCCTCAGAAAACTTTTACATGTCTCTGATACTCGAGGCTATCTTAGATGTGATTTTTCATCTGCAAAATGGCACAGAATTGCCTTGGTGTCTTGATCAACATTCCCCTCAGCCAGTGCACCAGAGCAGTTGAAGTGGTTATTCAGTTCATTTGGCATTTCAGTGTATAGATTTGGCTGCTTGTTAGTCTATACAGAAGCACTGAATGTGAAGTACTTTGGGATATCATAAGAGCATGGTAAGGAGCTGGATAAACACAGATTCTTTCTTCCTAAAATACTTTGGCATTGAGATTTCCGAAATGGTTACTCCGCTTTCATTAGCAGACGCACACAGCTTACATTGTCTCACTTCAATATGCTGCACAGGCACACGTATAGGTTTCTCGGCAACTGTATCCAAAGTGACCCGAAGCTACTCTATAGTATTACTCTGTTGCATTGCGAAAATGAACAAAAATTACTTTTTTTGTTGGGCTGCTAAGCACTCTGAGGCATCCTGACTGAGTTCATGCAAAGTGCCAGAGACATACCAGCTCTTTCTTAGATATTTTGCAGAGTCGTAGTCAGAAAGGAGAGTATTTGGCCCTTGTCTGTTTCAGTTGTGTCAGGATCACAGCCTAACGCTTGTACTCTGCCAACATCTTGTTTTACACTAAATACGTGGTTGACAATATGATAATGTCCAGATCATCCATTTCTTTGTGGTGATTTAAAGATAAATATGGGATAGGAGTCACGCTATTGGATTTTTTTTTACATTTATTTGCACTGATAGATGGGGACCGAAGTTGGTTCAACGTTTCATCTACTAGACGGGACGTCTGACAATACTGCACTGCAGCACAGGTGTTCATCCACTCAAGGACGTGAACCTATGACCTTATAGTTTAGAGACAAAAATGCCAACAACTGAGCCATAGCTAAAACTCATTTGAGCCAGAAAGACTGCCCTACTCACTCTCCTGGATCCTCCTCTTTTAAATATATCTCATTCCCCTTAAAAGAGATGATTGGCTGCTTTCTTCGGCATTTGGGCCAGCGTATTCCAGATCATGGCACTTTGGTGTAAAAAATCAATGCTGCAGCCTTTCTGGATGATTGTAAATGCCACTTGATCAGTTTAAACTGTGGCAGTGAGTTATAGCCCGCGTCAGTGCAGTAACTGCGATTGATTCAGTCGTGAGCTCACCGTCAGCTCCTCTCTCTCTATTGGGTCACTGGGTCAGCTTGTAACAAGTGTCTTGTCTATGAGCTCATCGCTGCCAGCCAGATTTAAAGCCTCCCCTTTCCACGTGTCCCCTTGTAAACAGTGAACTGTTTGCTGCTTGGCATGACCTACTGATTGGAGTGAAGAATCTGGAATGACATATCTATTATCGATACACAAATCTCAGCCGAACCTTAAACTTTTACAGTATAGCTTCGACAGGTATGCAGGAGTCGCAATGTCCCCCGCAAATATGCGAAGCTCAGAAGGAAAACGAATATCCTTTCGCAGCTGTTTTATACATGTTTTTAAAGAGATGTTGGATACGTTTTAAATGGTTTGTTAATGCACAGAATACACGTGGTAAAATTAGGACTCTTGAGTGTTTTGAGTGGCATGGAACTGAGGCACTGCCTGAAGTGGAAGTGAAGATGTATTCGCTAGACTCTAAGTTGATGCGATCAGGCCAGTGTCAATGAAAGAATATCTTATACAGCCTCTTCCAAAGGGCATTACCAACCGAATCACGAGATTGATACATTTAATTGTCAGGATGTGAAACAGTTTCTCCGAATTAGTGAAATTTTGCCTGAGCATACAATTTGTTTTGTTGATGAATGAATCACTCACCCGAAATACAGTAGTGTACAAATTCTTAACCTATTTCCGTACATGGCTCCTCCGGACGATTAAATACGACTTTAGGAATGGAAATATCAATTTGCTGCAAACGGTGGCGTTATTACACAAACTCGACATTCCAACCATCAATGTTTGCACAGGGGCCTATCGTGAGGTCAGTACAAGACCATAAAAGTTATGAGGACAGGTAACATTCTATTCAACCTGCCATTCAATTGCTTATTAGTTGGTTCTTGTTGGCATCCCAAGTAGCAGAACAGTACCAATTGGAAATAAAGCATTCCTCAAATTTAGATGACTGTATAAATTTCATGTCAATTTATGTGCCTTATGACTTGCATTTTGGTTTTTCTTTCCCAGGCAATTGACAAAGTTAAATTTCGGCATTTTGGGCCAGAGGACTTTCTTTTTATGTATAAAGTCTTCACCAAACGAACTGAACCCCGTGACCTGTTTAAGCAATATAGCTCAGATGGCAAAAACATGACAATTTCTGATCTACTGTACTTTCTCAAAAGTGACCAGCATGAGAGCAATGCAGATGAACACACAGCTTTAACAATAATTAACAACCATGAGCCTATGATGAGAAGTAAGTATGGTTTAAAAATGGTTCTTTCAACAATCTAATCAACAGCCTTCATCTCTTAGTCTTTGCCATTTCCCAGTTAGGCTTTCACTTTCTATCAGAATTAACTGGTATCATTGCCGAATCCTCCTCCAAAATGGACCTGTTTCATTGAGGAAAGAAATAGATCTTCTTTCCCTAAACAACCCAGATGACCCCCTACCCTCCCTCCCCCCCACACACACACACACACACACACACACACACACACACAGTTCCTTAAACCAGTCCAAGTCTTGAATACTGTTTTCATTGCTGGGAAAGGCCCATTGCAATATCTTTCAATGTCCCAGTCAGGACACAAGAACTCTAAACCCTGAGATATTTCTCCCCAGCACAGTTGCTTTTGTTTATTCATGGCTTGGTGGGCTATAATACTTGAACTTTCCCTATCATAAGAAGAAAGGACTTTAGATTGGGGGTAGAAATAAGCCATTCAACTCTTTGAAGTTATTCCACATTCCATTCAGTAATTTTATGACTGAACTGGTTGTGGTCTCAACTCCACTTGCCTATCTGTGCCATAACCCCTTGTCAATCAAAATTCTATCTAGCTCTGCCTTGAATAAATTCAACTATCCAGCCTCTTTTCCTTTCTCCAGAAAAGAATTCCACGCAGTAACAACATGGAGTCATAGAGTTCTACAGCATGGAAACAGACCCTTCAGTCCAACCCATCCATTACCAACCAGATATCCTATACTGACCTTTTCCCCTTTGCTAGCATTTGGCCCATATCTCTCTAAACCTTTCCTATTCATAAACCCCTCCAGATGTCTTTTAAATGTTGTGATCGTACCAGCCTCCACCACTTGCTGTGGCAGCTCATTCCATGCATGCACGACCCTCTGTGTGAAAAAGTTACATTTCAGGCCTCTTTTAAATCTTTCCCCTCTCATCTTAAACCTATGCCCTCTAGTTTTGGACTCTCCTACTCTGGGAAAGACCTTGGCTATTCACCCTGTCTATGCCCCTCATGATTTTATAAACCTCTGTAAGGTCACGCCTCAGCCTCCAATGCTCCAGAGAATATAGGCCCAGCCTATTCAGCCTCTCCCTACAGCCCAAACCTCCAAAGCAGCAACGTCCTTGTAAATCTTTTCTGAACCCTTTTAAGTTTCACAACATCCCTTCTGTAGCAGGAAGGCCAGAATAGAACACAGTATTCCAAAAATGGCCTCACCAATGTCCTGTACAGTTGCAACATGACATCTCAACTCCTATACTCAATGCAGTGACCAATGAAGGCAAGCATACCAAACGCTGCCTTCACCACCCTGTCCACATGTGGCTGTGCACTTGTACCCCTAAGTCTCTTTGTTCAGCAACACTCCCCAGTGCCCTACCATTAAGTGTATAAGTCCTGTCCTGATTTGCCTTTCCAAAATGCAGCATCTCACATTTATTTAAATTAAGCTTTATCTGCCACTCCTCAGTCCATTGGCCCATCTGATGAAGGTCCTTGTTGTAATCTTAGATAACCTTCTTCACTGTTAACTACACCACCAATTTTGGTTCATCTGCAAACTTGCTAACTACACCTCCCATATTAACATCCAAATCATTTATATAAATGAAAAAAAGCAGTGGACCCAGCACTGATCCTTGCGACACACTGCTGGTCACAGGCCTCCAGTCTGAAAAACAACCCTCCACGATCACCCTGCCTCCTACTTTCCAGCCAATTTTGGATCCAATTGGCCAGCTCCTCCTGGATATCATGTGATCTAACCTTGGTAACCAGTCTACTATGCGGAACCATGTTGAATGCCTTGCTGAAATCTATGTAGACAATGTCTGCCCCTTTGCCTTCATCAATCATTTGTCACTTCAAAAAATGCTTAGAGAGAGAAAAATATGATCATCTCCAGTTTGAAAGTAGTTCTCCTATTCTTAACTTGTTCCCCATTTCAAAATTCCCCCACAAGAGTAATCTTGGCATCCACACTATCAGTCCCCTCAGATAATTCTGATAAGTTTCAAATATGCCCTGCTGTATGGCCTTTCCCCTGTATCTTACCACAATCTGTCATATATGTTCTTTTCTAGCTGAGCTTGTTCTTTCTCAGGATCATAAAACACTCCTCTATCTTGAGAGTTTAGACATTACCTATTATTAGTTACTTGTTTTAACCATTCCTTTTTTTCTCTTTCAGTAAACAGTTATATTTCAAGTTCTACATTTATCATTACAGTATTTGGTTTTAGGCAGGCGAAATCACTTTTCACTTGTGGAATTTAAATCCTACCAAGTAGGAGTTTAATCTATTTACATGAGAGTTTTTACTTTTTGTCAGTTAATGCTTGATTTTTTGTGACAGATATATGCCACTTTCTCCAGCTTTGTGTTCAGTTGACAAAGGATAATATAACTTTAATCTGAACTGCAACTGAAGGAAAGCATTGGAAAATAACACATCTAAGCCTCAATGAATGTTACTGGCATGCATAATTGAACATTAAACACATTTGTCTGACATTCCTCTGTCTGCTATTTTAAAATGCGATAACAGCTTTGTTTTAAGTGGTGAATGTCCCTCTTATGAAAAACATTTGTCTTTTAACACTATACACCACTGTTCCCAGCAATAGATTTAACATAGCAGAATACTCTCAAAACAGAGACGTGGCATGAAAGAGTGGATCACATTCATCTAGGTTGAGCCCAGCCCTTAAAATAATTTTTAGGTCCTTCTGATTAAACTGTTCATTCTGACAGTGTTTCTATCTAGTCGGTTTAGAAGTCACTATCTTTCTTGTAGGAATTTGATGAATTTGAGACCTTTGCCTTTGTCACATGGGGTCAATGTTACAATGTGATCTTCTAGATTAGGTTTGATTGTCTGAGGGAGATGGATGGAAATTTTAAGAGTTTTCTTTCTTGTATGGATCCTGTGTTTTCAACACTTTTTTGCTTCTCTAGGAAGTGATTTATCTGGGATGACATATACAGTGGGGAAGCACTTCATCACAATGCACTCAAGATCACATGTGGGGTAGGCTTGATGGACCAGGTCTTTTCTGGCTTGTCATCTTCATATGTGTACTCGTAGAACTGTCAGATGACACCTTTTAATAGCTTTGAAGGCTTTGAGTGGATGAAAAGCTTTATATGATGATAACCTTCACTGCTATGGGACGAGCTGTGCTTGCTACAAAAGTCTGTATACTGGCTGATTCAACACGTCTATACTGGCCTATTTTGTGAAGCAGAGCAAAGGGACTCACTCCCTCATGTGGCTCCTGTGACACAAGGGATCTATTAATTTGTGTTTTGGAGTACTAGCAGGAAGAGACCGTTGGGTGTCTTCCCACCATTGTCTTCTCAGGAACTTGTCTTCCATTATTTAAATCATGCTGTTATAAGAGAATTCCAAAAAAAAAACCCATTCTCACTACTGTGAATCACACAATTAAATGACAATTGCAATCAAAAATAGTGTAAAACAGTCCAAAAACAATCAACTAGTGAACAAAATGCGTGAAGAAAAATTGAATTTCAGTTTGCTAAACAAAGAAGAAATATGGGAAGCATGAATGCAAACTGTGAATTCTTCAAGTTGACATGAGCAGACCAAGTCTCTGGACTCCCGATGCATTTAATTCTGGATGAGGTATGGCCAAAGATTTGCTCAACCTCACAAGATTCAGTGCAGGACTTAATCTTAACAACTAAATCCAAGACATATTTCCAAGTCAGGATAATGAGCGGCTTGGAGGAGAACTTATACCACTAACTGTAAGTTTCCAGCCATGCCACTCACCATCCTTTGCCATTCCTTCAGAGTCATTGGGTCAAAATCCTGAGGTTCCCTCCCTAATGGCATTGTGGGTCTGTGTAGTGATTGGAATGAGGGCCAGGTCGCTCTTATTGACTAAGATTTTTGATTGGGGTTGTTAACCTGGCCAATCAGGGAACCCTGGCTGACATATTGAAATGAGATTCAGCGACTTTCCTCATTCTGGGGACTGGCTCTGAGCTGGCTGGTCAGAGCCCTTGTACTGTGCACATGTGAATAAACGGCGACTTAGTGACAGGATACCAGCCTCTGTGCAATTATTTCAGTCTACTTACAGCACATGGAATGCAATAGTTCAAGAATGCAGCTCACCACCACCTTAAGGGCAAATAGAGATGGGCAATAAATGCTGGCACAGCCAGCGAAGCCTACGTTTCATGACTGAATATTAAATGATGTGACTAAAGCTCACCTATGATCTGTTGTTGGATGTGTGTTTGTTCCTATTGGCATCAATGTTGGCAACAATATCCTCCTTTCAAAACATACCAAGGCATCAATCCTCTGTGTCCTTTTGTTAGCATCATGCAAAAACATGAAGAACTGTTGAGCATATTTTTAAAATATGCCTATACTTGCAATATTGATATTGTTGCATTCTAGTCTGTGAAGTTATTATTGTCAGCTTGGATGCATTATTTTTTCTTGGATACTGGTTGTTGGCTGTTCTAGAAGTGAATCTATGTTCTACCAAACCAAAACATACCTGTGGCGCCATGATTGTAGGGTTATGAAAGTGGAATATATCATCTGATCTTCAGTGACCCCTTCAACTTCAATAGGCAGAACAATGGAAAAATGTCAGATCATAGTGCAAATTATAAACCACAAGACTAAATTTACTGAATACAAAATAGGGAAAAGAACAAACAGCATATTTATGTTAATTACAAGGATTATAAATGCTAAAATTTTGATAACAGTGAAGATACATTCCCTGTGCCAGCCTCCACATAAGACTTAGTTTCAACAAACAGTTGCTTGCTTCCTTTGGGGCTATGTGCCACTACACATAGCAGTTCTAATACAAGTCTTGCACTCCTGTTATGGGTACAAGCTGAGTGTAGGCAGAATAATATAAATGTATAAGGTAGGTGTTGGTGACTGGGTTCTTTGTGAAAAGTTCTGTAGAGGATCATGGCTCCATCCCTTTCACAGTCCTGCTGAGTCTTCAACAGGGCTATACTGTCAATCAAGCTCCTTGAAAAAAATTCTGCATTGTGTCAATCACATAAGATGTTTGAACTGTATGAAATGACTCTTCCCATTCATCTATCCCAACACTTTGATCAACTATAATAACAGAAAATTATCATTTGTTCTGGCAGCTATCAGGGACACTGTTGGACAGAATATCACTAATGACTTTGAATTCAGTAGATTTTGTCACAGCTTGGTTTTCCAGTATCTCAGGTTTCTAGATTCTTGACTGCTGCAAATTGTATTCCTCCCCACAGAATAAATAACTGAGCAGTGTCACCTTTCAAATCTGTTTCACAACTCTGTCACTTTTTTGCACGCACCTTCGTTTTGTGGTTTTGTTTACG
Source organism: Ginglymostoma cirratum (assembly GCA_024137785.1). Taxonomy (NCBI): domain Eukaryota; kingdom Metazoa; phylum Chordata; class Chondrichthyes; order Orectolobiformes; family Ginglymostomatidae; genus Ginglymostoma; species Ginglymostoma cirratum. The sequence goes on along the minus strand of JAHRHZ010000091.1, from coordinate 6,335,015 downwards.
ATTACATAACTGATGTGTTTTGTGGTTCTATTTGTTAAAAGAAAATATTTGTGGGCTATTTTAATGGCTACGTTAATAAGTTCACTACTTAGGAAGGTGCTATGTTTGATTTCTAATCTGTGCTTGGTTAGTTACTGTCAGCTGGAGGGAAGTGGGAAAACTACAATGTGCTCAGTGCCTTTAGAGAAGAAAGAGGCAAGATTGTCTTCTGAATCTTGTCTGTCACTTTGTTATAACTTGTTTGTGCCTGTTTAAATCTGGTACCCCAGTTGACTTGTTGACACTTAGACATATAAATGGCCAGCTTGGCAGAATGCCACAGATATCTGATGTCTGTGGAATTGTATTCTAGAATGATGTAATACATGTATAGGGCAGGAAGGGAGAAACAAAATGTACCTAATGTTTTAAACATTATTCTGTCATGCAGCCAAAAGGAAAAGAAGGTTGATGACATCCAGTGGTTTCTTAAGATACCTAACCTCCATGGATTGTTCCATATTCAATCAAGATCATACCAAAGTCTATCAACGTATGGATTTGCCCATGGTGAATTATTTCATAGCATCTTCACAAGACACCTGCTTCACGAGCAATCAATTAATTGAACAAAGTGATATTAATGGATATATAAGGTACATGGTGCACAATGATCAAAAGTGGCAAAGTTGGGTTATTTGTATGATAATTTCAACATGCTATTAGCAGCTTTTAATATGTCAGAATTATTCATTAAGAATTGTTGACACATTGTTTTGTTTGTGAATTGCATGGAAACTGTGCACTTGACAATATGTTTCATTTTGCTTGTTAAAGGTGCATTATAAATGCACCACAAAGGTTGCCGATGTTCGTGTGGATATTAATAATAATTGTACTGCTTGATTCCAATCAAGCGAATTCTGATCTGTGAAAGTGCATGTGTTTGATGTCAACCAGTACCTGCATGGTAACATTCATATTCAATAGTTTTATGCAAATCTCCCATACACTATCATTGATGTGATTTTTTTTATAAATATTGGATTGGAAATGTAGAACAAATCTTAAACTCTGCAGCTATTTAACAGATCACTAATAGGTAATTAATAGGAATCAATTACTCTGATGAAAATCACATTGCAGACAAGTGGACATTCTAATTGAAAAGGGAAATATTGGCCTGAGCAAAACACAATGAGACATTTTTGCTTCAAAAAGCGTTTTTTTTTTACAAAGGAAGATAAAGTATAAATTGGTAAGTACTTTTCAGGGGATGAATGTGAAGGAAAATATTTTGACTCTTAAAAGTACGCATGCAAAGATGACCAGTAGTTATTAAATACTCTCTGTGTACAGAAGCATTTTCTTGAATTTTGTAAGGGAGAGTCTTGTGATAAGCAAAAACTACAAAAACTTAGTCCACAGAGGGTCTATCATTAGAGGATCAAGTCAGAGAGAAGATAATTTAGTCTTCCGGATTCCCCTTGTTATCCGTGACTCATTCAGCTCGTTGCTTGTCTTTTCTTTTTTAACACCAAGCTGTGTCCCTCTGTTCCCTCTTTCTGATGAAGAATCTGTATGTCTTTGGTTCAGTCTATTCTGTTTTCACCAAGATAACTGGCAATCTGTTTCACAAATTAACAGCTCAAAGCATGAATTATTTAGTCCCTGTTATTTTTGGTTCAGCAATGCACAAGAAACTGCTGTGTTCACCCTACACAGAAGTGTTTATGAGCCTGCTTCTCACAGGGCAGTAACTAGGCGAACCTTGCAGCCTAACCTCAGGGAGATTTTGGGACATATGAACAATACCTTACTCTAAGAGTTAGATTTTAAGAAGTGTCTTTAAGGATAGCGTAAAAGGAATACAGAGAAGTGAGGAGGATTTGAGGAGAGAATTGCAGAATTTAGTTCTTGACTTCCAAAGGCACTGGTATGGGACAAAGAACATGGAATTGTGCAAAGGTTTTGATAGGTCATAGGACTGCAATACATTGGACCTATGTGGTACTGGTGATGTAGAAGGCTCAATGCATGCGGTTAAGCATACCAAGGAATGTGTAACAAACTTTAGAACTAGAAGAACCTATAGATCAGGGGGGTTTTGACATTGGTAGCAGAATTCGAACAGAATGACCAAGCAGGTACATATGAGGTTTCTCTTTGGTGTTGTTCAAGAAGCAAAACAGGATTGAAGTAGCAAATCTATTTAAAAAAAAACAGAAAATACATATGTTTATGAACTGCAAAAGTTGATGAATTTGTTTTGAATGGTGGATTTTAACCTTCATGGCATTTCTGTTAATTAGTTTGTTTGAATTAGATTAGTTGAGTTGAGTAGATCTTAGTGCATTTAGTTGGTAGGGACTTATCTTTTTTAAATTGTGCACTGTGGCTTGGGAGAGAGACTTTTTAATTTGCAAAGATAATCTTTGTGTAAGCTATTCATGGATTAGTCGACATACTTGATTTTCTCCCACTGAAGCATCGGTAGCTGGAAATACTGCTTTATTAATTAACATTGCTGTCACAGAGCTTTTTGACAGAGCACACATCAACACACATCATTGGCTCTGGAGAGGTGCACCTCTTACAGTGAATGAATAATGGACAGCAAGTCATACAGGTTGCACTGATTTAGATACTCGCATTCCTGGTCTGTACTCCTATTGTCTAATTTCCTTTGCTACAATTACATTTTTAATGTCTGTCTTATTCCAGACACTGGAACACAAAATCTAAACTGATATCTCAATGCAATAAAAAGGGTGCTCTGCAACTTCAGAGATGCCCACTTTTTGGTGACAGATTAATTTGACACCCTCTCTACACTTTTTTTAATACTCTTATTTTAAAGAAGGACATCTTCTTTATTTTCCCTGGGACCCTGGAAAATATTTATCTCTCAATCACCGCTTAAAATAGATTTCCAGTCATTTTAACAGTTTTGTTTGTTGGACCAAACTCTGGGTTTCCAAATCTCTTCCATTACAACAATGACTATACACTGAAGGTACTAAAATGGCTGCAGAATATTTTGTAAAAGCCTGAGATTGAAAAGCTCCACATAAATGCATGTTGCTTTCTTTATATTCCTGAGTTGTACAGGTAAGAATTAAATGCTGAAACTAATGCAGTACATTTGCCAAAAATGCCATCCCCTATTCCCAATTCCTTTGCCTCCGCCGCATCTGCTCCCAGGATGAGGCATTCCACTCCCGTACATCTCAGATGTCCTCATTCTTCAAGGACCGCAACTTCCCCCCAACAGTGGTCGAGAACATCCTTGACCGTGTCTCCCGCATTTCCCGCAACTCATCCCCCACACCCCGTCCCTGCAATAACAACCAAAAAAGAATCCCCCTCATCCTCACGTACCACCCCACCAACCTCCGGATCCAACGCATCATCCTCCGACACTTCCGCCATCTGCAATCCGACCCCACCACCAAAGACATTTTTCCCTCCCCACCCTTGTCTGCTTTCAGGAGGGACCACTCTCTCTGTGACTCCCTTGTCTGCTCCACACTCCCCTCCAGCCCCACCTCACCCGGCACTTTTCCCTGCAACCGCAGGAAGTGCTACACCTGCCCCTACACCTCCCCCCTCACCCCCATCCCAGGCCCCAAGAAGACTTTCCACATCAAGCAGATGTTCACCTGCACATCTGCTAATGTGGTATACTGCATCCGCTGTTCCCGTTGTGGCCTCCTCTACATCGGGGAAACCAAACGGAGGCTTGGGGACCACTTTGCAGAACACCTAAGCTCGGTTCGCACTAAACAACTGCACCTCCCAGTTGCGAACCATTTCAACTCCCCCTCCCATTCCTCAGACGACATGTCCATCCTGGGCCTCCTGCAATGCCACAATGATGCCACCCGAAGGCTGCAGGAACAGCAAATCATATTCAGCCTGGGAACCCTGCAGCCCAATGGTATCAATGTGGATTTCACAAGCTTCAAAATCTCCCCTCCCCCAATCGCATCCCAAAACCAGCCCAGCTCGTCCCCGCCTCCCTAACCTGTTCTTCCTCTCACCTATTCCCTCCTCCCACCTCAAGCCCCACCCCCATCTCCTATCTACTAACCTCATCTCGCCCCCTTGACCTGTCTGTCCTCCCTGGACTGACCTATCTCCTCCCTACCCCCCCACCTACACTCACCTTTCCTGGCTCCATCCCCGCCTCTTCGACTTGTCTGCCTCCTCTCCACCTATCCTCTCCTCTATCCATCTTCTATCCGCCTCCCCCTCTCTCCCTATTTATTTCAGAACCCTCTTCCCCTCCCCGATTTCTGATGAAGGGTCTTGGCCCAAAACGTCAAGTTTTCCTGCTCCTATGATGCTGCTTGGCCTGATGTGTTCATCCAGCTCCACACTTTGTTATCTCGGATTCTCCAGCATCTGCAGTACCTATTATCTCTGGAGTATTTCCAACTCCTTTTATTGCTAATTAAGTATAGCAATGGAGTTAAGTCAATGCATATTCTGTTTTATTGACTCATTACAACTAAATAGCCAATGTTCGTTGATGCAATCGTGCACCCTTCGTGTTTAGTACCTTTCACAAGATGCATATTGTTTCTACTCCAGTATTTTAGTTTTGTTTACTTTCTTGTAAGCTCGGAAGGCGATTCCAATGGCATTTAAAAAAAAAAGTTCAATACATTACAATTTATCTTGAAGCAATGCTAATGATTCTTTCACACCCTATCGCTTTCCCAATTTGTGTAACAGACTTAGGACCAAATTATATGAGCTAGCGCTTTTCGCACACAGCTTCACATGACAGGCATCAGGTGCAATGGTTGGCACCAGGCTAAGAATTAACCTTAAAGGCTTTCCGTCATTAAAATTAACTAGTTCGCAAAACCTTCTCCTTATTGTGCTCCAGATAATGCATCCATTCTTTTAAGTGATTCAATGAGAGATGTTAGTTCTTTCCCTCAAAGTTGGTAGTGCAAGCATGTCATTATTTTACTGTCAGAAATAGGAAGAGTTTTCTGAGTGAGTTGCATCCTGTTATATTTGTGACATTCATTTCCAGTAAAATTGAAATAGTATCAAGCTGTTGCATTCAATGGTAGATTATCAGATATTACAAAAAAATTTCAACCTTACAACATTGTTTGTTTGACTTGGACAATCACTGGTATTACATGATGGCCCGCAAGCCCATGCTTAATCATTTGGGATCTTGAATGCTTTTTCACACGAGTTAGCATGGACTATTGTTGAGTATGTCATATTTCAGATAGACAGCTAAACCACATGCTTCTATTGGACTTCATCAGAACAGTTTTAGTTCAACTTAATTGCCTTTATAATATTTTTGTTTAACCCAGCCACTGCATTTGCTTCTACCTGACATCCATTTGATGAACACAATAATGACATGAATAAGGCAAAAAAAAAGTCAGACACTAGGTCATTGAGTTTTATTTAAGACAAAATTGGATTTTTTATTGACAAGGGGGGTGAGAGTTTTGTGGATTAGACAGGAAAGTGAGTTGAGACCAAAACCAGATCAACCATGATCTTATCGAAAGGCAGAACATGCTCAAAGGACTGAATAGCCTGTTGCTGCTCCTAAATCTGTGTTGCTATGAATCATTTACAAGTCCAATACAGATGTTATGTTTGCTTTGAGGTACAAAGAGATACGGGGGGTTAGAACGCCATAGAATGCAAGCATCGTGACAGCTGCCAGGAAGTTTTGCGCACACTGGATTAATATATTTTTATGGTTGGACTGTGCATTAATTTAGCAGAATTTATTGTGGTTGATGAATCTTCCCGGATACTCGGGAGAATGGTGTCTTAATTGCCATATGTGTGCAGCCAGTGACACCCTGAATGTGTGGGATGATAGTGGACTCTTAAACCCAAGCATACCATTCGTTCTGACTGGCATCATTGGTAACACTGTTTATGTAACCGCCTTCCCTGGTAATCATGTGCTTAATCATTACCCCAATCATCTGCTTAATGACTCTGTGAAGGGTCCAAGTGCAAGACCCTGAAAATGTACATAGCAGATCCCTGGGAAGAGCCAGGAGCAAAGATGGGCAATGGTGACTTTGACAGCCACTGGTAAAGCTAGGAGGAAGTGCAAGTCGAGATTGTTGTGTGACTAATTCATCCTGAGAGCTTAGGTTGACACAGATAGATTGCATCATATCTGGGACAGCCGAAAAATGAAATGTAAATCTTGCTTTATCTGGTTACTACAGGCATCAGAAGAAAGTATGAAAATTTTTAGAAGGTAGGAGACCAACAACTGGATTTATATTCATTCTCTTTATGGTACATTGAAAACACTTTTCATGATAATCGACCGAATTGTCAATTCATGGAGAACACTTTACTGGCAGAATTCAGCGGATGGGTTATTCCCCTAGAGTTTAGATATAAGAACAAGCTGGATCATTGCATGTTTAGAATTGCTTTATTGCTGTAACTTCATGGGTTTGCTTTGAGTTTACCTGCATCTGGGTTTTGTGATTTCGTGTGCAGTGATTGCATGTTTCTCATTGGTGTGATCCTTTTGAGATTTGCAAGACTTTTCAGCGGAACTGTGATTCTTCACCTACCGACACACCACTTTCATTTGGCCAATTGCGACTATGCTGGTTCTTTTAAAAGGGCTATCCAATTTGTCCCAATCCCCAGCTTATTCTGCACGGCAGGGTAATGGAAAAAATGGGAATAATGCAATTTCCTCACTATATCTGTTGTAAATTTGAAAGGAAACATTATTTCTCACCAAGAAGTACTTGTCTGTTTGGGGAACATGTATGTTGATCAGTTGGAAAGTTGAGGCTGCCAGAGCTGTAACCTTTATAACACTTTGCTCTGCTATTTTTCCCTTTAATCACACCTGAGCAAGCAGTGTGCCACAAGGATCGGTGCTGGGTCCACTGCTTTTTGTCATGGATATAAATGATTTAGATATGAACATAGGATTATGGCTAGTAAGTTTGCAGATAACACTAAAACTCGAGGTGTAGTGGACAGTGAAGAAGGTTACCTTAGAGTACAAAGGGATCTTGATCATAGGCCAATGGGCCGAGGATTGGCAGGTGGAGTTTAATTTAGATAAATGTGAGGTGCTGCATTTTGGAAAGGCAAATCAGGGCAGGATTTATACACTTAATGGTGTGGTCCTTGGGGAGTGATGTTGAACAAAGAGACCATGGAGTACCAGTTCATAGTTCCTTGAAAGTGGAGTTGCAGGTAGATAGGATAGTGAAGAAGGTGTTCGGTAATGCTTGCCTTTATTGGGCAGTGCATTGACTGTAGGAGTTGGTAGGTCATGTTATGGCAGTCCTGGACATTGGTTAGGCCACTTATGGAATACTGCATTCACTTCTGGTATCCTTCCTGTAGGAAGGATGTTGTGAAACTAGACTGGGCTCAGGAAAGATTTACAAGGATGTTGCTGGTGTTCGAGGATTTGAGCTATAGATAGAGGCTGAATAGGCTGGGGTTATTTTCCCTGGAGTGTCGGAGGCTGAGGGATGACGTTGTAGAGGTTTATGAAATCATGAAGGCATTGATAGGGTAAATAGACAAGGCCTTTGCCCCATGGTGGGCAAGTCCAAAACTAGAGGACACAGGTTTAAGTTGAGTGGGGAAAGATATAAAAGGGACCTAAGGGGCAACTTTTTCATGCGGAGGCTGGTGCACGGATGGAATGAGCTGCCAGAGGAAGTGGTAAAGGCTGATACGATAACAACATTTAAAAGGCATCTGAATGGGTATATGAATAGGAATGGTTTAAAGTGATATGGGCCAAATGCTGGCAAATAGGACTAGATTTATTTAGGATATCTGGCCAACATGGACAAGTTGGACCAAAGGGTGTGTTTCTGTGTTGTATACCTGTTTGTCTATATGACTGTATATGGAGCTCACAAAATGGTTCTTTTTTTGAACCAGTGTCAAATCTTTAGATCAACAATTGAAATGGATCTGAAATGACAGAAGTTACAGTTCTTCCTGGGAAATGAAAGAATAGGGAAAATGGCATTTTAGAAAGCCAATGTAAGTTCGCCCCTACCCCCATCTCCAGACTTTGCTAAAACAAATAGGTTTATATTTCACTTATTTGAGGTTGCAGTTTAAAGTGTTTAAATTAGTTTAGATAGAATGGAACATTAGAGCAACTTTCAACTTTGTGGAAGATTCAAATTTTAGGAAAAGGTCATTGGGAAAATGTTACTTTGATTGTTGTGAGCTGCAACGCTTTTCAGACAGGATAATGCTAAACACTCTTAATGTAAATCAGGTATGAACACTCAAAGGTGCCATTACTAAAATTTTGTTTCATTTTGCTTTTTAAAGCTACACAATATTCAGTATATTTGCAGAAAGGCACAGCCGTCTGGTATTCTTGTTTTGTTTTTCACTGGAATATCCTTACTAACTGAGACTCTTGAGTATTTTTAATTTACCTGTTCTGGGATATCTATCTTTGGAACAGGTGAGACATAAGCCTGGACTTCCTGGCTTGGAGGTAGGGACACTACCACTGTGTCACAAATGCCCTTTCTATCTCTCAGTCTTGTATGCTCTAATTGACGAAACATATTGTAGAATGACCAGCAATGTTAATTAGCAGTAATGTGGTATTCCTGTCATCCTGTTTAGAATGGGTATTTTGAATATAGGACGGGTGACAGATTCATTTAGATTGGCTCCCACTCAAGCAAAAGATAATGATGGGTGTGAGACGTGTACTGACAGCATTGTAATGAACATAACATCAGTTCGGGTTGGCACAACTAAAAGTAGCTGATAAAACTAGAAATAGATTTGTGCTTTTTTTTGGGCACAGGGTAACAATTCAAGATCTGCCTGCATGTGTTGCTGTGGAGGTAGGCTACATGCTAACATAGTGCTGCCTTTTCATTTACTGGATTGTAGCATTTATCCAAGTAGGTCTTAATCATTGGCCACCTGACTGTTCAGCAGGAGGCCAGGAAAGTGCACTTTCAGCACTAAATAGTTCGAGCCTGGCCCACTTACAGGGAAGCTCCACTAAATCACTGATAATGTATTGCTGCAACTGTGAAGGTGGAGAATGGAAAACCAGGACAAGGTTTCCTGGTGCACCGATGTAGTGTTAGTCTTTGCGCTCTCTTTCAAAGGGTGATGGAGAATCTCTTCCAAGGGGTGAGCATAATGGGAGTCCATATGGATGATATCTTAATCTTAGGAGCTTTTGAGAGATTTTGGAGGTGGTTTTTGCAGTGATTCCCTGCAGCTGGTGCTCGGCTAAAAAGGCAATAATAGGTGCTCCAAGTGAATGAGGTAACATACCTCTGTTAGAGGGTTAATAAGGATGGATTACACCCTATTGAAGATAAGGTGAAGGCAATAAAAAAGGCTACAACCCCAAGGAACACAATCGAGTCGAAGTCTTTTCTAGGTCTTTGAAATTACCATGAGAGATTCATGCCCAGCCTGGTAACCTGTTACCCCTGCATGTCCTGCTACACACAAATAGAAGTGGTCATGGCAAGTGTAAGAGAAAGCCTTTTCAAATGTCAAACAACAGCTACTGTCAACAAATACATTGGCTCATTACAACCCCCTGAGACCACTCATTGTACCTTGCAATGCATCCCCCTAGGGGATAGAGGTGGTATTATCACGTCTTTGGTGAGGCAATGGCCCAGTGGTTTTATTGCTGGACTGTTAATTCAGACACCCAGGTAGTGTTCCAGGGACTTGGGTTGAATCCTGCCATAGCAGATGGTGGAATCTGCAATCTATAAAAGCTAGAATTAAGAGTCTAGTGATGACCATGAATCCATGGAAGTAAACTGCCATCCTTACCTACTCTAGACTACACGTGACCCCAGACCTGCAGCAATGTGGTTGATTCTTAAACTACCCTCTGGGCAATTAGGATGGGCAGTACATGCTGCCCTAGCCAGTGATTCCCTCATCCCATGAATGAATAAAAACAAATGTTGGGATAAGAACATCCAATCATGTACGCATTGTACGCCCTGGCAGATGCAGAAAGGAAGTATGCCCAGATCGAGAAAGAAGCTTTGGCTATGGTATGATAAAGTTCCACCAGTATATCTATGGACGACATTTCACCATAGCAACTGATCACAAACTTCTGGGCCTCTTCAATGAAGACAAGATGATTTCTCCCACCACATCAGCTCAGATTCAACACTGGGCACCACTATGAGGTGCCTGTGAGTATACCTTGGAATGTCATCCAGGGAGACATATTGCCAGTGTGGATACCTTGAGCTGCCTGCTGCTACCCACCCAGCATACCTTCACCTCCAAAGATGGATTAAGTCATCAGGACTTCGAACTTCATGGACACTTTGCCAATATCTTCCAAGCAAATCCAGGCTTAGGACCCAAATCAACCCTACTTTGACAAAGCTAAATTACATCATCCTGAATGGTGGATCACAAGGGCACCCTATGAAGAGCTGAAACCCTATATCCCAAAATGTCAGGAGTTGAGCATAGAAACTGGCATCATCTTGGGAGGAGCCCAATTTATTCCACATCCAGGCTAGTGACCAGTATGCCAAAAATGGTACTGCTGCCACCCAGGAATTTCTAAAATGAAAACGCTCACAAGGATAAGAGATAAAAGGTACTGCAGATGCTGGAGAATCCGAGATAACAAGGTGTGGGGCTGGATGAACACAGCAGGCCAAGCAGCATCATAGGAGCAGGAAAGCTTGATGTTTTGGGCCTAGACCCTTCATCAGAAATGGGCACTCCAAGGTATATTCCAAGGCACATTCCAAGGTATACTCACAGGCACCTCATAGCGGTGCCCAGTGTTGAATCTGAGCTGATGTGGTGGGAGAAATCATCTTGTCTTCATTTTCTGATGAAGGGTCTAGGCCCGAAACGTCAAGCTTTCCTGCTCCTATGATGCTGCTTGGCCTGCTGTGTTCATCCAGCCCCACACCTTGTTATGCTCACAAGGAGCTGTGTTTGGTGACCTGGCATAGATATGGGTATTGAAAACCTTGTTAAACAGTGTAAAATATATCAGGAAAACTAGAAGGCCCCACCAGCCGCCTCATTGCACCCATGGGATTGGCTGGGGAGGCCCAATGTGTAAGTACATGCAGATTTCACAGGGCCATTTATAGGCTCTGTACTCTTAATGCTTATCAACACCCATTCAAAATGGATCAACATGCACAGAATGGACTCTACTACCTCTTACAACACCATAGGAAAACTCCACAAATTCTTTAGTCCACATGGTATATGCAAAGATGACAGGACCCTATTTAACACCGAGGAGTTTCAGACCTTTATGAAGACAAATGGAGTAAGGCACATCCGTATGACACCCTGCCCTTATCAGGCTTTGCATATAAATTTTTAATTGGCTGCACTGGTAATTACTGTCGGTGGTTAGTAGTCATTCAGTTGTGTGTGATAACACTTCTGGGCAGAGAGAGGGGTAAAAAATAAAACCGATCCAGGCGACCCACATATATATTAGCTGTGGGCGATTTGCATTGCCTTTTTAGTTATTTGAGAAATCTTTTGTTATGTTTTTGGTAACACTTCAGTCCCATGCTCCTGATCTTTGGGCACCCGGTGTGGTGGGTATGGACCTCCTTGTGGGTTTCCTCCTGGGCCTGACCAGGATGGCTATAACCAGGTCCAGGCAGTGGGCTGTGGAAGGGGTCATCTCTGCTGACTGACTGCCTGCCCCTCTTGTGTGGTTACATTCATGCCAGGGTATCCTTGGAGAAGGAGCGCACACGGTATCCATCAATACTCTGAATGCCTTTAAAGAGACGTGGGCATTGGGGAACTGCTTTCTTTTCCCGTCCACCTCCAGTTTGATTTAGCCCCTTCCTGCTCTCCCCACCCCCCCCCTCCCAATCACCTTTCATTTTTTTCATTGCTCATAGTGGGCTTTGCTGGTAAATACTCAGTTGGCTACATGGGTGTCTTTTTACTTGTGGTGGGTATTAGTCTAAAAAAAAAATTAACAATTGTGGTGAATTTGGATAAAGCAGACCCAGGGATTTTGTCCCTTCCCACTCTTCCTGTCAACCCCCCATCCCCTCCCACCCCACCTTTTTTAAAGGTTTGCTGCCCTTAACAGGCTTTGGATGTAAATTATTTAATTGGCTGTGCAGGTGTTTTACTGGTGGTGGTTAATGTTAAAAAAGGAAAATAAAAGTAAAATAAAAGAGTCACAGTGATTTTGGTGGCAGGAAGGTCACTCAGTTGTGTGTGATAGCACTTCTGGCTTTATTTTCTAAAAAAAACAGACCCAGGGATTTGGGTCATTCCTGCTGTCCCAAACCCTTTCACACTCAATGCAAACCATAGTCATGGTCATAGAGTCTAACACTGCAGAAAAGGCTCTTTGTCCCAATACTACAGTGGGAAATAATATTGGGGGGAAAAAGTCACAATGATTTGAGTGATGGGGAGAAAACTTGTTATGTAGGATAGCACTCCCAGATATATTAAAACAAAAACCAGAGGGTTTTACGGCATGGTATTAATGTCCCTTCCTCCGAGCCAGGAGGCCCAGGTTCAGGTCATGCCTTCTCCAGAGGTGTGTAATTATCACCTCTGAGCAGGTATAGTAAAATAAATATAAAGCAGACCCAGAGAGTTCTTGTAGCATGGTGGTAGTGTCCCTACCTCTGAGCTAAGAGGCCTGGGTTCAAGTCCCACCTACTACAGAAGTGTATCGTAACATCTCAGAAGAGGTTGATTAGGAAAAAAACATTGTAAAGCCCTGAAGCAGGAGAATAAAACCACAAGTGATTGGGTAATAGGAAAAATAAACAGTTAAGCTGTGTGATAAAACTGGATATGAAAATTAAAAGATAAAGCAGACCCAACGATGTGTCTGCACAACTGTCTGTCCCAGGCTGAGATTAACCTCTGTATGCCATGAGTAGTAGCTGTATTTTGGTGTTTAACAATAAATGATGTTCCTTTCCCGTTGGGTTTCCTAAATTATTCCAAATCCTCCGGAGGTGGTCAAAGACATTCAATCTCTGACATATTCCACCCACCATATCACAATGCTGCTGAATACACCGCAGCCCCAGCAGTCCATTACACTCAGGAGTCATGTGTAACATTCAGATACACACACAATCCAACAATGCTACCATCGCACACTGCTACCATTTCTTCTCAGCAGTGTGGAAACACGCCATTTGGCCTATCAATTCCACACCAACCCTCCGAAAAGCATCCCACCCAGATGCACCCCCTACCCTGAAATCCTGCATTACCCATGGCTAATCCACCCAGCCTGCACATCCCTGAGCAATATGGGCAATTTAGCATGGCCAATCCACCCAACTTCAAGCACCCAGTGGAAACCCACGCAGACATGGAGAGTACGTGCAAACTCCAGGCAAACAGTCTCCTGAGCTTTGAATGAAACCCAGTAGTGCTAACCACTGACCCACTGTGGAACCCCTGCATATATCTGCATTTATTCATGTGAGCACATCACTCAAACAGTGCAACGCGGGGCATAGAATAACAGCAATTATCTCTTGCAGGGCAGGGTGACATACAAGAAGACAGAAAAGCAAAACTGGTGGGAGGCCACACCACTTCCTGAGTCATGTTGGAAGAGATGGCTTGCTGCATTAGGCGTTAAGCATTGCTGTGAACATTGAGGATGATAATGTGTGCCTGTTTTATTAATGGCCCTTCCCAACTTCCATCTCCATCTCATTCTGCAATCTGGCATGATGTGAAAGCGGCTGATGACGTGTCCTCTTGCTTTCCTCTCTATATCACTTCCCTTAGCCCAAGCTTTGCTTTTCAGGTTTCTTTCTTTCAGATACACAAAACTGTGGTGTGACCAGCCACAATACCCCCAGGAGAAGGAGAGAACAGCATAACACTCATGAAAAAGCCCTAGCAATTGATATGACATTCTCAGCTACCGGTTCAGACATTGTCACTGCATATGAATTAACCATGTTATGAGTGGGCTGTAGCCAGATATGGTGGAATGCATGCTTTTATCAGCTCACCTGAAGGCAAAGTCAGAGATGACTTACACTCTAGGGAAGTCAGCTGAGGTGTTTCATGTGACACTGTAAAGGAGAGCGCTAATGACAATGCGCAGTGAGATACTGGCACATTATTAGCCAGCCATCTATTCTCCTGTCAGGATCATGATGGAGTCCAGCTGCATCTTGGTACCAGACATTACGCAGAATTGTCCTGGCTACAGAATCTGTTCCAACTTCCTGTCAGGCAACAAATCCACAGGCACTGCAATTGGAGCCTGTAATTGTGTTGCAGACTTATTGTGGACACCAAGTTCTTTATACCTTTCTTCTCTCTCTCTCTCTCTCTCTCTGTCTCTCTCTGTCTTCCCTGCCCCCTATCCCCACCAAATGGATTCAGCAGCACTTCCTGTAGTTGGGAAAAAAAGTCACATTTCATGCTTAATGTGATTTAGGAATAAAGAGATTTAACTTGGGTATTGAAGTGTTAATTGTGAAACAAAAGTTTAAAAAATGAGTCAGTGAAGTTATTAAATGATTTCTGAATTGTTTGCCATTTAAAGGATGGGCCTGTATTTATTTAACAGAGATCAAAGTGAGAAAGCATTTAGCAATGGATGGCCACTCTCTGAGTTTCATGTAATGAGATACCTACAGTTGCCCTCCTAAGGGAGTTTAAATTATTGGCGCAATTTCCGGAACAAGGAGGAGTTGGAATGTACCTGGTAAAAAAGAGAAGTTCTTCAAATAACAAATTTAGATATCTGATAAAGGGTAGTTTGGAAATTGTAGTTATTAGTTGAAATCTTTATTGGGCCCATCTCAGATGTGCCACATTCCTATTGGAATAGGTTGCAAAAACAACAGTTCTGAGGAAGGGTCATCAGACCCGAAATGTTAACTCTGATTTCTCTTCACAGATACTGTCAGGTCTGCAGAGCTTTTCTAGCAATTTCTACTTTTGTTTCTGATTGTTTCTGCAATTCTTTCGGTTTTACATTTTGTTTTAGGTTTGTGATTTTTCTTTTTGTTTAAAGATAACACGTATTTACACCCTGAGTTGAAACAGGTTGAAAACAGTAAGTAATTAAGAAAACTAATAGAGTAGTATCATCATCATGAGAATTGAATACAAAATAGGGAAGTTATACTTCAGTTGTACAGGGTACTGGAGAGAATGCATCTGGAGTACTGTGCTCAGTATTGATTATTTAACGACAGGATGTAAATGTTGGAAGCAGTTCTGAGAACTTTCCTTGGAATGAGTGGAATGTTTTATTAGGACAGATTAGACAGGCTAGGCTTGGAATTTGTAAGTGTGAATGGTGACTTTATTGAAACATGAAAGATCCTGACGGGTCTTAACAGGGTGAATGTGGAGAAGATGTTTCCTATTATTTGAGGATCTAGAATCAGGGGTCACTGTTTAAAAGGGTTGTCCATTTAAATCCAAGATCTGGTGATTTTTATTTTCTCTGAAGGTCGTGAGTCTTTGAAACTCTCTTCCTGAAAAGTTGATTGAAGCAGTATCCTTGAGGGAGATGGATTCTTATTAAGCAAGAAGGGGATTAGGGTGAAACACTATTAGGACAGGTAGGAATGCAGATTTGAGGTTCAAATCAGACTAGCCATGATCTTGTTGATTGGTCGATCAAGCTCAAGGTGTAAAATGGCCTACTCCTGCTCCTTTGTTCATGAAATAGCTGCACAGAGGCCGGTAACCTGTCACCAAATCACCCTTTATTTACTTGTACACTGTACGCTGGCTGTTGCCAGCTAGCTCCGAGTCAGTCGCCTGAACTGAGGAGGTCCTAAATCCCCTGTTGATATTGGTCAGCCTGTACATCCTCACCAACCCAGGTTAACAACCCCAACCGAGGCCCTCATTGTTAAAGAGGTCCACCTGGTTCCAATCACGACATTCCTTCCCCTCTAAGTCCGGGGATGTAGACCTGGTCTTTCTTTTGTAACTTTTCTTGCGGCGTTTTCACCCCAGGTCTGGTTTCTCTGATTTGGACTCTGACACAGGCAGTGTGTATTGGACCGTAGCCAGTCTCTTGTGTCTGGATACTCTCGGGAGAATTTCCTCCTCTTCCGGCAATAATGGTATCGAGGCTGCATCCATCTCTGACTCCGTAGTTTTCCTCTACACTAGATGGAGGGGGAGAACCTGCTGCTGTTTCACCCCCACCCTCTTGTTCTGGGAATTTCATGTTTAACCTGATGCCGAATCTTCTCCCCATCAGCAAATCTGCTGGAGCTATCCCTGTTGTTGCTTGAGGGGTGGTCATATAATCAACCAGGAACTGGGACAGTATGGTATCAAGTGACACTTTTAGGCTGTTTCTTTAAGCTTGCCTTCAACGTTTAGACTACTCCTTCTGCTGGACCATTGGATGATGGATGGTATGGAGCTGTTCTCATGTGCCAAATACCATTTGACTTCGAGAAATACTCAAATTTCCTGCTGGTAAATGACGTTCATTGTCCATGATCAATACTTCCGGGAGTCCATGTATCATGCACAATGCTTGCAGCTTCTCAATAATCATCCCTGAGTTTGCCGAATGAACATTGTGCGCATGCAACCACTTTGACTGGGCATCCACAATGATCACAAACATTGAGCCCATGAAAGGACTGGCATGGTTGACACGCGATGGGTCCAGGGTTTACCTGGCCATTCCCATCAATCTGGGGCAGCCATTGATTGCAACTTTTGTCTTTGTTGGCACTCTGGGCACCGCTCCATCACCCAACCCTGGCCACCAGACATAGCTTCTTGCTCGCATCTTCATCGTGGAAGCCCCTGGATGACCCTGGTAGAGTTCAGCCAATGCCTGGTGGCAACTTGTGCTTAGAACAATTTCTCTTGCTCCCCATGGTAATATGCTGACCTCTAGGGTGAACTGGTCTTGCCATGTTCAAAAAGATTTCAGTCCTGGTTGTGACAGCCCTTCTGTTTCCCCCATTGTCTCAGTTTCACTAGGACAGGATCTTCTTATGGCCACAGTTGGATATGGTCAGTAGTGACTGGAAGGGTGTCCAGGAAGTTTAAAACCAGAACAAACTCTTCCAGGAAAGGGACTACTGGTGGAGTATCTGCCAGTGGGAGATGGCTCAAGGCATCTGCACTGGCCACTTGGCTTCCTGGATGATAAGCAGTGAGACTAAAGCCCAATGCTGAATTCTACCAGAAGCCATGGGCGGCACTGCCTTGACTTCCTTCAGCAGCCCTAGCAAGTGTTTGTGATGTGTTAACCTGACAGAGATTCCCATCTGTAAAGGTGCTGGTGGAACTTCCTCGCACTAAAGATGACCGCCAAACCTTCCTTCTTTATCTGGGCATACCTGTGTTCAGCATCAGCCAAAGTCCGGGAAGCATACGTTATTGGGCGTTCCTCTTTGTTGGGCCACTGGTGAGCCAACAGTACCCCGATACCATACGCGGGGGCATGCATGTCAGCACCACTTCTCCCTTCACATTGTAGTGGGCAAACACTTTAGATGACAATAGCTGCTTTCTCACATTCCGTAAAGGCTACTAGTTGGTTTCGTGACCATTTCCAAAGCTGATCCTTCTGCAGTAGCGGGTGCAAAGGTGCTAAGTTGGAGGCCGGGTTATGTATAAATTTTCCCTAATTTCACTAAACCAAGGGAAGATCTAAGCTCCACTACACATGTGGGAGCTGAGGCTCGTTTGATCACCCTCACTTTATCTTCCAATGGGTGTAACCTGGTGTTGTCGACTCTGTAATCCAAGTAGGTCATGTGGGGTGCCTGAAACACACATTTTTTCCCTTCTAAGGCGTACGCTTGCCTGGGAGAAACATTTAAGCACTATGTCCACATTTTCCAGGTGTTCTTTATTAGTCTTCTTGGTTATTATCAGGTCGTCCAGATAAATAGCAACCTGGGGTAGCCCCTGTAAAATGTTCTCCATGGTCTGCTGGAAAAGGGCACAGGCTGATGATATCTCAATTGGCAGTCTTGTATATTGGTACAAACCCTTTTGAGTGTCAATTGTGGTGTACTTCTGGGACTCCTTTTCCAGTCACAATTGCAGGTAGGCATGCCTCATGTGCAGCTTCATAAAGGACAGCCTTCCGCCAACTCTGCATACAAGTCCTCTATGTGAGGGATTGGGCATTTATCCAGCCGTGAGAAGCAGTTTACCATTTGGTTAAAATCTCCACAAAGGCGAACTGAGCCGCCAGGCTTCACAATCAGTATGACCAGTACTGCCCATTTCGCAAACTGTACCAATTTGATGATTTCTTTGTTCTCCAGCCTCCTGATTTCCACCTCTACTTTTGCCTGCAAAGCAAATGGCACCGGGCAGGCCTTGCAAAATCTCGGAATTGCTTCCTGGTCAACATGTAAAGTGGGTTTGGTCCCTCTGATAGTCCCAAGTTCTTCTTGAAAAACTCTCGGGTATTTCACTCGGACTTCACTGAGGCAGCCATTTTCCAATCGAAAAATGTTGAGCCAATTTGGGTGAATATTTCTCAACCAATTCTCCCCCAATAGGATTTGGTCTGAGCCTCTTGCTTCCATCAGTGGTAACTGCATCAACTGCTTCTCATAAGAGACAGGAACTGAATTTATACCCTTAACCTATAATGGTTCCCCAGTGTATGTTCTCAGTCTGGCTGACGTCTTGCGTATACTTAAGGGTTGGAGACGCGAGTGAATCATCTTAAAGATGGATTCTGCAACCACAGATACTTGTATTGACTCCATGGGAACTGGGTGACCATTTAATCAAACATTAGTTTTAATCAGTTCTGATTTGGACGTCGCTAAACAATTTAATTGTTGCAACCCACATGTAGGGGGACTTTCCAGGGTGTTTACTCTCCTGGGTACCAGCCTACGACTTTTCCTACTCAACTCAGGCTTTGTAGGACTCCTTTGCTTTCTGGAGTCTACATACCAGCAGCAACGACAATGGCTTGCCAGCCCAGATCCTGAAGAACACATTTTAGCCACTTGGCTGAGGCTCAGCTTTGTTGTGGGGTTCTGCTGTGGGCTGCCCTAGGGTCCCTCTGCTCAGGATATGCCCCACATGAGGCTGTGTGATTACCTACACTAATGTGGTGGTCCCCAAGCTAAGTCAGAGGGTGTTCACTACCATAGGGATGCCCTTTAGTTTCTGTGCTCCACTTGCTGCATTTTCTAATGACAAAGCCAGTTTCAGTGCTTGTTTGAAGTCCAGTTGGGCTTCAGCTAGTGGGCCCTTCATTAAGAGTTAAACCAAAATCACATACCTCTGCCAGTCATCTTAACCTCATCAAAAATCCCAATACAGACTTCCCCGCTTCTCTGACAGTGGAATGAAACTGATAGCTTCTCAGAATTACAGGAGGTTTGGGGTTGTGATATTCCTTAAGCAACTCCGTCGACTCTGGAAGGTTTTAGTGTCTGGTGCCTCTGGAAAAGTCAAGCCCCTTATAACTGAGAATACTGCAGGCTTGCGAGCAGTCTGAAGGATTATTCATTGCTTTACATCTGCCCAATGTCATTTGCCTGGAAAAAAAGTCACATTCTTTATGCACACTGGGTCCAGCCTTTGACAGCAAGATCAAACAAGTCAATGTTCCCAAATAGAGGCATGATGCCAGAAATCTTACCCCAATTCCAAGATGACTGTTGTGAGTATGTGTTCTTCAGGCACATATTGTTTCCTCCTGTCATAACTGAAATAACTGCACAGAGGTTGGTATCCCATCACCAAGTCCCCCTTTATTTACTTATGCACAGCACACTGGCTGTGGCCAGCAAGCTTAGCCTCAATCCACTAATCTGAGGAGATTCTAAATTCCCTGTTAATATTGGTCAGCCAGTGCCTCCTGACTGAGGTTGTTAACCTGGGCCAATTGAGGACATTGTGGTCAATGAGGCCCATCTGGTTCTAATCACTACAGTTGGTACATTGGAAAACAGAGATAAAAAGTTGTGCAGGGCTTTAGAATGGTAAGAACGAAGAATGGTAAAGAAGGCGCCACTGAAGAGGCCAACATTTGAGTTACATATAATTGTCATGTACGTGGAGGTTGCTTGGCAGGAGGTTGCCTCTGAGAATTGCAAGAGCACTGAGGAGAATTGAAGTGAATTTCTGGGAGCTGTGGCAAACCTTAGGTTGGTCCAAGGAGAAGTGAAATAGTGAAATGCTTCCCTCAAAATAAAAGTAAAGATTGACCTGCTGAAATTTTCTGGCTTAAAGAATAAGAGTTTATGAAATACAGTTAAGTTAGTAGTACTAGCTTTGTTTAATTCTTGCATAGTACAATTTTTTTAATGTATGAAACCATGTGGCATCATTCTTTCTGCTCTTAACTGGGAGTTCCAAAATTTAATATTAATGATTTACTTTGAGACCATGATATTGTCAAATACAGGAACTCACTGCAACATTTCCAAAAACACTACACAATATTCCTGGTGGCATTACAGAAGTAGAAATTATTCTACATGAAATTATCAATCAGTGCATGCTTCTTTATGTAATGTGAGAGATGGACACCTTTTCAAACTGCATGTTTATTTTGGTGAGTGACAAACAAATGCATTCAATGAACATGAAAGGTCTAGTTTCACAAGTATAGTATCAGATTAGCAATAAGAGTAAGGTCATGACATCTATTGTTGCAAATATGCTAGAGTCTATCTCTCAGAAAGAAATAGCAGGAAATTTATTAAAAAAACAAAATCAAATGGAGTCAGCATGGCTTTATGAAAAAGAAATCATGTTTGTCAAATTTGCAACAGTTTTTTGAGGATATAACTAGTTGATGAAGGGGAATTGGTAGATGCTCTGTATTTGAATTTGCAAAAGGCTTTTGATAAAGTTCAACATTAGAGGTTATTGTACAAGATAGGAGCTCTCAATATTGAAAGTAATGTATTAACATGGGTTGAGGATTATCTTCTGTGCATTAACCAATGAGGATTATGGGTATTTTTCAGGTTGTAAAGATATAACTAATGGAATGCCAGAAGATCTATATGACGTGTGGGGGGTGAAGAAGGATTTTGATATGTTTGCCAATCATTGGTCAAGGTATTGAGTAGAGGACTGTCCATGTTGCAGCTGTTCAGGACATTGGTGAGGCCACTTTTGGAATACCGCATTCAGTTCTGGTCTCCCTGCTTTAGGACATATTTTGTTAAACTTGAAAGTGTTCAGAAAGATTTACAAGGATGTTGCCCAGATTGGAGGGTTTGAGCAATAAGGAGAGGCTGAATAGGCTGCAGACTTTTTCCCTGGAATGTTGGAGGCTGAAGGGTGACCTTAGAGGTTTATAAAATCGTGAGGGGCACTGATACGATGAACAGCTTATCGAGAACAAGGGAGTCCTAAACTAGCGGGCAAAGGTTTAAGGTGGGAAAAGATTTAAAAGGGATCTAATGGGTGACATTTTCACACCGATTGTGGTGTGTATGTGGAACGAGCTGCCAGAGGTGGTGGTGGATGCTGGTACATTTACAACATTTAAAAAGCATCTGGTTGGGTACATGAATAGGAAGGTTTTAGAGGGGAATAAGGGCCCAATGCTGACAAATGGGACTAGATCAATCTAGGATATCCTGTCACACTGGCCCAAAGAGTCTGTTTCCATGCTGTTTAACTGTGACTGTATGAATGCCTTAGATGGGAGAAAACAGTCATGTATCCAAGTTTGTTGACAATGCAAAAGTGGCGGGAGAACATATTGTGATGAGGCCATAGTAAGTTTGCAAAGGGATATAGATAGTTTGAGTGAGCGGCTTGGTAAATGGGCTTTGGTGTAGGAAAATGTGAGGTCATGCACTTTGGTAAGAAAAATCAAAAAGCATACTGTTACTTAAATGAAGAGGGGTGCCAAAAAAGTGCTGCACAGTAGGTCCCAGATATTCTTGTGCATGAAAATGCAAGTGAACATGCAGAAGCAGCAAATAATTAAGAATGCAAATAGTATTTTAAGCTTTTATTGCTTAGGGGTTGTCTAGAAACAGTGAAGCCTTGTCGCAACTATAGAGAGTGTTGGTGAGCACTCACCTGATGTACTATGTCCAGTTTAAGTCTCTGTAATT
The DNA here is from genome assembly GCA_024137785.1 of Ginglymostoma cirratum. Lineage (NCBI taxonomy): Eukaryota > Metazoa > Chordata > Chondrichthyes > Orectolobiformes > Ginglymostomatidae > Ginglymostoma > Ginglymostoma cirratum. The sequence continues at coordinate 6,312,936 of JAHRHZ010000091.1, read as the reverse complement.
AAGAAAGGATATATTAGCATTGGAGGTAGTTCAGAAGACATTTGTTCATTCCAGGGATGAAAGCTGTTCTTGCTAAGTCACCCTAAATATTATTCATGAGCATTGAGAAGGATGAGGGCTGACTTTATTGAAACATACAAGATTCTGAGGGGTCTTGACTAACAAGATGTTTTCACTTGGGGGAATCTCGAACTCGAGGAGATAATTGCAGAATAGAGGGATGCTCTCGCAGATGGTAGCAAATGTTTGGAATTCTCAACTCAGAGTTGCGGAGGCTAGGTCACTCCTCATATTTAAAGAGGAGATACATAGATTATTGAAATATCAGGAAGTTAATGGCCATGCTGAGTTGGCACTGAAAGAGGCGTTGAGACCTGTGACAGATCTTCCATGCTTTTGTTGAATGACAGGGCTAGCTTGAGGGGCCAAATGGCCTACTCCTGTTTCATACAACAGGACTGTTTAAGAGGCTTCTGGTGCTGAGAGGAGACACCTGTGCGAGTGCAGATTACTCTCAAAGTGGTTGGGGATATGACATGCCTTATGAGGATGGCATGTAAAATTTGGACCCTGTGGAGTGGAGGCAACTGCAGCTTAATAAATGTAACCACTACTGTAATAAGCTTGGTACAGGTTGAAGGATGGAAATGGCTCTTCATGGAGCATGCAAGGCAACCTGTAAAATAAAAAATAAAAAATGAGAGGCAATTTTCTTACACAGAGAATGGTTTGCATGTGGAATGAACTTCTTGAGGAAGTGGTGGATGTGGGTAGAATTACAACATTTCAAAGACATCTGGACAAGTACATGAATAGGAAAGGTTTGGAGGGATAGGGACCAAGAGCAGGCAGGTGGGACTAAGTTTAGTTTGGGATTATGTTCGGCGTGGACTGGTTGGACCAAAGGTTCAGTTTCCCTACTGTATGACTCTATGACTCCAATAGTATCTTCCTCTTGAATCCGAAAATAATAGAAGATTTCTTCTGTTCCTTATTTGAATAAAAGCTATGTGAAGTTAATTGCATGTGTTTTTGCTGTATGTTTCATAAATTGGAGAGAGGGTTAAAGAAAACCTATTCTAAAAACCTGTTTTAACTATCACCTTCAATGTAACTAAACATTGTAAAGCAAGTAGATATCTATTTTAACTTTATTTAATATACATTTTGTGTGTGCATGCTCGCTTATCAGGATTAGGTATTGTATTATGAAACACACAAAAACATAAATTTCTGGAAAAACTCAGCAGAATCTGTGAAGAGAAAACAGAGTTAACCTTTCAAGTCCAGTGACCATTCTTCAGAACTGAGAACAGCGTCCACAGTTCTTTGTTTTATTTAGATACATGGACATTTTTTAATATTGATTATTGTATCATGTGTTGCCGAGGAAATGGGCTCTGTGTAACATTGGATGTAGAGTAACAAAATGACAATTCAATCAAATCTGTTGTAACATTATTTTCTTCCTTCGGTTTGTAAGTGCTTTGAAGAAAGGCTGCCGTTGTCTGGAACTGGATTGTTGGGATGGACCTGAAAATGAGCCGAGACTATATCATGGCTTTGCTTCGACTTCCAACATTTTGGTGAAGGAGGTGATTGAAGTTATTAACATGCATGCATTTGAGGTGAGCATTCTTTTGGTTTTATAACCTTAATGTTTGATCACTTAGTTGGGATTCTAATGGGATTCTAATAAATTGGCTACAATTATGGTATTGCAACTCATTGCTGAAGTTAGGGAATTCTGGTTCAGTGCAGCAAATGTGTATATTTAGTACAGAAACAAAGTGACCCAGATATAAAGGGCAACTATCAGATTTCTCGGCCAGAAAAATGATCAGAAATGTTAAGAACTATGCTTTTGAGCTTTCCAGGAAACTCAAGTTATTTAGCATATAGTTCATTTTGAGAGATCAGCAATCTATTGCAGATTTGATCTCTTTCCATGGAGCTTTAACTGGTTCCACCCCTCTTAGGAGACAGTTTTACTCGTGTGTGTGTGTGTGTGCGTGTGTGCGTGTGTGTGTGTGCGTGCGTGCGTGTGTGTGTGCGTGTGTGTGTGTGTGTGTGTGTGTGTTTTGCAGTCTGTGGAGTCCCAGATACAGTTAAGTGCCCCACACATTGCTGTGGGTTTGGAGTTGCATACAGGTTAGACCAGGTAAGGAGAGCAGTTTCCTTCTCCAAAGAACATTAGTGAATCAGATGGGTTTTTATGACAGTTGACAGGGGTTTCATTGTCATCATTAAACTTTTAATTCCTGACTTTTTTTTAACCTAATTCCACCGTCTGCCATGATAGGATGTGAACCTGTGTTCCAATAATAAATCCAATGATAATAAGACTAGGCCATTGCCTTCCAGCAACAATTGACATTGCCAAGTGTACGTTGGCTTTGTCTTCAGTCCTCGGCTAATGCACCTGGGAATATGAACAGCACAAACCTACGTGATACTGAATTATTCAAAAGCATCACAAGTTTTTACTTCAGTTTTCAGTATTGATGGGAACATCCAGATCAGTATGATTTGTTGGGATCTTTTTAACTGAAATTCAAAATAGTGTGTTATGCATTTAAGTGAATGAATTATTATCAACTTGATTGGTTTTCAAAAATGCATTATATTTGACATTGATGTTTTATTATTAAAAAAATGTAAATTATTCTGGGGATATGGGCACTGTTGCAGAATTGCGTTGCTAGTTGCCCTTGAGAAGATGATAGTGAATCTTTTTGAACTGCTGCAGTCTTCTGCAAATCAATTTTGCACCATCTGTTATACTCGATATGTTTGCATTCCTGATGATTTCTTCAAAAAATACAATTCATTTACTCAGTGTGCTTCCTGCTCTTCTTAAATCTATATCAACTCTCCAATTGCTTTGCACCTCACTTTTTTATCTTTCATTATTAATTGAAGAAACATTCACACAACTGAGTCAAGACACAGACCTATCATTTCTAGTTTTTGAATCCCCTGTTCTTTTAAAGATTGTAAAGTATATAAATGTATCATTGTTATGAGATGTTAATTTACGAATATTTTTAGAAAGCTATAAAATATACAACTGCTATTGCATCTAAATGACAAAGGACTTTACCAAAGCACTGACTGTAAGTGCATCCTGAATTGAATCATTGAGTACACGTGACAATAGATGTAAAAGTACAGTGAAAAGTGTGTCCTTTGGCCGGACCTACATGGCACCATTCACGTTAACTTAGAATTAGATAAGAAAAAAAAAACTTGAGTCCAACTTTCCTTTCCACTGCTGCAGTCCCGCTCTGGGCCTTCCAGCCCTCGCCATGCCTCCACCAGAGTCCTGCTCCGGGCTGCCTCACCAGCCCGATCTCGCTGGCCCACTCTTGACCCACTGTGACTGCAGGACACGACCCGTGTGTTCCGTTCCCACCATTTGGTTCCTGGTCATGACCGAGCTCCATCCTTACTTCTTAGATAGGTATTTAAAAGGGGGTGCGGGTGGGGGATAGAATTACTAGAGAGGGAGAGAGAAGAAAGGAGAAAACAAAAAGGACAAAGAAAGAGACAGAGAACTGACGAGCAGATTGGAGCTCTGAGTGGAGCAATTTGTCCTGCTGCCATCTTGCCGGGTCTCATGCAGAATGTATCATCAACTTGAATTAGTCCTATGTCTAAGTTCATGCTGTAATTTCTTTGTTGTTACAGACATCTGAGTACCCATTGATACTTTCACTGGAAATGAATTGCAACCCAGTTCAACAGCGTGTAATAGCCAACTACTTGGTCAATATCCTTGAAGACAAGTTGATCAGCATGAGCCACGTTGGTGATGACCCAACTCAATTGGCTTCTCCTGAGGTAAGGAGCTCCCTGAACCAATTTATACCCAGGTTGGTTAACATATTGAAAAGGATGAACAAGGTTATATTCATCACATAATTACAACTCGGCCACAAGAATAGACTTATATGATTCGTGTAAAAACAGAGGTATGTACCAGTGATTCTCCATTATTATGTCTATTGTACTATCTTACTATCAAGTTGAACACAATCATTTTCTGCTGTACATAGGAGGGCAGTCAATATTTTTCAAAGAACAATTCGCAATGAAGTTGAGTTTAAGCAGGATAATATGTTTTATCCCAATGGCATAGACTGTAGAAGAAACAATGGAATACATTTGGGTTTGACATGGTTTTCACAGAAGCTTTCAACTAATTTTGCAAAGATGCATTACTTCTTTTTTAAAAAAATCTTGGTAAGAGTGTTTTAAACTGATTTATTTGAAGATAAATTTGCGACTGGAATTAGAAAGATGAAAAGGGGCTAATATAGCAATTAGATCTTTGAATAAATGAGATTGAATAATAGGTTTCAATAAAATATTGATTAAAGTAATTTTGCACAAATCTAAATGTAGCATACAATGTTCTCTTACATAAGTGTGGATATAATTGCCCTTTGGGAGTATAAATTAGGGGATAAATGTCAAATTTGTGGTGTATAACATTTGAAATGGACAGAAGAGGCTAAGGATGATATAATGTTGGTTCCAAGTTAGCATCACAAGAAACAACTGGAAAGAAATCTGAGTTTTCGTGTCTGATTTTTATATAAAAAATAGAAAATTAATAACATGGAATTGTTGTTGACGACTGAGGCAGGTTGAAGGTTGAAACTACAGGGTGATTTGGAATTATTTGAATGGATAAAGAGAACATCACGGTACAGGAGAGTTATAATTATCTAAACCGCTAATTATCCTAATGTGAAATAAATGGATAAAACCCTTGCTCAAAAAGAGAAAGTAAGCCTCTGGTGCTAATTTGGGACTAGTTCTTCCCTGACTTCTATTCCTTTGGTAAGAAAATTTAAATTAATATCTTGTGGAGAGCTGGAAATGGTTAGCTGGGAAAATTAGAGAAGGGAATACTTGAGTATTATGAATTCAGTACATTGGGGAGGGTGAATTAGAAACATAGATAATGAAATGAGCGTTACAGGAAAACAATATTCAAAACTAGAAACAGGAGATAGATTTGGAGAAGTTATTTGAGGTCAAAAGTGATGTACTTGTGTTTTTCTATCTGTTAGCATGCATATCATAGAGATGGGTTCTTATTGAGTCAGATATCTGGATATTTATGAAGAATGAGTACACTAATATTATATCTCAGACTTACATATTCAGTCTGCATTGCTAAGATTACTGTTATATTAAAAACATAGTAACTGAGAGACTCGCAAATTTACTGACTGCTTACTCAACTGCTGCCTAAGAGAGTAAGATGGAGACCTCTTAAACTAGACCGTCACTTATTATGACGTCATTTAGCTGTATAGAGCCTTTCTGAGATCTGAGGAATAATTTAATGTTCCTTCTTTCCCTTTTGAAAAATAAGGAACCTGCTCTGATTAAAATACCAAGGATTCACATCGGTATATTGATATGTTTAAAATAATGTGTTGGTAGACATATAACAGGATCAGATCTATTCCATTTGGTTGTTGAGCATGATCTTATAGCATTTCCTCCCATTTATTCCAGTAGTGCACCATGTAAATGTGGTTAGGTGGTAACAATGTGTGATGAATGGATTTTGTGAATCTGTCTTCTAAGTTGCTAGAGAATGTAAACCATTGCTTTGAGGAGTAGCGCATGGATGTAATGTAGCAATCCAAAAATCTTGACAAGTAGTTTTGCATTTAAATATCATGAAATCACCATACTCTCTAAGGTGGGAGAGTTCGAAACCAGAGGGTATATTTTTAAAATGACAAGGGAGCTGAGGGGTAAATTTTTCTCAGAGAGTGGTTTGTATGTGGAATAAACTGCCAGAGGAAGTACGAGAGGCAGGTAAGGTTACAACACTGAAAAGACATTTGGACAGGTACATGAATAGGAACAATTTAGTGGGCATGATCTTATGACTGGCAAAGAGACGAGTTTAATTTGGGAAATTAGATTGGCATGAACGAGTTGGACCAAAGGTCTGGTTCAATGCTGTATGACTCTCTGACTCTACTGTAGTCAGAGAAGTAGTTAATAGTCACTTCAGAGCCAAGTTTGTATCGGACTTCAAATTTATAACCTTGGATTTTCTCCAGTAGATGTTGTAGTTGTGGAGAAGCTCTAATAAAGAGTTTCTGATAGATTGACCCAGATTTTCTGGGGACTGGCAATCTCACGTGAGATTACCACTCTGCTCCTTTTTTATGAAAGAAGGGAGGTCCACATTTCTGAGAGGACATGCCACTCAGGGCTCCTTTAGAAATGCAGAGCCACATGTACATTCCGACAATGTTTGGAGTGGAGTACAGAACTATCTGGGGAAAGCAAACCACACCCAATTTTCACAGCAGTCAGCTGCCAAATTTTGATGTTACAAGTTTCTGACAGCTACTTTGACAGTTGCTGTGAAATGGTACATGCATAAGGTAAATATGATATGAGAGTGCTGGGAGTGTGGTGGGTAGGGTACCAGATAGATAGGGGAAGGTGACAACTATGTAGTCCATTGGGTGGGCAGAGTGCCAGGTTAAAAAGACTCCAGTTGGGTAGGATGCCAACTGGATAGTGAGTCAAGTTGGGCAGGTTATTAAGAGGTGGCAAGCAGCCCAGGTAACTGATGCAGTGTTTAGGGTAGGTTGGGCTAACTTGGAGACATTAGATGTGGCTGGGTGCAGAGAGGGTTGGTGTGAAGTTCCAACAGGCTGGAGGGGTTGAACGGCTCCAGCAGTGCAGGAAGGAGGTTTGGGTGCAGGGTGGAGAAAGTGAGGGAGTTTGGATGTTCAGGTGTAGAGTGGGAGTGAAGGATGGAAAGTGTCCATCAACAGAGTAAAGGTGGAGTGTGTCCAGAGGCAGGGAAGGAGGGGAGCATGCCCAGCAGTGGGAAAAGTGAAGCTATGTGTGCAGCAGGGGAAGGGCTGGGTCCAGCGACAGGGGAAGTGGGTCAGTTGCAGAGTAGGAGAAGGCAAGTTGCTCCTGGGAGTATTAGGTCACAGGGAGGGAGAGATGAAGTTGGTGGTATGTAAGAGAAGTAAGGGGTCTGTTGAATAGTTATTCAAGAGTTAGACGATGTATTTCATCATTTAGCTTTTCTTGTGTAGCCATTTACTTAACTTAATCAGATACCTCTGAATTAAATGAAGACTCTTGGAGGTTTCCAGGCGTGGGGAAATTTTCAATTTCTCTGGCAGTTCCTTTGGAATGTGCTTCAATGGAGAGTCCCCCTGCATAACTCCCATCTACATTGCAATGACAAATGTCAGGCCATCAGAAAATCCAAGCCAATTTCCAACAGCTTATGGTCAGTACAAGCAATGAAGGGCTTGTCAAATCAGTACAGTGGTACCTTTTTCTATTCCAAGACTGAAAGCAGGCGAGTTTCCCTTTCAATGCTGAACTAACTTTGCCTGAATTGTTCCAGGACTTCAGAAGCAAATGCGTTAGGCTTGTCATTCTGTAATAGACATGCTCCAAGGCCTTGTTGGCTCGCATCTACTTCCAAACATCATCAACTTGAAGGGATCATCATTATCCCGGACACTGAATTAGCCACACGGACAAACACAAAGTGGAGAACCATGGGGCTGTATCATGTGATGAAAGTTTTTTGGGAAGTTATCACGATAACTCCTCCCAATTACCTGTCCCTCAATTTACTATCCCTGAGCTATATTTAATGTAAAGACTTCTGACATCATATTAGTTTTATGTAAAATAGGAATAACTATTTATTACTAATAAAATATACCTTGTAAAATTCTAGGTAAAGAGTGATACAAAATCTTAAAACCACTATCTAACTACCCGGACTATTACCCCCAAAGTCCCCATTTTTGTCCCAAGCTGGCTCTTAAACCTGACAGACAAAACAAAAGATGAGTGGTGCAGGCTAGATAGTAGGTTAAAGATAGAAAGGGAAAAAGATGGTAAACCACATGGCTGGACTCAGTATTTGAATCTCAGGCTAGCGGTTCTGACCTCCGACTGTGTTAAACCCCATTTGAGCATCTCTACGACAGTTCAGTGATGAAAGAGCTTAAGTATTTTTGAAGGAGTTACTGAGTTGGGATGGTTCCTTCTTCTGGGCGTTCTCCTCGTGGAATACCACTAATTGGATGCTTGTGGTAAGGTTCTCGCTGAAAACGGTCTTCCAGTTTGACCTTTGCTGCTCCAGTCACGTTTATCTGTACTTTGCTTCAAGCAGTGTCCCCGTGGTTCCCTACCAAGTGTGTACTCCCAGTGTGTCTCCTCTCTGGGAGCAATCCTTTCTCGAATCTCACCACTCAAGCTGTAGCCATTGACTCCTCACATAGGGTTGTGCAGTTTGGCTTTACAGCCCCAGCCCCTCGTTTTCCCCTTCTTTTCTTACTGGTAATTTATTTCTGCTATAATGCATGTTTTGTTAACATGTATTGGCTGTAATGCGATTGATGAATAGTGAATGCTTTTTGGATAACGCAAACTTTCTACTGTACAGTGTAGTGATTTTCTATAGCAATTTTCTATAGTGTAATTTCTATGGTGGTTTTCTATAGTGCAAGATAACACAAGAACACAACTATTGTGTTATAGGAGAAATACCTATTCTGGCTGAGAGGTCATAGGGTTAAATTCTCTCTTAGCTTTGGTTTTCTTTCTGCCATGTGAGAGTGACTGATCAACAGATAATTCTGATTGAGCTGATTCCTGCTTTCTCCAGGATTGATTCCCAGTGGCAAGAGGGGTGGGACTGGGGAGAACTGAATCATGAACCTTAGACAGATCCTCAGTCTTTGCTGAAATTTTAAAACCGTAACATTAGAAGTTAGTTATAGAAGGAAAAGTTAGAAAGAACAGATATGGTTTGAACATAATATTGAAGACTTGTGGAAGATAAAATGCTTTTGAGATTAAAAGATTTACGCTGGTGATCGTCATGCTCTGTGAATCATGTAACTTTGTGGAGCAAATCTCAGAGGATAGACTTCTGCCAGCAATATTTTTTTTAATTCATTCAAGGGATATGGGCGTCACTGGCTGGACCAGCATCAATTGCCCATCCCTAATTGCCCAGGGGGCAGTTAAGAATCAACCTGTGGGTCTGGAGTCACATGTAGGCCAGACCAGGTAAGGATGGCAGTTTCCTTCCCTAAAGGACAATTGTAATATATGGGGATAATAAGCTAAAGAAGCTGAGACACCTTTGAGAAACCTCTGTCTTGAGTTATAGGCATTTCCGTACATCTTCTATTTTGTTCGGATCAAGTCTCATACAGTTTGAAGAGTAGATTGATTGATTGATTGTTTTACATTCTCTTGTGGCAAGGAGCGTCACATTTATTGTCTGTTCCTAGTTGTCCTTGAGAAGGTGGGGTTGAACTGACTTCTTGAACCACTATAGGTAGACTCTCAATGCCATTAGGGAGGGAGTTCCAAGATTTTGACCCAGTGACAGTGATGGAAGAGTGATATATTTCCAATTCAGGTTGGTGAGTGGCTCGGAGAGGAACTTGCAAGTGCTGGTGTTCCCATGTATCTGCTGCCCTTCTCCTTTCCAGATGAAAGTGGTCGTGATTTTGCAAGGTACTGTCTAAGGATCTTGGGTTAGCTTTTATAGTACATCTTGTAGTTAACACCCACTGCTGCTACTGAGCATTGGTGGTGGAAGGTGTAGAGACTTGTGCATGTGGCACCAATTGAGCAGGCTGCTTTGTCCTGGATATCACCAGGAGAGAGTTGCAGGCACTGATTTGTTTTTGATCGAATGGCCCATGCCCTCATTAACGGACTGCCTGCACAGATTTACTTGTTGAGCAACAGAACCAAAGGGCTAATTCCAGCAACTGTGGGCTGAGGCCTTTAATTTGTCACTGAAAGGGCTGACTTGGTGGTAGGGTGTGAAGGTCAAATGTGGGCCACCTTGTCACGAACTCTATTCTGGTGGAGGCGAGGTGGTGGCCTTCCTGCCTCCAAGCTCGCCATCTCTGGCAGCACAAGATTTCACCCCATGTTGCAGACAATTCCATCAACTTTCCACCAGCTGGTTGAAGTTAAAATTGTGCGCATGGTGTTAAATGCTGGACCTAAGTGGCTCAATGAGGAAGTACAAAGTATGTCTGAGTGTAATTATTGAAGCTGGGACATTGGCCAATATTTGATTTGATTTTAAATTTATAGAAAGATAACCTTGTTGAAAAACAAAATTTCTAAGTAAAATTGTGTGAAAGGATGTGAATGAGAATTAAAAATAAGATAGAAAATAGGGGAAGCTCAGAGAAACAAGATGACAGGAGGGGAAAAATGTGTAAACATTTTAAGCTATTGATTGTTTTTGTGAAGGATAATGACTTAGAGTTGATCTTGTGCCAAATTTTGCCAGATGTGTCGCAGAAATGCTATTGTTTATGCATGTAAGCAGAGTCATAGTCCTGAAGCAGGAACAACTCTGAGGAAATTTTGGGCCATAGGCTGCATGACAAGGAGTGTGGAATAACTTCAAGTTCAGGCTATCAGCTATCTGTAACTGACATATCCCTTTGGCTGAAGTCAATGTGTTCAGTTTGTTGCTTGTGTGATTTTTCTGCCCATAACATTGAAGCATTGTGGGGAGGAGTCAGAAATGCTGACTTTGAAGGCTCAGCCTTGGCTCAGTGACTGTCCTTTTACCTCTGAGTCAGAAGGTCCTGGTTCAAGAAGTATTGAAGAAACAGACACTAAATAAATAGGTATTGTGCTGTTAAAACATGCCTGCTTGAATGTCTGGTTTGAATATGCAGTTTTGGTGCTAGTGACTGATTATTATAACATGAATTTGCTACGAGGTGCTAAAATGGGCACCTGATGGTTTAACATTTCCGATGCTGATAAGACAATGTTTTTGTGAAGCAGGATATGGGGGACAATGACCCTCTACCATCGAAGACATAGAATGTGGTTGGCACACATTCCAGATTTCATTCAATGAGATGAGACCTCAGGTTCTTGGAGAGAGCGCAGGAAGTAATATTTAATCCACCTCCCTATTTTGCCTCTTTCCCAAATTGATTATCCCTGCAATGTTTAATTTTCAGTCTCAAATTTAATGTAACTATGTGTCAGCAATCCCAACTACTACTGTATATCTGATTCTTGCAACCATATTATTGCCTTCAGTTACCCTCTATCATTACGGACATTGTGTGTACTGCTGTTCAGGCAGTTTTACTTATTTTTAATAGGAACTCCTCTTACTTTATTTTAATTTTTCTTGACACTCCCATTTTGCTCTGTTCATAGGCCATTTATTTTCCTTGCTCAGTTTAGTCTGTCCCATTCTATCCTCTCTGGTTATCTTTATATTTAAGCTTCTTTCTTCACTTGTAGGTCTTTCCATTCCTCTTAACTAGTTTTACAGTTTTTGCCACAGCCTATTTGCTGTTTGGCTGTGACACTGGTCCCATTCTGGTGCCGAGCATGTCTGACCTATTGGTACAGCTCCTTGTTGTCCCACTATTGCTGGCAGTGTCTCATGAAAAGGAACCTCTCTTTCTGTCAACAGCTCTTTGGACATAATATTGCAGAATTGTGTCTCCCTGCCAAGTTCACAGGATTCAGGGAAAAAAAAAATCCAGAGATTATTATGCTTGAAATTTAACCCTAATCGTTCCTCAGCAGGACTTCATCCATTTGCCTATCTTCAAATATGTACACACACACCTATATATGAATTTAGAAGTGGGTTAAGGCCATTCAGTCCCTTGGATCTGCTCCACCATTTGATAAGATCATGATCAATCTGATTGTGGCCTCCACTTTCTTATCTGCTCCCCATACTCTTGTCAATCAAGATTCTGCCTAACTCAGCAGTAAACATCATCAATGACCCAGCCTCCACTGCTGTCTGGAAAAGAAAGAAAGTAAAATATCCTCGTTTTCATTGTAAATGGAAGATCCCTTACTTTTATGTTTTGTCACCTTGTACTAACCCTTTCCAGGAGGAGAAACATCCCTTTAGCGTCCACCCTTTCAAGACCCCTTATATGTTTCAATAAGATCATCTCATTCTTCCAAGTGCCCAACTTAAATATTTCCTCATAAGTTATCCCTTTCACTCCAGCAATCAGTTGAGTCAATTTTCTCTGCACTGTTTCCACTGCAATTATGTCTTGTATGTTTGAGTATTTCAGGCAAGGCCATCATTTATTACCTATCCCTGAGTGTCTGTGAAAAAAATGTGCTGAATCATCTTTTTGAATTGTTTCTGTGTGTGTCATGCCAATTTGTCAGCATGTTTGTTAAGTGGGGAGTTCCAGGTATACGTTTGGAGTTCTTCAAACTCTCGTTGTTCTAGTTCTAGTTGAGTAGCCAGTGCGGCTAAAGTCAGAGAATGTTCAGCCACCCAATCTACAAACTCCCACATGTGATGAACCTTATGCATAGCCTGCTCTGCCTTTGCCAGAATTTGGATTTTTTTGGTTTATTGTTAGCCTGAATTCAACTTTAATTAGACTGTTTTTCCTTCAAAATATTTAATTTTAATTCAGCTGATGTGCACAACTTAGTGCACAGAACCTACTGAAATTGAAATCAGTGAGAATCAGGGGAAAACCCCTCCACTGGTTGAAGTTGTTGGACGCCAAACATCTCAAATGCAGGATATCATGATATGGGCCGAACCATTATCAGCTGCTTCATCAATGACCTGTCCATCATGAGGTCAGAACTGGAAATGTTCAGTGATGATTGCACAGGGTTTAGTACCATTTGCAATTCCTCTGATACTCAAGTCTGTGTCCACACACAACCAGACCTGGATAACATTTCAGGCTTGGGCTAATAAGTGGTAAATAACATGAGTGCGAGGCACTAACTATCTCCAACAATAGAGAATCTAACCATTTCCCTGTGATATTCAAAAATGTTACCTTCCATTGCTGAATCCATTATGAACACCCTGGAGGTTATCATTGACCAGGAACTGAGCTAGATCAGCTATATAAATGCTTTGATTGCAAGTGCCTGAAATCATGTGGCAAGTATTCACTTGCTGCCTCCTGAGTGCCTGACTACTATCTACAAGGCCATGTGTGTGATAGAAAACTCCCAACCTGACTGGATGCGTGCAGATTCAGCTAAACCGTATGGGTTTCTGCCGGCTGTTCTGGGTTTCTCCCACAGTCCAAAAGTGAGCAAGTTAGGTGGATTGGCCATGCTAAATTACCCATTGTGTTCAGGAATATATAGGTTAGGCACGTTAGCCATGGGAAGTGCATGGTTAAGGGGATGGGCCTGGGTGGCACGCTGTTCAGAGGGTTGGTGTGGACTCATTGGGCCAAATGGCCTATTTCCACACTGTAGGGATTCTATGAACTACCTGATGACAGGCCTCAGATTGGTCAAGCTGTAGTTTGTTACAGACTTGTAAGAGCAGTACAACCCGAAACATCCAGAGCTAGTAAGCAGATAATTGTGCTCTCCCTTCTCTCTGTGTGCGTGAAAAGACAAAATACCCATGAACTTAAAAGAAAGGATGCTAATGTAAGAAAAGACCTCGGTGCAGCAAGCAATTATTGCGTGAAAAAATGACCTTCGTTTTTCAAACAGCAAAAAGCTCTGAGGGAAAAGGTATCCACCTTGTGGTCTGAACTTTCGATCTTCAGAATTTTGTTTTCCTCACCTGTCTATATTTTTCAATCCATAACATTTTTCAAATCATCTTCCTTTCCACTGTGTTATGTGAATGAATGTGTGCATTATTGGGCTTTTAAGATTATAGTTTAAGTCGCATTGGGGGCTTTTAATGACATTTAGTAAAGAATATTTTTGTTTACAATAAAATAGTTATTTTCCTCAATGCTGAAACGTAGTATGAATGACCGCTATGAATGACAAAAGTAAATCAGACAAATTGATCATCTTTCTGGTTTAAATTGGAAATTTACATAATGGCTTGAAGTATATTAGGTCCTAATTATTCATGTAGTCTTCCCTGAAATATTATAACAAAATGAAGACATCCCTTCAGAGTTCACCTCCACCATGTGTTAGTTCATACTCACCATTGCTTACCATGGCCTCATTTGGTGTTCACTGGATCCTCCACCCAATTGACTATGTTCTCACTTTTTTGTTCATTTACTAAGTTTGGATTTCTCTGCTCCCTTTAATTCCTGCTGCTGTTGAAAAGCTTGGAGTTGCTGCCTTAGTGCCCTGCATTCTCTCTGTATAACTGTAAATCCTATCCATGCCCAAATTCCTGATTCTGTGCTTCTGTCACACAAACCTCTGGTTCATTTCAAATTGTAAACCATACCTCGAGAGATAAATCAAAGTCTGGAATGATTCAATATTTAGAACGCAACGAGATCCGTTGCCTTGGTGAAATAAAAAAAATGCGATGAGAGGAGCTGCAGCTTCATAACGTGAGAGTGAATAAATATAGGGTGATGGTAGGTGTTGGTGAAATTGATGAGGGTCTGCTCTCTGAAACAAGGCCCTGCAAAATATAAGCTATCGGATCTAGAATCCATTATCGTGATTCATTTTTGTTCTATCGATTATCTTGAAGATTGCGTCTTTAAGTTAGATTCAGTTCCACAAGCACCGAGCGATCACACGATTCCTCAGCTGACAGACTGTTTTAGTGTCATTTTTGCTGACCAACTCGTCGTAACGGAGCCCATTCCTGTTCTGCTTTGATGTCCACACTTGCTGCTGAATCATGAGGCAGATGCCTTGTGATTGAATTCCTCTCTATTTATTTAGCCTGTGTGCTGGATCCAGTCTGATACCTGCTGTTTAAGGCACTGTAAAATGAGGGAATTCAACATAAATCAAGAATGAAGAAACAAAACCTTTCTTCTAGTTTGCATCGCTCAGTACCACCTAGCAAACAGTAAGAGAGCTAATTCATGGCTGATTACTGGAAGAATATTAACAATCACAACTATGACAGGATTATAAGGTGATTTGTACTTTGGAAATTTATTAAAAATCAGTTGGAGGACATAATGAAATCACTAAGTGATAATTTAAGGCATTAAGGGTGAATTTTCTACTACTGTGCTTTTGATGCCCAAATCATGGCTGGCCCACTTAAATGACAGAAAACTCAGCCCATGCAATAAGCAGTTATTCTCCACATTAGGTCTTTCAGTGTATGGGTAGAATTGTCTTTTATTTTGCTTTTAGAGGAGCAGGATCCATAGATCCAGCTTATGGTGTCTGTAGAGCAGTCGAGGCATGGATTTCCTAGAGGGGGTGATTGAAGCTTTTCCTTTATGTCTATTGTGAATTAAGTGAAAGAGTCATGGAAACTTTGGAAAAATAGAGCGCCACAACGGGTACACGGTGGCTCGGTGTTTAGCACTGCTGCCTGACAGCGCCAAGAGACCCTCTTCATAGATTGTGTTTTTCTAAAACTATATTTCAGACCAATTAATCTATTTGCTTCTATTTATTTGCCAAGATGTTTTAAAGTTGTAACTAATAGATAGAATAGACTACCAGGAAAGATGGGTCAAGCCCAGTAGCCTGAATATTGTGAAAGATCTAAATGAATTTGTTTGGAAGATGGTGAGATTGCTATATGGGAGGACGCAATCAGAAATCCTTATTCATCTAAGCCATTTCTTATGAAAGATGAAGTTATGATATGAATTATCAATGTATGTATTGGTCATTTGGAAAAATGACATCGGAATTTAAAGACAATACATGCTATGTAAGAGAAGTCGGAGCCAAGATAAATAGACATCTACTTATACATCTTTACTAGAATTCAATAAAACATGCCAATGCTATAAAACAAAATACATTTTTTAAGGGCCTCATTTTTAACATTTATTTCAAGTGGACTCAAGTGTTCTAATCCAAGGCAGGGACTTTTGGAACAAATCCTAGCTCCTTGAGTTTGATTTAGGTGATCGTGCCCTGGTCTTGTTTTAATTCCCTGGTCAGGAGTAGAGGGGCATCTCATTGGGCGGATGTTAAAGCAAGTCAGTTCTGCTGTCTCCAGATCAGTTCAGGGCAGCCACAAGAGTTGCTAGCTGTAACAGCAGTCTGTGGAAAAGGCCCACCTAGGTATTGTTGCAGCTGTTAAAATCAGAATAGAACAAATCAGTATACCCCAGCATCGCCCCTCACACTTCCTTACCCATCCCATATACTCCCCATGTCCCATCTCATGCACCCCACCATGCCCATGGCCCCTTGTACCCTTCATGCCAAACTATACCCATCTATCCTTCACCCTATGGCCCTTTATAGTCTCTATGCTAACTTAGTTGCAAATCATGCCGCCATTGCCCACATCCTCTCCCTTTTGACTTTGTACCATTTGTGCAAACTCAGCAGTATCCATAATAAAAACTGAAAGTCATAAGCCACGTGACACCAGATTATAGTCCAACAGGTTTATTTGAAATCGCAAGTTTTCGGAGCACTGCTGCTTCATCAGGTGAAGTGGAGGGAAGTGCACAGGCAATAATTTA
>JAHRHZ010000091.1:6241354-6296091 GCA_024137785.1 Ginglymostoma cirratum | reverse complement strand
TAAATTATTGCCTGTGCACTTCCCTCCACTTCACCTGATGAAGCAGCGGTGCTCCGAAAACTTGCGATTTCAAATAAACCTGTTGGACTATAAGCTGGCGTCGTGTGACTTGTGAAAACTGAAAGCTCTGTGGATCTTGTAAATCAGAAACAAAAACAGAAATTGCTAGAAAAGCTCAGCAGGTCTGGCAGCATCTCTGAAGAGTAATCAGTGTTAACATTTCGGGCCTGGTGACCCTTCCATCGCCTCTGAGGAGGAGTTCTGAAGCACTGGACAATTCCAAAGAATTCATCCACTTCCTTTCTACCTTTATCAATCCCAAAGGACACTTTTCTGTCTCAGAAATCTTGACAGACCACACCTATAGAGTACAAAAAAGACACTGAGAGAACTGGGATGCTGGAAATCTGAAATAAAAACAGAAATTGCTGGAAAATCTCAGCAGGTGTGGCAGCATCTGTGGAGAGAAATCAGAATTAATGTTTCGGTCATGTTTCACGAGCAATAATTTTACCTGACTGAAGGCAGCTACACCTTCAACACGTGCAGCTGTCTTCAAATATATACGCAATATGTATGTGCAAAGTGTAACGAACCACCCTACTTCTCTTTCAAAAATGACAAGTGCCTCGTTCGTGGCTAGGATTGATGAAATAATTTTGGCTAAGTAAGAGACTCTTTCCAGCATGAGAATAAAATGGCTTCTGGACAGATATTGCAACCATGAAAATAACTTTTTCAATGGTCTGAGGCCTAAACACTTAGACTGCAGTTTAGTCTATTTAAAAAAAAAGAGACATCGTCACCTCTTGGTCTCTAAGAGGAGGAAACATGGATCTTTTTTGATTATCCAGTTGTACAGATTGACGTGAAAATGGTAAATTTGATGCATACAGGAGAGGACATTCCTCTCCAAACTTTTAAATGCATTGTTCAGTCTGCAATAAGCATCACCTCAGATATGGTTGAGCAGCGTAAGATAAGCCAAGAGGATTACTTGGTGCTTTTGTTTCCCTCTCGCAAGTTATTTCACAGCATTATTATTTGCTCACTTTTTACTTACAAAGTAACAAATACTCAGGTATCGTCAATACTCATAGATAACGGTGTCAAAGTCCAGAAGATGAGCCCACAATTTTCCCTTCAAGTCTTTGGATGGCATCAATCAGATTACTGGACAGAATGCTGAATGGAGCTGGCATTCATAATGAGTTCACCCTCACAACTGTAAAACCGCTGGAAGAAGTTAGTTATTCTTTGTATCCAGGCAAGGCCAAGTACTTCATGCTAGCATGCTCTTCAGCATCCCCCCTGTTAAAACAACACTTCCATCAGTATTTCCTTCTAGTTAAGATCCTCTTCCTATCCTGTGAATACTTCTTTCAGGATCGTTCCTTGGGGTAGAAGATAACTTTCTTCCATTCTGGTGATGTGGGTCCCACTACAACCCAATCTCCAGATGGTTCACCCTTCAGTCTCTCTTCCTATGACTACACAGCACCCTTTACGCACAGCTGTTATCTTGAGACAGGAAGGATTGGACAGCCCGGAGATGCAGCCAGGAATGGCTTCATGTCAGCATTCGGCTACCATAGGCAAGGGTCAGTTCCTTCCAGCATATGTAGAGCCACCTGTATCCCACAATGCTGGCAGATGACACTGACAATACACATATTATTGTCTACGGGGCATGTCATACCTGCTGCTGAATATCTGCGATATTGACAGAGGTGAATAAGGATAGCCCAAAGCAATTGCAAATATTTAAAGACAGAGCAGTAATGGCGATGGGTCAGAATCCCAAACATTACAGGCATTTTTAGGCCTTTAATTCCAAATGTGTCTTTTTTAAAAGAAGGCTGTCACAGAGGCAGGTGTAAAAACAAAATTGTATGGTAATTCTTAAAGGTGTCACAGAATATTTCATGCAGACTGGCTTGTGATTTATTGTAACTACAAAGGTAACAAGGAGCAGACACCACCATCCCACTCAATAACAAGCCAGCCACAGCAAATTATGTTCCATCTGCAGACACGTGTGTTTTCAAGTGGCAAAAACACAACGACGAGGGTTGGTAAAAAGCAAGTTTCAAGTTCATCAGTGTGGACTAGTGAATGTTCTCTGCCTGAGTTCAAGTGTTAGTGTGCTGCAAAGGCCACAGACAAAGAGCTGGCCTCCTCCCTGCCATTGCCCTACATTGCATGTGAAGATCTCTCTCATTCCAAGTTTCAAAACGAAACAATCAGGACAAATGAACTTTCAATCACAAGAACTACAAAACCAAAAATCCTGAAAAATGACTTCAACAACCAATGTCAATATTACTAGCTGCAATAGCTGCATTGTTTAACTTTCCACGTGTGAATCATTCAGAGGCTAATCCATCTATCTTTTTGTTAACTTTTATCTGTTTGGACTCAACTCTTGTTTATAATTTCTGTGTTGTGTCACCAATTATTCTTGTGTTTAGTAATCAATAAACCCAATCTTTATTAATTTAAGAAAGCCTGGTGAAATCGGCTCCTTTATAGACTCCTTTTGGTTCTAGGAGAAGGATATCCTCAAGGAGGTGGGTGAATAAATGAGGAGAGCCAATTCTTCCCCCCTCACCTGGGAGCTTCATAGTGGGATACCTGGTCTGGAAGTATAATGAATTGGGGAACGTAACCCACAGTCTGGTCATAACAAATGGCAAAAGGAAAATCTTGAGTATTTGCTTCCTGCATTTTATTGTCTGTATTTAAAGTACTTCAGCCTCTACTCAATCACCATTTTACCACTCCCCCATTCTGGCTTCTTGACCATCTTTAATTTTCACTGATGCACTATTGTTGACCACACTGTCATTTAAGACGGGTGTAAACCCTGGAATCCCCCTTTATAAAATTTCTCCTTCTCTATCTTACCTTTAAGATGCTCCTTAAAATCTACATTTCTGACCAAGCTATTGGTCACCCATCCAAATGTCCTAATATACAATGTCTTGGATAATGTTGTTGTGCATCTTTCTCCATGGGTTAAACCCTAATATAAGCAAATGTAGCTAGCAGCAGCCTACTGGTGAGATTACTGCACAGCCCTGGGACTATGAGTAAATGTTGTGAAGGTATTAAAAGCTGTGAATCGGGTAGAGTTATCTTTCATTTATCTTCTTCCATCAGTGCCAATAATGCTGATAAATGGTAGAATCAAGGAAATAATTTAGCTCCACCATTGTTTGTAATTACTTATTTATGCTGAGATTTACTGCCAAAATGAAAGCAAGTTTACTGGCTCTTGGTATTATTAACATGTAAGTCATGCAGCTGTTTGTTGCGTAAATATTTTTAAAGCTGATGGTTGAGGGAGAAAATGTCAAATGAGGTATAAGCTGAGGTATTTGGGTGTCCTCTGGGTTGATTTTGTGGGCATTCTTGAGTATTGTGACTATAACACTGAGCTTGGCTCAGAATGCTCATGCTGTAGCACCTGATCAAACATGCAACATTTGATATATGTGCCAGTTTGACAAGCCTTCGTACATCTGGACATCATGCTGTAGCTGACTTCCACCAAGGATGCAGGTGCGGGTGCAGTTCTCCATTTCATCCTGGGCAAAAGCATGGTTTTAAACTCGTCTTCTGGTAATTGTCCATATTGAGATCTTATATTAGGAGAATTTACATATGTGCGGATCAGGAAAGGATTGACAGGCTGGGTCTGTATTCTCTTGGAAAATAAAGAACACTGAGGGATGACCTTACAGAGACATTTAAAATTATGAAGAGTTTAATGTTACCTTTTTAGAAGATAATACATATAACTTGACGTCATCAACATAACATACACACCAAGAATCCAGTAGGGAATTGAAAAGAAACTTCTTATCTTAAAGAGTGGTGAGAATGGTAGAACTCACTATCACAGGAAATGGTTGAAGCAAATGGTATGGATGCATTTAAGGACAAGCTAGATAAACATGAGAAATAAGGGAATAGAGAGTTTTATAACAATGGATTTAGATGAAACATTGGGGGAGGCTTAAATGAAGCATAATACCACCATAGACTGATTACATTAAGCGGCCTGTTTCAGTACTAATACACCCTAATTTGATATACTCAAATCCACATACCGATGTCTTAATTTTCTTAATTACATGGTGAATAACATTTCATTCACAGCGAATACACCCCCCACCACCACCACTTCAGGTAGCAGTAGACATAGTGCAACTTTGTAAAGCTTTATATAAACACAGGTAACATTTGTTCCAATTTAACAGAATATACATCTGTAACTTGGACTGTTCAGAAAACAGACGTGACCCTATTCACCAAAATCACAGCCCTTGTCCCAACCATTCAAAATGTGTTAAAAATTTAAAGAAATTTAGCATCAAATGGTCTAACAATATTATGGAAGTATCATCTTCAGTCATGCTACCCAGGGAAAGTTTGTCTTGAATGTTTGTTTGTTGCACTTCTCTCCATATTCAACTTGTGTGACTTTTTCTCCCTTTGCAGGAGTTAAAATATAAGATATTGATCAGGTGTAAGAATGTTCGAAAGTTCAGTTGCATGTTCCCAGCAATCTGGGAGCTTGTGGATGGAGAGAGTGGAGATAACAGTGAAGAATTTGATCCTGAAGCAGAATCTGAAGTCAAGAGTGTGGTACCAGCTGGGATACGGACATTCAGGATGAAGAAGGTAAAATCCAGGGTAGAGTGTCATTAGTCTGGCTCACATATACTGCACAAACCCAAAATATGAGATCCCGACCTGAAATATTCCAGAGTTGTGGGGATTCCACAAAGCTCCTAAACTGGTGGAGGGATCCAGGTTTGGAAGCCAAAGGAAAATGGTTGGGGTGTAATTCATGTGAGAGAGGTTTGAACTCAGCAGGGCCGTTTGAACTCACTGCTGAACTCCAGAGACCTCATTTTGGCTGTTGCAATGTTGAAGTCTCGGATTAATGGAATTGACATAAATGTGATGGAAGTCAGATAAAATGTGATATGTAACTGCCGTGGGTGACTGTCTGTGTGGAGGTTGCACGTTCTACCTGTGTCTGTTTTGTTTCCACTGGGTGCTCCGGTTTCCTCCCGCAGTCCAAAAATGTGCTCGATAGGTGGATTGGCCATGCTAAATTATCCATAGTGTTCAGGGATGTGTAAGTTGGATGCATTAGCCATGGGAAGTGCAGGGTTGCCGGGGTAGGGCAGGGGGATGGGTCTGAGTGGGATCTGTTTGCAAGGTCGGTATGGATTCATTGGGCTGAATGGTCTCTTTCCACACTGTAGGAATTCTATAAAATGTTACAAGAGGATTTAAAATGTTTAGTTTGGGGTGTGAACCCATACTGAATTGAGGTTTATTTATCTTTGCAAGAGATTAACTGCTTTAGAATTAGACAGTTTGAAAGCTCGGTAAATCAATAGAACTGTATTACCCGTGCACTGCAGGGAGTGATCAATTACCTAGTATGTTCAAGTCTTTAGTGGACTTGATTCAGAAATTGGAAGCTATTCTACTGAGGCTGTGTGTGGATTTTTTTCTACAGGGTAGGTAGCTTGAGTCAGGAATTTTGTAGTTGCTGCATCCAAAAGAAAGGTCCTAGAATGATGAGAACTTCACTCCAGGAAGGTGGGTGCAGGACTGTATTAGACAGAGAAGCAGGGGCAGCTACAGTGGTGGTTAGTGCCAGGTGAGGCTGGTAAAAGGGCCTGCTTGGTTACATTCCAGGACCTCTACCTGTCTCCCCTCTCACCCCATCATCCCACTCATTCCACTCATGCCACAAGCATACCTATGCAACTTGATACCTACTCATATCTCAATAAAACCTTGATGGCAGCTCATGCCAACTCATGTAAATCCATTCATCCATTTGTGTAGTATACCCTCCATGGCATCTCACTATCATCCACCATTTGAGAGTGAGAGTAAGGGGGATCCTGTGCTTTGGAAACAGTGCAAAAGATTGCTGGGTCTGCAGCTTCAACAAGAGTGGGAGAGGAAGCAAACTCAACAGCTTCTCAAACAATGTGAGAAAGTGTGAATAGCAGCTTCAAAAGAGGAGTGACCCATTGAAGACAGAGATGAGGAGAACTTGTTTTCTGAGTTTTAGTCTGTGGTATTCTCTTCCCAGCCCCTCCCCTAATAACTGAAAGCAGCAGAGACAGATTTATTGAAGATTTAAAGGATGAGTTAATTTCTTGATTGGCAAGGGACTCAAAGGGTACAGATTGAAGACAGTATGAGATGCGGTTGGGACCACAACCAAAGCAGCTATGATCATATTGAATGGCAGAACAGTTTCAAGGGACCAAATGGCCCCTACTGTGTTGTGGACTGTTCAAGAGCTTTCTGGGGAAGAGCACCCTGGTTTGATCCTACACTTTATGCGAAGAAGTGAATCCTGACTTCACTCCTGTATACCTCCTGATCTCAACTCTCCCACAGAGGAAACAAGAACTGCTTTTTTTCTTGTCATAGTTTTCAATCATTTTAAACATCTCAGTTAGGTAATCCCTTAATCTTCTATACATGAGGGAATACAAACCACTCCATTATTTTCAAATGTTACTGAAATGATTGTTCAGATTTTAGTCTGAAGGAGAGCTTACACCTCCCCACCAGCATTCATTGTTTCATCATTTATATTACTCATTTTCTTTTTGCAATGTCTGGGATATTGTGCATATCTAGTCATTAAACATCAAACAGTTAGCTAAACTGAATGGTCCTAGGATGGTTAATTTTGCAATTGTCCACAGGAAAAGACTTTCAATCAATAAACAATCACTTCTTTGTCTCACTGAAACATATTTGCTTTGGTTGGTGCCCATATATTTGATGACTCAATGCCACTCTGTTTGTTTTTCATATGTCCTTAAAACTACAAAACAAAAAGTCCTATTATTCTGAACGCAGCCAAGAATATATTTAATGTTTTTAATACCATGGTGTACTTTATGATGTATGGGTGTAATGTTTTGGACTGAAACACTAATTTAATGAATTCAAAAATGGGAGTATAATCACTTGAGATGACTCAGCTATTTTCTAAAAACTTTAAAAGCTTTGGTTCGCTATTGAGCCTTTGAAGAATTGCAATTTAGTCTTATGTGCACATAAGCAAGCCAAATCAATATCTACCACTGCCGTGCTTGAATGGATACTTTTGAAAAAGTTTTCACGTGCTTCCAAGAAGAATAGAATTAGTGATCCTTCTTTTTGGCTCTTCCTTATGATATTACCTGATCTTACTCCCTTTTAAATATTTTACCTGATTAACTTGTCAGTGCCTGGACTATTTGTCATACTTTTTGCAAGTAAGCTGTTATATACGTGCTTGTTCCCAGACATGTGAAATCTCAGCAGTACCTGATGACTCAGTTCACTAAATGTCAAATGATGTTCTTATTGCACCTCAGAATGACTGCATCAGATAAATGAACAAAACATAATTCAATGGTTTGAATATTGAACCATCAACCTGCTGCCATTATGTTTTGAAAGTCTCACCATGAGTGCCACCCAGCACTTTCATACCCTGATTTCATTTCAAGTTTTGTTTTGTCATTGTAACCATTTGATATATTGCTGAAGAGGGATGTGTTGCCGAAGCTTTTCATCCTCTACTCATCAGGCCAATAACACTTTTAATGTATATTTTCAAATATCCCCCAATCGAACGTTAGGAAAGTGATGTCTTTCTTTGTGTAGACGGTGCAATGGAAATAGGGAGGTGTGTTGTGAGGACTTCATGGGGCAAATATGAAAATGCCAGATAGTCAACCGATCACAAGATAGAAGATCGGTTGGCAAGTTGGCTGACCAAAGTGCCGGCTGTGCAGAAATCAGAGGGGATCCATATAACTGGTAAGTCCTTGACCCATCCAAGTCAACTTGCAGCACCACGAATCACTGAGATTATTTTAAATTTGGCATTCTTGCATTTTTTTTCTGATGAGTGCAGGACATAAAGTGACATGTCTCTCTTTTCAGCAACATTCAAGTTCTGTATGAACCAAGTGACTGTATTTATTTTGTTGTCTTGTGGCATTATTTTTGCACCTTGCAGAAACGAATGTTTAGACTCGCCATGGAGTTCTCGAACGTTATTGTGTTTTCAAAGTCGGTTGATTTCAAAGATTTCAAACATTCACTGAGCCACCAGCTGTTTTACGAAAGCAATTCATTTTCAGAGCATGAAGCAATGAAGTTAGTAAAGCAATCAGGTAAGTGTATATTAAATTCGGCTTTCATTTTCAGTTCACTTGAAATTTCGTCTGATTAAAATAGGAGCACCAGTTTTGATTTTCAATTTGTCTATGATATTGTTTGAGTGCTAGCTGCAATCCACTGAATTTTCTGTTCACGTTGGAGTAGGGCAGCAGTTAAATTTCAGAGCCATTACTGTAATACATTTGTCGAGTCAGCTGTCAACATAATCAATCATGCCATGGGCCGAAGAATTATAATAGGTTTCCTTCCTGAAGCTGCATAAGCTTGAAAATATCCAACAGGTAATTGAAAACGTCAAGGGTACCATGTATGAGATTGGAGATGCAGCGTAAGATAGAATAGTGCTGCACCAGTGGAGTTCTTGGCCTTTGGTGGGCCCTAATGCATGTCCTTCTAGTGTAGCATGGGTCGTGGTCGTAAATGAGATGGTTTATTCTTTATCATCAAGCTATTATCCACATTACAACAACAATAGAGGCCTTACTGTCCATTCAGTAAGATAGTTTTTTAAATTCATTCATGGGATGTTGGCTTCGCTGGCTAGGCCAGCATTTATTGCCTGTCCCTAATTATCCAGAGGGCAGTAAAGAGTCAACCACATTGCTTTTGGTCTGGAATCACATGTAAGCCAGAACAGGTAAGGGTGGCATTTTCCTTTCTTAAAGGGCTTTAGTGAACCAGATGGGTTTTCCGACAATCAACAATGGACAATAGATTCATGATCATCATTAGACTCTTAATTCCAGATTTTCCACTGAATTCAAATTTCACCATCTGCCAGGGAAGGATTGAACCCGGTCCCCCAGAACATTACCTGGGTCTCTGGGTGAGCAGAGGCCATCACATCCTCCATATGATCTCTGGTGGGACTGCTGGAGAAAGGAATTAAGCCAGATTAGACTGGGTTAATATAAAAAAAGAAAAAAATTGTAGTTGCTGCTGGTAAGTCCCAGTATTTGTTGCCCATCCCTAACTGGAGTTGAACTGAGTGGCTTGATAGGTCATTTCAGAGGGCAGTAAGAGTCAACCACATTGCTGTGATGGCTTCATGCCAGCATTACTGAGTTTTACTTTATATTAGCTGTGGTGGAATTTGAATGCATATTCCCAGGGCATTAACTTGGACCTCTGCAATGCTAGTCCAGTGACATTACCACTGCACCATCCACCCCATCTCCTGCCTTGAGATTGTTTAATTGTGCTGTATAACAAAGAATAAAGAACAAAGAAAATTACAGCCCAGGAACAGGCCCTTCGGCCCTCCAAGCCTGCGCCGATCCAGATACTCTATCTAGACCTGTCACCTATTTCCCAAGGATATGGATCCCTCTGCTCCCTGCCCATTCATGTTTCTGTCTAGATACATCTTAAATGATGCTATTGTGCCCGCCTCTACCACCTCCGCTGGCAACACGTTCCAGGCACCGACCACCCTCAGCGTAAAGAACTTTCCATGCATATCTGGGTAAATTGGGTAAACTAACTTTAAGTATCCTTTTCTTCAAGCCTCTGAATTTGTAGCACACAATTCAAAGTTCCTATCAAGAACCTACTGTGCAGGTGCCAGAAGAAATCTTTCCAACTACAAACCCCATGAATTCTGGAATGTTGGTTGTCAAATGGGTAAGTTTCACCTCCATGACTATGCGGTTACTTCATGAACAATTGTTATAGATCATCCTGGACCCTGTCGGAATATAAATTTACATCTGGGTTATGTTAAAGTTTAATAAAAATACTTTGGCTTTGACATTTTGTCGTGGAATGTTGGCATATAAAAATTTAACACTTTCACCTGAGCAGCTTCTTGACCCAAGAATGAGGATGAGAAAATGAATGAACTTCCACTTTCACTAGAGATAAAAGGTACTGCAGATGCTGGAGAATCCGAGATAACAAGCATGGGGCTGGATGAACACAGCAGGTCAAGCAGCATCATAGGAGCAGGAAAACTTGACGTTTCAGGCCTAAACCCACTAGTTACATACTGTTTGGAGTACTTTCTAGGCTTTACACACCCAAGGACTGGAACTTATTCATTGTTACTAGGTTGACCCATTATATAGGCTGGCACAACTATATGCTTCTGGTCTGTTTCCTCTTCATCTGCAATTTGAGGAACCAGTGGAATGCTTCCATTGCAGGTTAGGTTACCTTGGCCAGGCAGGATGAACAAAGATTTTGGTCAAGTTCTCAGACAATCATTTCCAAATTGAAGCACTACTCCACATTTAAAGAGCTCAGAAATTGTTATAGGAAAAAAAAGTTTAGCTTAGCAATGATAAATGAGAACTGTGGAAACAAAAATGAGACCTTGGCCTAGACCAAATTTAAGTCAACTTGAATGTGGTACAAGATTGCTAATAGTCTATTAACTATCCTAATAGTCAGCCTTGACTCAAATTTGCCTTTATATCAGAAGGCTGCAGGTTCAATTTTTACCTCAGAGAGCTAAGCACAAATCCAAAGCAATAGTCTAGTGTCGTGCAGTGCTGTGTTTTGAATGAAATGGTAAATTGAAACTCTGTCACTCAACAAATCTAAGACAGATGGTTGATATGGAGGATAATCATTCAGCATTGAGGTGACCCAAGTGATGTTAGAAATACTGAGTGGCATCTAGGTTCAGGCAACATATGTTGGCCAAGCCATCAATAACTACTTCCCATGAATGAATTAAAAAAAAAGAGGGAGGAAGGAAAGGCAGGGGTCCCACTTGCCTTCTGAGGAGTACATAAAGGATCCCTGGCATTATTAGTCAAAAAGCAGGAGAGTTTAGTCTGGTATCCTGACCAATAATTATTATTGGAACAACATCACAAACCAGGGAGAGCTAGCTAATTGGATTCAAAATTGCCTTGATGGTAGGAAGCGGTAGGTGATGGTTGAAGGTTGTTTCTTGGACTGGAGGCCCGTGACTAGTGGTGTGCCACATGGGTTGGTGCTGGGACCTTTGTTGTTTGTTATTTACATAAATGATCTGGATGTGAATGTACAAGGCATGACTAGTAAGTTTACAGATGATACAAAATTAGGAGGTATTGTTGATAGCGAGGAAGGTTATCAAAAATTAGGGAGGGATCTTGATCAAATGGGGAAGTGGGCTGAGGATTGGCAAATGCAATTCAATACAGATAAGTATAAGGTGTTGCACTTTGGAAAGCCAAACCAAGTTAGGACTTATACAGTAAATGGTAAAGTCCTGAGGAGTGTTGTGGAACAGAGGGACCTAGGAATACAAGTACATAGTTCGTTGAAAGTGATGTCACAGGTAGACAGGGTGATGAAGAAAGCATTTAGCATGCTGGCCTTCATCGGTCGAGGCACTGAGTATAGGAGTTCAGATGTTGTGTTACAGTTGTATGAGTAGTTGGTGAGGCTGCTATTGGAGTATTGTTTGGAAAGACATTGTTAAACCAGAAAATGTGCAAAGGTGATTTATGAGGATGTTGCCTGAGTTATAGGGAGAGCTTGGCCAGTATAAGAGTTTATTTCTTAGAACGTAGGAGAATGAGAGGTGACCTTATTGAGGTATATAATATCATGAGGGGCATAAATAGCATGAATGGATATAATCTTTTTCCCAGGGATGGGAAATTGAAAACTAAAGGCCATAGGTTTAAGGTGAGAGGGGAAAGATTTAAGAAGGACCTGAGGAGCAACTTCTTTGCACAGAGAGTGGTGCATATATGGAATGAGCTGCTAGAAGAAGTGGTTGAGGCAGGTACAATAGCAACATTCAAAAAACATTTCGATAGACATGCGGATGGGAAGGGTTTAGAGGGATATGGGCCAAATATAGGCAGTTGGAACTAGCTGAGTGGGTACCACGGTCCACATGGACCGGTTTTGGCTGAAGGGCCTGTTCCCATGTTGTATTACTCTATGACCATGATCGTCTGCTCAATATGACATTGCTGTTTGTGGCACATTGCCCATATACTGAAAGGCTACCGATGGACACTTGTTAAGTATGGAATGGCTACAGGTTGAATTGGCCTTACAATGGGCTGCTAGTGGAGTAGACAGTGGAGTAATTAAAATACGTTTTATGATTCAAAAAGTGGTGCAAATACAGCCAGACTATTTCGTTTCTTGTTATCTGAACCTTACTTGATCTTTTTTGTGTGTGCAGTTGCTTTAAATTATGAAGTTCCTGGACTGGGTCTGGACCTCAACAGAGGCAAGTTTCAGGACAATGGAGGATGCGGCTATGTTCTCAAACCCAAATCCATGAATCACAACACCACATTTGACTTGCTGGGTTTGAAGAGTGTTGAACCAATTATCATTGTAATACAGGTTGGTATTAGTATCAAACATTTGAGCAAGTTTGGTCAGTCACATTAGGCTTTGAGTTCCATGTACGGACTGATAGATCATAAAATGCTTTTTTTGTCTCATTTTCTTCCCACTTACCATCAGTGGTTTGGAGTTCAGTCACGTGGCCATATACTATGTTATGGAACAATGTATTGATGATGTCGTTTTCTTCCCCTCCTGTCTTTCTATATATGTGTGAGATTAATTGGTTAACCATGCATATTACTAGAGGGCTAGCCCTTTTATTGTATACCAGCAAAACGATGTATAACTAAATACTCTTTTGAAAGTAAACAAAGTAAAATAAAATTGTGATCATTGAAGAGGAAAGTATAAGCTCGTTATCTTTTTCACCTAAGAACTCGATATTCAACTTTATGAAATGTAGCTAGTTGTTACTCAACATCATATATAGTAAGGACTCAATTAGTACCTATCTGGTAAGGCTTTCAGCTATCCAAATGATTACTTAAAATAGAAAGAACTGATTGATAGGGTGAGGGTGTAGGGGTTGGAGTAATGTGGATAATGATGATGTTGGTGAGCTGATAGAGGTTTTTGAGATAATGAAAGGGTGTGACAGTGTAATTTGGCTTGGTCAGGTTGGAGTGTGGGAGACAAAAACTAAAGGCAAATAATCCTAGTTACTGATAAATATGGAATTCAAGAAATTCACTGTCTACAGAGAGTGTAACTTGCTGGCCACACAGAGTTCTTACATTCAATAGCAAAGACTTATCTAAGGGAAATCTCAATAAAGATATGGAGGAGAAAGGAATAGAAGGTTATGATTGTATCAGATGAAGCAGAACGAGAGGAGGCTTATATTGAGCTAAAGCCAGCATGAGCTAGTCGGGCCAAATGAGTTCCTTTTGTTTGGTACATTTTATATCATGCTGTGTAATAATGACTCATCATTAATCACCAGTTTTATGCACATCCAATTCGTCATTGTTTGAAGCATTTGCGTACTGAGAAATAAATACACAATGGGAGACTTACTTTGCTGTTTGTAACAAAATACACGTATGTGATTGCAAAAAAAGACATTATTAATTCAGTTAGAAATCATAAATAGTTTTTAAGAGTTTTATTTTTCTTCTAATTAAGAATGTCTGGTCATTGTTCAGTTTTTCTTTATAATGGTAATTGAAAATCTAGTGATTTGACAATCCCAGTCCAGAGCCTTCACAGAAGCAGAAATTAGAGGTGGGTTATAGAAGCTTTGCATTAATTTTCTAGTCCAGTCCGGTTGTGGAAGAGTCCTTGGTGTGGTGCAGAGTCACTGAAAAATCCTAGTAGCCCGGTGCTACGTGTGTTTGAAATCTGGATTTATAGCTGATTGATATTCTTTTTGTGCAGGTCATCAGTGGTCAGCATCTACCGGTTTGTAGAACACCCAGCAAAATAACAGTTGATGTATGTGTTCGTGTAGAAATCTATGGTGTAGCCAAAGACACTGCAGCACAACAAACCAAAGTGTTAACATGTGCAGGTGAGAAGAGTGAGTATGTCTCAAACAGCATCTTATGTAGGGAAAGAGGCCATGTTGCTACATTAAAACATGAGGGAAACTGTTCTTTAGACTGGGCTGCTCTGTACTGAGGGAGTGTTCAAATTAATACTTTGCTGAAATAAGGTGAATATACAAAAATGATCTTTTTGTACAATGAACAATGTCATTTTTTTACCTCTTGAAACCATGCTTCATTGATGTGACTGCATGATATCTACATGACTCGTAGATGTCTGGTTACATGATGATACTTAGATCACAATCTCTTAGAAGCATAGATATTGGCCAAGCTCTTTATTATATCTGTCCTTTGCCCCACCCTCTGTTCACAGTACGTAGCCTTTCCCCGAAGAGATAATTTCTTTTTGCCTCTTATACACTTTATGCTAAAACAAAACTAAGAAAACAAATAAAGGAACGATTATCCTAACTCTTTGTTTCACTCTCCGGAGTGGTTTTAAATTATCAGTCAATGACTCCTACCCTTTCCTATTTATCCTGTCAAATCCTCTCATAATTTAAGAAAGTCAGAAGTCACACAACACCAGGTAATAGCCCAGCAGGTTTTTTTGAAATCACAAGCTTTTGGAGCGCTGCTCCTTCATCAGATGATTTCAAGTAAACCTGTTTGACTATAATCTGGTGTTGTGTGACTTCTGACTTTGTCGACCCCCATCCAACATGGGCACCTCCACGTCATAATTTAAGAAATGTATTAAAGTTTTCAATCACTTTCATTTCCTCCAGAGAAAATACTTTCATGATCTCTAGTCGCAGCCTTTAATTATGGTTTCTCAACATTCAATGATGCCTCAAGGCATCCAGTTCAATGCCACATGAATTGACATGAGTAGTAAATAAACATTTTAATGTTTGATATTTTCTGTTGAACAGAGTGTGCTTATGTGTTTTTCAAAATATATGGAAATATAGAGAGTTCAGTGACTTAAGTGTCCCATAGTTGAAATGTGCTGTGCTCATTGCTAAGCAGTGGGGAAACTCGGACACCCCAACTTTGCAAAAATAATTAAAGACAGCAGAATAGAAGCAAGAATGTGAATTACTTACTTTGCTTTGACAGCCACACATTTTGACAGATCCCATTGATACATGAATACATCTGTTAATACAGAAAGACTCAAGAGAGCTGTAGAACAGATTTTAAACAGGGTTCATCACCATAGGTAGATTTCCTAATTTAGTGTGCTGTGGGAAGCATAGAACTTGGTCAGATTAGTAGACCTATTCTCCATTTGCATGAGCTCGTGACAGGGGGTAGCATATCCCTGCTCCTGATGGCTGCCCTACAAACAATAAAGCTCTGAGAATTGTTAATTGGCAGGAGGAATGTCGTATGCTCCCATCTGGGGAGGAAATCCTGCCTTCAAGACCTGTCAACTAATCTAAATAAAAGCCGAAAGAACTGCGGATGCTGTAGATCAGGAACAAAAACAGGAGTTGCTGGAAAAGCTCAGCAGGTCTGGCAGCATCTGTGAAGAAGAACCTCAGTTAATGTTTTGGGTCCGGTGACCCTTCCTCAGAACTGATGGTAGCTGGGAAAACGTCGGTTTATATGCAAAAAATAGGGAGGGGGATGGGGTAGGGAGTAAACGATAGGATAAAGGGTAGAGCCCAAAGAGAGAGAAGAGCAGTTGGACAGACCAAGGAGTCTGGCTAGGAGGGTGAATAGCTATTAACGGGGAGCCAGACCGTGATCAACTCCTTGCTCTATCCAACTGTTCTTATCTCTCTTTGGGCTCTACCCTTTATCCTATTGTTTACTCCTTAACCCATCCCCCTCCCTATTTTCTGCATATACGCCGGTGTTTTCCCCAGCTACCATCAGTCCTGAGGAAGGGTCACCGGACCCAAAACGTAAACTCTGATTTTTTCTTCGCAGATACTTCCAGACCTACTGAGCTTTTCCAGCAACTTCTGTTTTTGTTCTTGTCGACCAATTTGTTTGCTGGGCAGTTCTCTGGGGTGGGAATGTCGCAAATCCACTGGCAGGGGGATGTTAAATTCTGCACATTAATTCTGATTGCAGCAAACCTAATTGTTAAACTGTTGTATTCTTTCCTCTCTAGGGTGCTACCCATTGTGGAATGATTCTTTGCTTTTTTGCATTCAAGTTCCAGAACTGGCATTAGTGCGATTCACAGTAAAAGATGTTAATCCTCTCAGTGAGAATGATTTGCTTGGTCAGTACACATTGCCATTTACAAGCATGAAGAAAGGTAAAGATGTCCCACATTTTTCTGGCAAACTGTGTTTTGGCAGTTGTAACCTGTTTTCATAGCAACTCTATTAACATATTGAGATTCACAATTGAACATCTGTTAACAGAAAGGCAAAAGAAGGTTCTTAACGCAAATGTAATCACTAGAGACAAGATTCACTGTCAGAATTCGTACACCTGCATGCAGTAGCGAGTTAAAAATTACAAGTGATAGCTGATGGATTACATTTTTTACCTCTTAACAGTGCCAGTTTCAGGTACCCATGAATTATGTTTTGTAATTCCTACTGTTGCCTTCCTCTACATTTCTATCCATGCCTGATTGGCTGTACCGCACATTGCAGTAGCTCAGGTCCCAGATCTGGGTCTCTGGACTGACAGACCCAGAGGGGCAGCTTTCCCTAATTTCCTCTCCATTCCAAATGCCGCAACCAGTTCAGATACCTCCCATGGCTCCTTTTTAAGTAGAAATCCTCCTTTCCTAAAATTGAGACGTCAACTTGCACTCTCCAGGCCCATCTCAATAGGTTGGGGAGCCCAAATGTGAGTTGTGAATTCCGTAGCTCTTGTAAACGCCGTATTGCAGGATTTGTGATGCAATTCCCAAAATGATCCTTCCATCGGAGCAGGGATTAAAGTTGTAAAATGTTATCTAGAATATTAATACACCATCAGAAATGATGAAGATTTCTGATGAAGGGTTTAGGCCCGAAACGTCAAGTTTTCCTGCTCCTATGATGCTGCTTGACCTGCTGTGTTCATCCAGCCCCATGCTTGTTATCTCGGATTCTCCAGCATCTGCAGTACCTTTTATCTCTAAATTATTGAAAATAGCTTATGAAACAAACAAACTATTTTCTGCTTGGGGATAAGTTTTAAAACAAGATAATTCTTTTAGTTAAGTAAATGCTGGGAAACAACACTGTGGCCTCCTCTACATCAGTAGAGGAGCGTAGACTGGGTGACTGCTTCGCAGAACACCTATGGTCTGTCTGCAATAAGTCACTGCGCTTCCAGTTGCCTGCCACTTCAACACACCACCTTGTTCCCTGGCCCATATCTCTGTCTCAGGCTTGTTGAGGTATTCTTGCGAAGCTCTGTGCAAGCTGCAAGAACAGCACCTTATTTTCTGCTTGGGAACACTACAACCTACTGGACCCAATATATAGAGTTCAATAATTTTAGGGCTGGAGGCACCTTCTCCTTGCCCCAACCCCCACACACCAGGCCTTGTTAGCGCATAGTCTGCTTTTACACACAATCCATTGTTGATCACTGATTGACCCCATTAGTAGCGATTCACTCTCCTAGGTTGATTGTTACTCACTCCTTTGTCTGTCCAACTGTTCTTCTTTCTCTTTCGACTCTATATCCGCCTATTGTTTACCTCTTACTTCCTCCACCCATCCTGTCTTCTGCATAGGAAAATTTTTCTTAGTTGCCATCAGTTCTGAGGAAGGGTCACTGGACCCAGATTCAGATTTCTCTCCACAGATGCTGCTAAACCTGCTGAGCTATTCCAGCAAGTTCTGTTTTTGTTTCTGCAAACTTTTTATATTGCTTGCGTGAATATGGAGGGAACTGCTTTGAAAATATCAATCCAAACCAACAGAAACACCAGGGCATTGAATTTTAGAAACTATTTGAGAAGGTTTACTATTGAAAACTCAAGGAACTGTGGTAAGAAGAACCTTGACCATTGCTCATTGTGTTGTATGAGTTACTTTGCAAATTTGCTGCCATTATCCTCTTCCCTGGTGGGGATCCTTCAGGGCTTGCTTGGTCTAGTGTGGTAGAGGGAAATCGCTTCTCAGTTTAATGAAAAGAGACTTTTGTCTTGCTGAAGAAAGACATTTTGTTGAAGCTTTTCATCTTTCCTTCACCAGGATAAAATAAAATCTGGTATATGAATTTCAGTGCAAGAGTGAAGCCATATGTATAGGCTGAGCATCCCAAAGACTGGCAGAGCGTATCAACCAGCATATCAGTTTGATTGGGGGATAGTAAGAACTACCGATGCTGGAGTCTGAGATAACACAGTATGGAGAAATCTGAAGAAGGCTCCCAACCCGAAACGTCAGCTTCCCTGCTCCTCTGATGCTGCCTGGCCTGCTGTGTTCCTCCAGCTCCACACTGTGTTATCACTTTGATTGTTCACAAGAAACAAACTATTGATCATACCCAATGAACCTATACCTGAAAAATCTCAACATTGTCAACATTGATATAATTTGGCAATTGGACAGCATTTGCTGGATAACCCCAAGTGTGCAAAGAATTATGATTACAACCAACTTGGGGCTATCACAGTACGTTGCACTCACATGTACTGGAAGCTACGTACGTTAATACACAAAGTCCTGTTCTTTGATTTCGGAAAGAATATGGACAAGAATATGGACAATCAGCATCTGCAGTACCTTTTATCTTTGGACAATCACTGTGCCCATTTCATATCAACAAACAAATGATCTTGATCAATTCAAGTAAACATGCCTTAAAATTTATTATCATCATTAATTGGTGCATTCTCCTTGGCAATACCTTTCCTAACCAGAGTCCATTTTCTAAGGATTAGAGGTAGGCCATTTAGGACTGAGATGAGAATTTTCTTTACCCAAATAGTGGTGAGCCTGTGGAATTCTCTGTTTCAGAAAGTGGTTGAGGCCAAAACATTGAATAATTTCAACAAGGATGTAGATATTGTTCTTAGGGCTAAAAGGACCAAAGAGTACAGGGAGAAAGCTAGAACAAACTCATACCCAGAATGAGTGGATTGCTTTTTGAGGAAAGGCTAGGCAGGTTTGGTCTGAAACATAGAAGTTCCTCAGAGGTCTTGAAGGTCCTCAGAAGGTTGTTGAAACCTTCTGTTGTGAGAGAATCTAGAACTACATGTTACAGGCTAAAAATAAGGAAGCCTTTTAAAAGAGAGATAGGGACAGTTCTTTTTTATATTTCTACAATTCACTTGCCAATCAATCAGCACTTTCCTCTCAGATTGTATAAATGTTGTTTTGGTGTTCTTGCAAATTATCCTGATGAGTACAAGATGAAAAGATTTGATCAAATGTCTTTTTCAGCAATAATGGAATTCTGTACTACCAATCAATAAGATGTAATTTATTGCATGATTCTGGCGTGTGTAAAGAACAAAGAACAAAGAAAATTACAGCACAGGAACAGGCCCTTCGGTGCTCCAAGCCTGCGCCGATCCAGATCCTCTATCTAAACCTGTCGCCTATTTTCCAAGGATCTGTATCCCTTTGCTCCCTGCCCATTCATGTATCTGTCTAGATACATCTTAAATGACGCTATCGTGCCCGCCTCTACCATCTCCACTGGCAACACGTTCCAAGCACCCACCACCCTCTGCACAAAGAACTTTCCACGCATATCTCCCTTAAACTTTTCCCCTCTCACCTTGAAATCGTGACCCCTAGTAATTGAGTCCCCCACTCTGGGAAAAGCTTCTTGCTATCCACCCTGTCTATACCTCTCATGATTTTGTAGACCTCAATAAGGTCCCCCCTCAACCTCGTCTTTCTAATGTAAATAATCCTAATCTACCCAGCCTCTCTTCATATCTAGCACCCTCCATACCAGGTAACATCCTGGTGAATCTCCTCTGCACCGTCTCCAAAGCATCCACATCCTTTTGATAAAGTGGCGACCAGAACTGTACGCAGTATTCAAAATGTGGTCGAACCAAAGTCCTATACAACTGTAACATGACCTGCCAACTCTTGTACTCAGTAGCCTGTCTAATGAATGAAAGCATGTCATATGCCTTCTTGACCACTCTACCAACCTGCATTGCCACCTTCAGGGTACAGTGGACCTGAACACCCAGATCTCCCTGTGCATCAATTTTCCCCAAGGCTTTTCCATTTACCATATAGTTCGCTCTTGAATTGGATCTTCCAAAATGCATCACGTCTCATTTGCCTGGATTGAACTTCATCTGCCATTTCTCCGCCCAGCTCTCCAACCTATCTATATTCTGCTGCATTCTCCAACAGTCCCCTTCACTATCTGCTACTCCACCAATCTTAGTGTCATCTGCAAACTTGCTAATCAGACCATCTATTCCTTCCTGCAGATCATTTATGTATGTCACAATCAACAGTGGTCCCAACACGGATCCCTGTGGAACACCACTGGTCATAGTTCTCCATTTTGAGAAACTCCCTTCCACTACAACTCTCTGTCTCCTGTTGCCCAGCCAGTTCTGTATCCATCTAGCTAATACACCCTGGACCCCATGCGACTTTACTTTCTCCATTAGCCTACCACAGGGAACCTTATGAAACGACTTACTGAAGTCCATGTATATGACATCCACAGCCCTTCCCTCATCTATCAACTTTGTCACTTCCTCAAAGAATTCTATCAAGTTGGTAAGACATGACCGTCCCTGCACAAAACCATGCTGCCTATCACTAATAAGCCCATTTTCTTCCAAACGTAAATAGATCCTATCCCTCAGTATCTTCTCCAGCAGCTTCCTCACCACTGACGTCACGCACACTGGTCTATAATTACCTGGATTATCCTTGTTACCCTTCTTAAACAAGGGGACAGCATTAACAATTCTCCAGTCCTCTGGGACCTCATCCATGCTCAAGGATGCTGCAAAGATATCTGTTAAGGCCCCAGCTATTTCCTCGCTAGCTTCCCTCAGTAACCTGGGATAGATCCCATCCAGAGCTGGGGACTTGTCCACCCTAATGCCTTTTAGAATACCCAACACTTCTTCCCTCCTTATGCCGACTTGACCTAGAGTAATCAAACATCTATCCCTAACCTCAATGTCCGTCATGTCTCTTTCCTCGGTGAATACCGATGCAAAGTACTCATTAAGAATCTCACTCATTTTCTCTGACTCCTCGCATAACTTCCCTCCTTTGTCCTTGAGTGGGCCAACCCTTTCTCTAGTTACCCTCTTGCTCCTTATGTACGAATAAAAGGCTTTGGGATTTTCCTTAACCCTGTTTGCTAAAGATATTTCATGACCCCTTGTGGCCCTCTTAATTCCTCGTTTCAGATTGGTCCTACTTACCCGATATTCTTCCAAAGCTTCATCTGTTTTCAGTCACCTAGACCTTATGTACGCTTCCTTTTTCCTCTTTGCTAGTCTCATAATTTCACCTGTCATTCTTGGTTCCCTAATCTTGCCCTTTCTATTCCTCATTTTCACAGGGACGTGTCTGTCCTGCACTCTAATCAACCTCTCTTTAAAAGCTTCCCACATATCAAATGTGGATTTACTCTCAAACAGCTGCTCCCAATCCACATTCCCCAGCTCCTGCCGAATTTTGCTATAGTTGGCCTTCCCCCAATTCAGCACTCTTCCTTTAGGACCACTCTCGTCTTTGTCCATCAGTATTTTAAAATTTATGGAATTGTAATCACTATTCCTAAAGTAATCCACTATTGAAACTTCAATCACCTGGCCGGGCTCATTCCCCAACACTAGGTTCAGTATGGTCCCTTCCCAAGTTGGACTATTTACAGACTTGTTACAGAGAAGGGAAGACCAAGGCAGTGGGTCTCAGTCCTTGCAGATCTTAAACTATTCTCCTGCCAAGTCCCTATGACATCATCATATTGTGTGGTGCTTAAAGCACTCCTCAACATTGACCTTTTCAGATTCTTACACACTTGTATAATATCTCCCTCCATATTTTTCTCATTATGAATATTCATACATTTGTGTATATAATTTCTTTTATAATGAACTTATTACCCCCCCACTGCCCCCCAAATAAATCTCTCATTTCACAGACATGGCAGTATGGAGGGGTTTGCATTCAGAATGTATTCTCCAGGCTTGGAAGATTGGTAGAGTTGTGGAGTAAAGACTGTTGATTTCAATTCTGTTCCTGACAATGGGAGATCTGAAATCCCCTTTAATTGGAGGACATTTTATCACTTGGATATCCTTCACTGAGGATGTCTTCCTGTAGAAATAGGCTATTGCTCCTCTGGAATATCTAGAGAACCTTTTAATCCCATGAATTTCCTCCACAGAACATTAGTTGTCCTGTTGAAATGGGCACTTTTGTGTAGTTTCCAGGATCCCTGAACCTGGCAATGTCTTGTTGACTGTGTCCTGAACCTATGAACATTGGTCACTCTGTCTCAGTGGTGGCGTCCTTAGAGTTGTATGCACCTCATCATCTTCAACTGTGTGAGCATAATTTTATTCTCAAACACCTGCAAATTTGTGTTAAAGTATTAGATATTTTTACTTCATTGCTTTGTTTAAGTTGGATACTACCATTCACCCTTGGTGATTCTAATATTTATGAAATCAGAACGCTGGCTCCCTGACTCATGCTATTTGAGGGCTGCTTCATGGTTGGCATGATCTATCATGGAGAATTTTTTTTTCCTGGAAAGCTAAGGAAATTAACTTCTTTGTTTGATCTTGCGTATTCTGAATTAGCCCAGCAAGGTATTGTTCACCCATGTTGCTCTCTGATTCATGCCATTTAACTCAAGTTGCTTATCCTGCTTCTTGTTTATTGGATTCCTTGTTTGTTTCCAATATGTTGATCTCTGTGCTCTGAGCTCTCTTCAGCGTTGATAGCAAAAGAAACATTTCTGGAAATCCAGTATAGTCACATGTTTCTATCTTCCTTTTAGTAACAAACAAATACCTTGATAAATTCTGCTCTTTTGATTCCACCATGAGTCTGTGGAGTCCTATGTAATCTTCTAATTGCCTTTGACATGTTGTTCCACGACTGGCTGTTGAGTTCCCAAATGTTCTTTGTAATGCTGTTCCATGACTGATTGGTTGTTCCTTGACCTTAACTAATTTGACTCCCTCCACCATTAGATGATGATTCAGGTCAAAACAAATTCCTGCTCAAGAGTAAGAATTATGTTTTGTGAAATACAAATAAGTTCTCATACCCTTTGGTATTACAGAGTTGCTTGCCGTATACTTTTAAACTTAAGTGACAAACCTCCTGGACCATGTTGTAGGCAGCAAACAATCTTTCTTCAAACATTGTACACTAACTCACGATACTATGGCTTTCACCCTGTATCAAGATTAGAGTTAACATATTGTCAATTCATACTAATACTCTTTGACCAAAAGATGAGGTCTGAATTGCTCATTTCCCCGGCAATAGGTTTGATTTTTGTTTCTTTTGCATCTTGTTCTACGTCATGGATTTTTTCTTCTTGCGTGGGTAGCTATTTGATTTCTTGTTGCTTTGTGACCATGCCCTATTTTGGGACAGTGACCTATTGTGTGACAGATAAAGCATTAATGTATAAATAGGTGGGTGCTGCTTATGTGCCTTTGAGGTTTCCTCAATGCACAGCATTGACAATGACTGTTAATATCCGATGTATGTCCTACTTGGTGTATTGGCTTGTCTTGTATTTTTAGGGGTTTTGTAGTTTAAAAACTGAATCTATTCTAATGATCTCCTATGGTAAGGTTCATATTCTCCTCTTAGGATTGATCAGAGCTCCTTATGGCATCCTGCTTCTGGCTTTCATGGGAGTGAAATCTTCTTTCATTTGGAATAAAGCTGGCAGTGACTCAGTGATTCCATCAAAAAGTTTGTCTTCTATGAATTCTAACTATAAACCTCCATCGCCACATTTTTACTCAAATCTGCAAGGACACCTAATTAAGTTGTCTGTACATTGTGCTGGATGCTGAACTCTTCTGTTAAATCCTGCTCTCTCTGTGGTTAAAATAATTATCAAATTTGCCAAAACTTCATCAAAAGTATCTTATGCTTCTTTTACATCTTGACAAGCTATAACATCATCAGCTTTATTCCCAATTGTACACAGAACTATACTTACTTGTTCAGCTTCTGATTTAGCACTCAGCTTGGAAAAAATTCTGTTTCTTAAGAATTGTTTTCTTCAGCAATCTCTGAAATGAAATTTTCCTACTATGCCTGGTGCCATGGCTTTCTTGTTATTATTTATTTATCTTACTTTAAAGGTTTTTAATTTGATGGTATTGTAATGTTGCTAATACATACTGAGGAATTTCCAGTATTTCTGGGGTCAAATGGAATATTCCATTTCCTGAGAATGAAATGTATGATTCCCACCTTTTTTGCAGCTTCTTGAGTTGAATCCTGCTAATCCTGACTGTGAGATAGTAAGACCTGCAGATGCTGGAGTCAGAGATAACACAGTGTGGAGCTGGAGGAACACAGCAGGCCAGGAAACATCAGAGGAACAGGAAAGTTGACATTTCAGATCAGGAATAGTAGGAACTGCAGATGCTGGAGAATCTGAGATAACAAGGTGTAGAGCTGGATGAACACAGCAGGCTATGCAGCATCAAAGAGCAGGAAAGCTGACGTCTTGGGCCTAGACCCTTCTTCAGAAAATTCTGAAGAAGGGTCTAAGCCCGAAACGTCAGCTTTCCTGCTCCTCTGATGCTGCTTGGCCTGCTGTGTTCATCCAGCTCTGCACCTTGTTATTTCAGATCAGGACCCTTCTTCAGAAATGGGGAGGGAGAATGGAGCTCAGAAATAAATAGAGAGGAGGGGTGGGGCTGGGCGAGGTAGGTAGGATGGTGATAGGCGATTGCAGGTAGGGAGTGGTGGGGATTGGTCAGGTCAGTGAGGTGGGAGGGGCAGATCGGTGGGAGACAAGATGGACGGGTTGTGTCAGGTCAAGGAGGTGAGGGAGGGTTGACCAATCCTGCCTGTGGTCTGAATAAATAGTTCCCATTTCCTTCGTGGCTTTACTGAATGGATCCTGCTCCCTGTGGTTTTAATAATGACTCTCATTCTGTTAATAGCTTTATGAAATAAAGCCTGGTCTTTGCAGATGTATTATATGAATCCAATTTCTTTAAAAAAATGTATTTCCTTCTTTGTTGATGAACTCCTGATCTAACTGTTTATTATGTGGTGCTGTAGAATTGTGCATCATGTATATATTTTGGTTGGGAATGATTGAACCCTGTTTTTTAGTTATTTGAAAAGTCTTTTGGGCTTTTGGTTGCACTTCAGTCGCATGCTCCTGATCTCCTGAGCTTTATCTCCCCCCATCCCTCTCCCCAGCTATCTCCAGCTTTGATGGTTTGTATTGCCCCAAACAGGCTTTGCATGTAAATATCAATAGGAAACACAAATGCTTTATTGAGTGGTAGTTAATAGATCAAAAAAGAAATATGACGGGTGATTTGGTGATGGGGTAAAGGAAGTTGAGTTGTGTATGAGAGCGCTTCTGATTATAAATAAATGTATTTTCAGGATGAATTTCACTGTTTACAACTCTAAATAACAATCCCTCTTGCTTTCATAATTTTTTTCTGAATGATTCCCACAAAGGGTGGGTTGATTTAAGCCATGGATCTATTGCCTTTACTGAGGCCCAACAGTCTCCCAACTTCTTCCATTAAATTAGGTTTGCTGTGGCTTCTAAACTTCCCCTTTGTCAGATTTCTAGGTTAGTGACCTAATTTTAAATTGCTCCTGTTCTTATGGTAGTCCTGTCTTGCAGGGATTATTTGCTATGGTAGCAATGCTCGATCTGAACTGTTAAGTATCTGACTTACCTCTGGCTTTTCCAGCCTGGTAAATCTATGCCAGTTTTGAAAGCTTTTCCACTTCAAATTTGAACAATGGAGGCTTCATTGTCCATTCATTTGTCAGCCAAAACTTGACTTGGGACAGCTTCTACAGATGACTGCTACCCACTGCTATCTGTTAACTGTCTTAGTGTGAGTGGTGCTCCAGCTCACTCTTGCTGCTGCGCATCTCTTGCAGGTCTGAATTTTTTTTTGATATTTAAATAGTCAGGGAAGCATTAGAATAGTCATTATCTTGAGTTTGGCAGAAAGCAGATAGGCTGAGGAAGGGGTGGTGGAAGGTGATTTTATGGAGATGGAAGTCTGAGGTCTTTGGGATAGAAAGTACATGTGAATGAAATTGAACCTCTGAGCTGAGCTGAACTGAATAGAATGCTGAGATTGCAAACTGTCTCGATCAGTCTTGAACAATGACTTGGATAAGAGTTAGAATCTGTGTTTGGGTTATGGAGTTTGAGACAGGGCTGAAGGTGTTTAATTGTTTAACTGGAGGTAATTTTGGCTGATTTTAGACTGAATATTGAACACACGGTCCAATAGATAGAATAAAGAAAGGGTGAGGCAGTAGAGCAGAGTGTCGCTGGTTTGCATGGGCACCCGTGTCTCCAGATGTTGCCGTCAAGGGTGGCACACAAGTGAGAAAGAAACAGATGAAGGATGGAGTCCTTCAAGAAGTCCAGAGTCATTGGACGTGGTGGTAAGATGAACCTTTCTGCAGATGCTACAATCAGATCGGTGGAAGGGAAAACTAGTAATAGCAATCTCAGGGTTAGACAATGGAGGAAAAGCCTTGAAGCGTGATGGTGTAGTTGATGGTATTATCTATTGAAGAGGAGTCATGAAGGATACAGAGGGGATAATATTTGTGCTTTGATTAGACCCATTTCATTTCTATGGTGGAGAGATTCAAACATGGAGCTTTAGGAAAAGTAGATACCTATTTGGAATGGGAGAATGTACTGGGGTGGGGAGAAATAGTTGGAAATGTGTTGGTAGCTGAAGGAGGAATAAAATGCTACATTAATAGATGACAAAAATGTAATCAAACAAAGGGGAAGGAACGAAGAGAGGTGGAGAGGGGAATAAAGAAACTTGATGGACTCGGATATGCTTAGGAGAAAAATACTTGGGTGTTCTTTTCCATCAAATAAAACATTATTCTGAAGTATGGTCACTAGACCTGAAATATTAACTTTGATATCTCACCATAGATGCTGCCAGACCGCTGAACTTTTCCACCAATCTCTGTTTTTGTTTCTGATTTCCAGCACCCGCAGTTCTTTCAGCTTTTTAAAAATAAAACATTGTCCTTCTCATTTGCATTTTATTATAAATGATACAGTATGGCAAAAAAAATTGGTAACTGAAGCTATAATCAGATTGCCCTTGAAGGACTGTGTTTGGTTTTGGCAACTGGAGAGAACTAGAAGGATTGGAAAAGGTCAAGGAACAGTAAAAACATGATCCTGGAACTTTCCTGTTGATGGTGGACTTAGTATTCAGTAAATTTACAGATGTCAGTATTAAGTGTCAGTACATTTTTGTTTTTCTCCACATTGTGTCAGCATCAAACACGCCAGTTTCAGGATGGTTAGATACAAGATAAAGCTTCCTGTAACTCAGCTAAACAAAGTGCCTGACCGCAGTTCCACAGATCATACATTACTG
Source organism: Ginglymostoma cirratum (assembly GCA_024137785.1). Classification (NCBI taxonomy): domain Eukaryota; kingdom Metazoa; phylum Chordata; class Chondrichthyes; order Orectolobiformes; family Ginglymostomatidae; genus Ginglymostoma; species Ginglymostoma cirratum. Next base: position 6,268,524 of record JAHRHZ010000091.1, on the reverse strand, counting down.
ATGAGTCTAATACTTCTGTTATTCACTTTAGCTATCACTGGGGCTTCTAGGAAGTGGCTAATTTATGTGTAGTTAGAGCTAAATTATATACAGTTTCATGCTGTGAATTGTCACTGTTTTGTTGCTGGTGTAAAGAAAGCATTTAAAAAGGAATTTGGAGTATTTCCACATAACACCAATGACTGTGGGTCATTAAATTGGACTTAAGTAAATAATAGGTTGAGGCGACAGTACGATGAAGTAATTGCTTAAAACCTACTTCTTACTTTCCTTTTTTTGCTGTTTCTCTTCATTTATACTTTTGGTATTTTTCTCCTCAGTTTCTTTTCCATCTGGATTCCTTTGTCATCACTTTTTCTTTATCTTGACTTCTTTTGGTCTCTAGTTCATATGCTCCTTGACAATCTTCAGCTAATTAAGATTAGACTGGACCAGTAGTTGCATCCTGAAAATCTCTAAAATGTATACTTGCTCTCAAGTTGAGTTGCTTTGTAAATTGGCCTGTGGATTGTTCTGGTGCCTTTATTTTAATGTCATTTTTAAATAGGGAGAGTACAATGATTAAAAATATTGGAGTCATTTTCCAATATCTAATAATTCATGATGCTAACTCAAAGTATAAAGAATGTTATAGATATATATCCATCATAATTAGTATCATTAAACCCAATTTATCATTGATGCTCAGAGGGATAAAAGATGTTTCAGAAAGGAAGATATATATTTAGCCTTAAGTGATCTACAGGAAAAAATAATTCCTCCTGAACAAAATAAAAATGAATGTAACTGGACAAATATTTCTCTAGAGTTTCACTTTTTTTTAAGCAGAATCATTTAGGAGACTTGGAGACAGACAATGGTACTATTTTTCTTTAAACTTCCAATATATAATCTAACTTAATGATTGTACATATTGAAGCCAGCTGCCAACTGTGCTCCTAAAATTTTAGAAATAAAATGTAAACTTTTGCACCATTTTTGGATTTAGCAAAAATGTCTTGAAGCACATTTTATACTAGTTGAGTGAAGTATTTTATTGCCCAAATGACGAAGAGTTCTTTTGTAAAAGATTAAGTACAATGCATTAGCACTAAGTGAAATTTACTGCAAAATATATTGAAACAATGGTTTGACAGAAATCCATTACCAATTTTACCAGATAAACTGATTGGTATCTGCTATGCGTATCACATTTAAAAGATATTTACAATTTCTTGGGCAAATGTTCAAACAGATTTTTTTAACTAAACTGTTTTCCCCAATACTTGCATTTGTTAAAGCTTTTAGGGATGAAAGCAACTGTACAATGTCAATTCTAAGTATGTAGTTAAGGAGGAATAATATAATACTGTGGTTGAATTTTCAATCAGAGAGCTGTCAGTATAATTTATGAACTAGCTTGGTAAAAAAGCCACGTTATTTTACATGAGGGTCTTCACTCTTCCTGTGTTTTATGGATGTAAGATAATCATGGAATCAATACTTTAAGAGTCTGAACATAACTTTAATCCAAGTTAATAAGATCCATCATCTGACAATTACATTAATACAATTAATACATTAATATGACAGCTTGCTGCATTATTAATTGTGTGAATTTAATTGGTGATTGAGACTCAGGAAGAAGGGAAACTTAATGGAATATGTTATATGAGAAAAGAGTCTTTAGTTGTGCCATAAAAGGCCTGAGTCGACCAGAACTTGGGGAGTACAGATTCAATTGACATTGACGCGTTTCTTGAATATGACCAGGTGCCAGGCAGTTGGATGGAGGCAATAATCTTCCTTTTGGCATCTCGTTTTCATGATGCAAGTTGTAATCTGGTTTCTGTACATGTTATAAATACAAACAGGGTTTGTATTCTGTCCTCCGTCTTCTGCCAATCACTTCTTTTCCCTGAAGGGTAATAGAATGCACTGCAGTATAGCCTTTACATCTTCCAGTCTACAGAGCAATTTACTCCTTAGCCATCACTAATATTTCAGCAAAGGAAGTTGAGCAAGTATAGGTGAAGGTTTTTTTTAGTCTCTCCCAGGACATTACACCACTACCAAGTGTGTTTGGAGGGGTGTTCAGTCATGATATGCCAGCTTTTGTTAAGGTATGGAGCAGACTTGATGGTCTGGCTGATCTTTTCCTGCATATCTATATGGGGATTTAAAGGGTGCCTGTGGGTAGTGTTCTGATCTCTGAGCTAGGAGGCTCACATTCAAGTCCTACTTGCCTTGAATGTGTAAATGGAAGTGATCCTGCTATTTATCCTTCTATTGATCATGGAGAAGAACCTAGTTTCCATTTACCAATGCTCCTAATGAGGCATAGATCCTATTACAGTAGGTAAAAACATTACAACTGAGGAGCCATGTTAAAAAATGTATTTGGCACTTGTTTGAAAATGTGAAGTATTATCATCTATAAAGATTTTTGAACCATATCCTAACCAGTGCTCACTGCTTCTTTCTCAGGTTATCGCATCGTTCCTTTACTAAGCTCCAATGGTTTAAGTCTTGCTCCAGCGACACTGTTTGTGTATGTTTGGTATGCTTAGAAGCCTGTCATCATGAGGAAGCTCTTTGTTTCTAATCTATGCATACCATTTTTCACAGATTTATATCAAAATACAGTTCACAATTCCAGAATTTTCTTTTGTGTTTTATTTATGACTCTTTGATATCAAATTAAGTTCGCATTATGGCAGTTAAAGTGATTAAGCTAACATTTTACAGTGTTGTATAACTAACATTCAAGCGAGAAGTAAATGCCTGGCACTGCTAATGTCCAATCAGTTCCAATAAGAGATGCGTTAAACTAGTAAAGTTTGAGAATGAGTTAAGAATTAAACTAGTGCCTCAGTCCTCTTATCTCTGTCTTTGATGTAAAACAGCAACCTTAGCCTAGTAGTCTTCTAATGTTTCCTGGAAAGAGTTACTTTTTGACTGGCAGAGGAAGGTATTTAGCAGAAATGGAGCATTGAGGTGTGTGTGACAATGACTGTACTGAACAGTTAGTTTTTAGTAATAATTTAATACCCGACAAATCATTGAATGGATCCTATGTGACAAGCTCTCTCACCATTTTAGACACATCTTGACACTACACATTATCAGACATGGTATTGTTGTACTAGAACCCTTCAAACTAAACTCAACAGTCTTGTAAGATATATATTTTAATTGAAGTGAGGCATATTAACAGTTGGAAGCAGTCAGGTGCAAACCAATTCATGGAACTGAATTTTCCCTTGGGGTGTGGAGTGGTTGCAATTTTGACATCAAGCTGATTCCCAGCTTAGGAGCATAGTAGGTAGGGTGACAAATGTGATCTTTCCAGAACTGGCTAACAGAGAACAGATGCATTTTGGAACAACTGCTGGCAAATATACATTCAAGTTGTAGCTCAGAACTCACACTGCAATACCCGCTCCAATCCATTTTCGGGCTCTTGACATAGCAGGGGGCCTTTGCACCCTTAGGGAAATGTCCCATGGCCTGGGAATTAACAGATTTTGTTTTTAATTCTTTCACAGAATGTGGGCATCACTGGCCAGGCCATCATTTATTGTCCATCTCTCAGTGCCTAGAAGGTGGTTAAGTATAAACCAGTCTGGAGTCTATAGGCCAGGCCAGGTAAAGACGGCAGTTTCCTTCCCTAAAGGATATTAGTGAACCAGATGGGGTTTTCCTGACAAACAATAGTTTTCCATTGTCATCATTAGAGTCCTAATTTTCCTTTTCTATTAAATTAAAATTCCACTATTTGTCATTGGCAGGATTCAAACCCAGGTCCCTGGAACATTACCAGGTTCACTGGATTAATAGTCCAGTGATAATATCATTAGGCCATTTCCTCCCAATTAAGCAATTTATTACCTTTATAATTGGGTCTTGCTTTTGCTGGGTAGATTGCCATTGAATTCATTGGAATCTCTCTCAGGGAAAAGTGGGAACATGTTAGAAAACCAACCGGCATGTAAAATGACCAATTTCCACATGCTCTCCTAATAAAGCCAGCTCCACAACATGGAAAAAAGCATTTGAAATTACATTACATTTGAAATGAGCTCAGAAAAGAAAACCTCCTCACACACCAAGACAAGGTTGTAACATGTCAGGGCGGACCCAAGTGATAAAATGTTCAGACAGACCTGTGCCATAAAATGCCAAGACAGAACTACACGTTAAAATGCCTGAGCAAAACAGGGTCATAAAAAGACAAGGTGGAAGTGGGTCATAAAGTGACAGATTCAAACTGAGTTCTGACTAGCCGCCTGACTGAGATAAAATCAGGGGGCATTGGATTTAAGGCAGTGGTCAGGCTACAACAGGGAAAAAATGAGCAAAGACTGAGTAAATATAATAAACAGACACACTCAGGAAAACAATACCGAGCTAAACTTGATCTATTTACAAGCATTATTACAATATGCTGCTAACTGGAGAATCATTTGCTGTTAGGAACTCTCTGCAAATATAGGCAAATTAAAAAAGCATTTGGCAATACTTTTCAATGAAGCATTGAAGTGAAGTGATGGTAAAATGTAGGAAAACACATATCTTAGTCCTTAAGGATGTTCAACAGGAAGAGAAGGAACTGTGCATTCTGCAGCTCTGCAAGTCATCTTGATTAAACATTGGGAACAAATAGGCATTCAGCTCTATCTCTTATCCCTGTGAATTACAAAGGTTTGTTTGCTTTATTTTATGTGAAACTTTATTGGTGTTAGTTATAAATTGAGGTCTCAACAGACTTTGCCAAGACCAAACTCTTGAGAAGCAGCCTTATTGCTGAATCTCAGAAAATCTGGAGCTGTGGCCTGCAGCTTTTCAGTCTACTATTGCCTCATTTTGTGTTCTTGTAGTACACAGTTTCAGTGCATCAATATGAAGCTCCAAGCAGATGAGAGAGTTCCAATTCAATCACCAAAACCCCCCACCCTATTTCTGAGATCTGGCTCTTTGTTTTGTCATCATGGAAGTGGATTAAACTGGATGATAGAGCAAGTCAATCCAGGGCACTCTGATTCCAAAGTCACTGTGGCAGATCTTGACAGGTCATGAATCTAAGCAATGTAATAAAGATGAATTGTTTGCCAGGTCTCCAAAATCACAACAGTGACTACACTCCAAATGGACATTCATTAGCTGTCAAGCATTTGGGACATCCTAAGGTCATGAAAGGCATTATGTACATGTCATTCCTTGTTTCTATCTGCCCGGCCCTTCCTCTTGCATAAACCTGACGCATGGCTGGGATAATAGAGTGGAAGTATCTTGGTGGTTTTCATGGTAGGAAACATGAAGGTTAGGGCATTGAAAAATTAAGCTAACTCTTTTCAGGGCTGAACGAACAACGTGAACAGCAGGTCAGCAGCAGTTACCAGTTAAGAAAGGAAGAAGAGAATTCCACAAGAACCTTCCCAAAATTGGAGTGGCTGCCTCCAGCATGTGATGTCTGGCAGTCTGTGGGGCCAACCTCCCAAAGGCAGCCAGGGGCCACAGGCAAGAAAGGCTACACACGGAGTGAAAGACATTGTCCCTGGCTACCCTGAAGAATCTATTGGCTTTGGCCCTCATCAGTTTTGATTTGAATATATACCACCGAAGGGGGGTCCATTTTCAGGGGCCTTCCCACACTCTGTGCTACTTGAGCATATCCAGCTCACCTCGTGTAGCTCTTGGCTCACCAATGCTGTGGGTCCTTGGAATAATTTCATCTCGGAAGATAATGCAGGGCATGGGGTGTTGGTAGGGCTTAAAACCACGGGGGAAATGATCTGCATTTGTTCGATGGAAGAATACTTTCATGGACAGGAAGCTTCATCTCATAACCTTGATATCAAAACCCACCATTTTACATAAAATTCCAGTCCAAGGAAATAGTTTTGACTTTACACTACTGTAAAATGGGCATAAATGAATTGCAGCTGATTAACATGTCTTGATGTTGGCATTGAACCAAAAAAGGAATTGAAATTGTAAGAGATTGGAAAATCATGAGGAGTAGAATGAGCTGCTGGCACCCATTTTACATTATCGCACAAAGTCAAAATTACATCTCGCTGCATGTAATTTAAAACAATACCATACAGTTCATTGCAATAAACACAGATGCGTTTCAAGTACTTAACTACATTTATATTATCTAGTCTTTATATAAGCAGTTTCATAGTCATTTCATTTGTGATTTTTAATGCTTTCGGGTTTGTACAAGGAGACAATTTGAGGCTTCTCTGTTTTGCCGATGGCAAGGGGCTGCCTTTAAATCAGTATTTTAGTATTGACAGCATTCTACTTGAAAATTAGCAATTACATGATGACTAATATTCACTTTCATGCAAAATAACCACAGGTAAAAAATGCAGCTTCTTCGCAACTATGTACATCTTTAAGCGGATGTCAAGCAGTATCTAATACAGGAGAAAATGTCCGTCAGATAAATACCAAAGGGCTACAAGATAATGAATATGAAGACTGACCCTCCCAAGTTAGAGGTAGGTTGGTAGTTGAATGGTAATAACTTGCCTTAGCCTGTTCCAGTCTATATCCAGTCAGACTAAGGAATTTCCCAGTCTGTACCACTTTTCCTCATCCAACTTTACAGTTCTCAGAGGAATGTTTACTGCTCCCAGGAGTGTCTGCCTGCTCCACACACTCAGCTGGATGACACGACTTGATAGATCAATGCTTGATATCCTAGTGTACTCCAGCTGTAAACATTAAGACACAGACAATGGGAAATTAGAGTTCAATGTCTTAATTTTATGATGATGTCAAACCATTAGCTTGGAGTTTTTTTTGTGGATTTGGATCCTTTGTGAAATATCTTGAGATGTTTCTTCACAGTAAAGGTGCTACATAAATGCAAGTTGTCATTGTTTGAAAAGAAAGATAACAATGAGCTTTTTTCACTTGAGTAAATTTCCCATCCGTGGGTTGTTTTAACCTGGGTGTAAAAGGGGAAGTATCAAATTGGCAGACATTAGGTAAATCACCTTTGTCCCAGATCTCAAAATGACTCCCAGCTGAATCTCTCCAGATCTGGAGAATTCTGATAAAGGCTTTGGCCTTTCCAGGAAAGGCTCAATGTTGTTTTGGAAAAACACTGAAAATAACCGTCAAAGTCTGTATTTTTATAAGTAATTGTATACAGCTGGATAGATTATAATGAAGTATTATTAAGAGGAGTAGCTGATTTTCTTCCCCTATGAAGAATTGTTGCTACTTTTTAAAGTAGCCATATATGTACCAAACTTTGTTTTTTCTTCTTTATTCATTCACAGGATGAGGGTGTCACTGGTCAGGCAGCATTTATTACCCATTCCTAATTGCCCAGAGGGCAGTTAAGAGTCAACCACATGGCTGTGGATCTGGAGTCACATTTATCCAGACTAGGTAAGGATGGCCTAAATTCCCTAAAAATTCCCTTCCCTAAAGGACCTTAGTGAACCAGATGGATTCTTCCTGACAACCGACAATGGATTCATGGTCATCATTAGCCTCTTAATTCCCGATATTTATTGAATTCGAATTCCACAATCAACCATGGTGGGATTTGAACTCTGTTCCCCAGAACATTGTCTGGATCTCTGGAATAACAGTCCAGCGATAATGCCACTAGGCCATCGCCTCCCCGTAAAAATAAGTCTTCGACGTTTGATAGATATTATTGAAATTAATATCAAAATCATAATTAAAATGGCTATTTGTAGCTGGATTGCAGATGATGAAAATGGAGTATGGTGGTGTTAGTACAAACATGGAAATACTCAGCTCAGGTGGGACATAGTGTTTAAAAGAGACCAGTTAATGCATGATCAATGGACCTATGAAACCAGATGTTCAGTTCATTCCTCCAGGTGCAGTAAGTAGAAACTTAGTTGAATGCTGGAAACAGCTGTAGCAAGCTGGCATTTCCTGATACAATCAACACTTCAACTGATCTTGATGTTTAATTGTGGTTCTGTAATGCTGGACCTCGAAGGTGCACTGTGATTGAGCATGCTGGTCTCAGCTTTAAGTCACCAGGTGATGAATTGGAGGAACTGCTGAGGGTGGGCGGCACAGTGGCTCAGTGGTCAACACTGCCACCTTACAGTACCAGGAATCCAGGTTTGATTCCAGCCTTGGGTGACTGTCTGCTGGAGTCTGCATGTTCTCCCTATGTCTGCATGGGATTCCTCCCACAGTCCAAAGATGTGCAGGTTAGGTGGATTGACCATGCTAAATTGCCCATGGTGTCCAGGAATGTGTAAACTAGGTGGATTAGCCATGATAAGTGCAAGATTATGGGGATAGGGTAGGGGGTTGAGTTTGGGCGGATGCTCTTCGGAGGGTCAGTGCAGCCACAACAGATCGAATTGCCTCTTTCCGCACTGTAGGGATTCTATGATTCTATTCTATGAACCACCTGCAGTCTTGATGCAACTCCCTCTAGGTGACATGGCCCTTGCTTCAGCTCTTCCATTTCTAAAACCCTCATCAACACCTTTGATACGTTAATAGTTGATTACTCTAACACAACCCTGGCCAACTTCTTATGTTCTTCGTATTCAGAAGGTTGTTCAAAACTCTGCTATCTGTGGCATTACTCACATCAAATGCTATTCGTCCATCATTCTGTGTTCACTGGCTTACACTGGCTAAACAGCACTTCAAAAATTCACAAGCTTATTTTCAGAACCCTCCAGGGACTTGTCCCACCCTATCGTTGTAACCTATTACAGTCTTACAAACCTTATTCCTCAATTCTGGCCTCTTGCACGTTACAGATTTTAAATAGTCCAATACTGGCCACTCTGCCTTAGCTGTCTGGGCTTGAAACTCTAAACTTGCCCCCAACATTATCCCTCCATTTCTGAATCTTGCTTTCTTCCTTTAAGATACATCTCAAAATTAATGTCCTTAACAAAGCATTTTGGCAATCTTTCCTAATATCTCATGCAGTTCACATCACATTTTGTTCTATCATGCTACGGTGAAGGGCTGTGGGATGATTGTTATGTTTAAAAATGCTAAATATATATGTGTTTTTAATTTGGTGATTGCTGCTAAAGACTTTAAGATTATTTGTTGCATACAAAGTAATTTTCTAGGAATAGAATTGGTTGTGGAATAACTCCGGTCAAACTGAGGCCGGATAGTAATCTGTCACCAAGTCAAACTTTATTTACACATAGACAGTTCCTGACATTGATCCATCTCCCTCAGGGACTGCCCGATAAACAGAGTCTCTGACACTCTTGTTTATACCTGTCAGTCAGGGCTGTCTGATTGGACCAGACTAACAGCCCCAATAAGGGAACTCATATCCTATGAGGTCCACATGGCTGACCTTGTTAGAATCAATACAGTTTGGATGATATGCAACAGGGAATTAGCAATAAAGTATAAGATGAGCCATCTGAGCTGCTTCAAAGAAAAATGTTTATGTCTGAAATTATGTCTGATCACTGCAGATTTCTTTAAGTACTGTATTAAGCTCCTCCAAAATATCACTGTGTGATTCTCCTGTTTCCTCACTGTGAGCGAGAGAAATTTGGATTTTAATGTGGGGCTTACTGTCAGCACTAAATACTTTTTCCCAGCTGGTAATCTCATTTTCAACATGTTTCCGTTGGTTCATGTGTTTTATAGACTGTTGCCCTGGTCTGATTCTTGATTGAATGGTAGGGGGTCATTCCACAACCCCATATTCCCGATAAAGCCAGACACAAAATTAGCATGGGTCAGAGTTTGACCCACAACGTTGTTAGTGTCATTTTCTGCCACGAGCTCACTGTCTGCAGGACTCACTGGGAACACGGCACTGAAAGAAAAACTACCCCACTGTTTAAACTTTCCATAACTATTTGAACAGTAATCTCATGCCCGTGCACATTACACAAAATTTCTCTATCGTAAAGTCTCATGCAGTTCAACAGTTAACTTCCTGCACCTCACTGTGAAAACAGAAGTCAGAGTGACCACTCTTATGCTATTTTCCTTGCTTGCCAGGATGCTGTGGGACTGTGGCAGTTGTAAAAAGGATAACAAGTGAAGGGAGTAAAGTGCATACATCTCCCACACCGTATTAACTCGATATTATTAAAATGACACAACTCTTTCTTAAAGCTGTTCCCTGCATAGTTGGTCAGGTGTAACCCCAAAACTAAGAAGTGAAATCATGTACTAAGCTTTCATCTCACTGAGGTAGCTTCAGGCCAATCCACGCCAAGAATCTGCATTGAAAACTTTCCCGTTTTGACAGCTGTGACAAATTCCACTGGAAGAGTGGAGATAATCCTCTACATTCGAAAACAATCAACAACAGTTTAAATAGAACAACTGACAACATTCCTTCATAAAAAGTGTAAATTCATCAGGAGGTTCAATGTTAAAAGTTTTTTAAAAAAAATTCCAGGATCTGGATCCACATTTTTGCCAAAAGAAGCTAATCAGTTTTTCTTTCGATCTTACGCTTGTTGAAACCCATTTAGTAGTTTTTGAAATGCGTTGTTTACAGGTAAATAGGAGTGAAAACAGGAGTGGAGATAATAGTAATCAAAAAGTAAAACACTGCAGATGCCATAAATCTGAAATAAAAACAAGAAATGTTGAAATATTTGACGGAAATAGAGGTAGTTGGAAGCATGAAAGATGCAGGACCTAGAGTTTGTCTTGTGTTTTGCCTGGATATTTGCATACACACCTCTGGTGCAGGTGGGACTTGAACTCAGGCTTCCTGGCTCAGGAGTAGAGACACTACCACTGCATCACGAGAGCCCCATCTCCCAGAGTTAGTGGATGTTTTCTAATAAATCTGTTCAGAGATGTCATGACATACCTCTGGAGCAGTTGAGACTTGAATCAAGACCTCCCAAACCAGCATTAGGAACCAAATCTGAAGTGTAGATATTTCCCTAAGCAACCTGTTCAGAAATATCATTATACCCCTCTGCAGTAAGTGGGACTTGAGCCCAGGCCTCCTGACTCAGAGGTAGGGATATTACCATTGCACCATAAGACCCCCCTCCCAGAGTTTGCGGCAATTCAGTATAAATATTAAGCAGGTGAGTTGGAATTGGATTAGCCAATTAATCATATTCTGCAATGTGGACTTTGTTGGCCAATCTGTGGAATTGAGCCAATTTCATTGAAGCTTTTTTTCATTTTTTTCATTCTATTCAGAAGTGCTATCACACAATTGAGTTGACCTTTCCACCACCAAAGTCACTGTGATTAGTATTTTTGTAAACTACTAAACACCACCAACAATCACCCGTGCAGGCAATTAACTATTTACATGCAAAACTCGTTATGAGCAATGCTAACCATCAAAAGTAAACAGGGAGATAGGAAGAGAGAGAAGGGGCTAAATCAAAAAAGAATTTTTTTTTCATAGTTCACACTTTAGATTCACTTCAGCTGAGTGCTTTTGGAATTTGTGCCAGATTACAGTTGAGTGACTAATTCAAATTGCCCATGGAGTGTTAGGTACTTACAATCTCATTATATGTTGGATTGCTGCTTTTTGGAACCACTTTTGTTTTCCTTTTGGTCATTCGCTCTGCATCTGGTAAGAGGTAGATCTTAACGTAGGCATCTGGTGTGGAACCATCTGGTAAAAACTAGAAGAAAATGTCACACAAAACCATTTGACTTTCCTCTTCCTCCAATTCTGAAATGTTTGTTGGCTCTTAACGTGGTGCTCAATGACATACTATTGACATCATGCAACACACTGGAAAAGATATTCTGACAATCACACAAATGCATTGGCGAATCCTAGATTTGTATGCAGTATATTCTCACATTCCCACATCCTTCAGTTTCACAAGAAATATGTTATCTGTCCCTGTGGTTATGCAGGAGTGCAGCACCTTATATACACAACAACATCAACAAATGGAGTTTTTTCTCTGTATGTGCACCGATAGGGTAAGCAATGTGCGCATTCATTCCTTACTATTGAAATAAATCCATCCAAGACTAAATAAGGCACCAAAATAAGATTTATTGTGGCCCCAGGAAGATCATTACCTTACCACCACCCATCCTGATCACTGAAGGAGACTGTCAACTGATCTTGGGCTAAGAGCTAAGATCATACAGTCTCTTGCCTAATTAGAATTGGTGGTCTGCTGTCCTACATTGTTCTGTGCCACGGAGTTTCATTTGACTGTCAAATTCTCAGTTTAACCAACCAGCATCCTGACATGAACGTGTTCCTTTTACTCTGAGACAAAAAAAAATGATGCCTTACCAAACTTGAAGTAGATTAGGTCCACTACGACTGGACTGGAGAGTTTACTGACCTACACACTGACAGGGGAGTACAACAGAGCAAATCCACATTCTACAGTTGTTTGCATGGGGCGGGGTTTGGAAGAATTAGCTTCAGAGATGTTTGAAGCACTGAAAGGCTCACACAAATACTAACCTCAATTTTCATCTTTACCTGAGTCTGTCAGTTTCTGGGCTTTACAATGTTCTTCATCGACAGACAAGAGCTAGTGACCAGGAGCTTTCTTTGTAAATATCCAGCTGACAAATAACTCTGGGGTTACTCGCAGCAATACTTAGGAAATTCACAAAGCTTGTCAGGAGCCCCAGGAGAAGAGGCTCATTGGACAAAGTATTAATTTGGTCCTGATGACATATTCTTATAGAATAGATATTTAAATAGAGTTTTTTTTAAATCACAAGTTCCTATGTAATCTGGAGAAAGAGAGGGGTTTGGGCATTCTGGTGCATTTCAGTTGCATGAACAATGCTGTGCAGCAATCATTAGAAGTGACAGAGTGCTGGGGTACATTCACAGGACCATTGAATCCAAAGGCAAGGTACTGTTTTATCCTTGATCAGGCCTCACTTGAAATACCATGTTTCATTTTGGTTTTCCCACATGGTGGATTATATTTGAACCTTGGAAGGGCTGCAGAAGTAGGCCACTGGACATATTCCCAGTCTGAAGTATCTGAGTTATCAGGGTAGGCTAAAAGTACTGGAACTTCACACTTTAGAGAAGCCTAGACTTGGGGCTGATCTGATTACAGTCTATAACACGTTGGAGGGAATAGATTATGTTCCAATCAAAACCGTGGATCGTAATGATATTAATTATGGCATGAAGTAGTCCACATCTAAATGCAACATGACCTAGACAATGTCTAGGCTTGGGCTGAAAAGTAGTAGGTAACATTCGTGCCACACAAATGCCAGGCAATGACCATCTTCAATAAGTGACAATCTCACCACCCCACCTTGATAGTTATTGGTATTACCATCACTGAATCTCCCACAATCAACATCCTGGAGGTTACCATGTCCAGAAACTCAATTGGACTAGCTATATAAATGTAATTCACTATAAGAACAGGCCATAGGCTAGGGATACTGCATTGAACAACTCATTTCCTGACTCCCCAAAGACTGTCCATCATGTGCAAGGCACAGGTCAGGAACTGGGATGGAATACTCCACACTTGCTTGGATGAGTGCACCTCTGACAACAATCAAAAATCTCAACATCATCTGGTACAAAGCAGTCTGCTTTGATTGGCACCAGATCAAAAAGCATCCACTCCCTCAACTGCTGATGCTCAGTAGCAGCGGTGTGTACTACCTACAAGATACACTGCACAAATTCATCAAAGATCCTTTAACAGCACCTTCCAAACCCACAAACACTTCCAGCTTGAAGGTCAAGTTTGGCATGAGAACACAACCGTCTGCAAGTTCCTGTCTAAGCCACTCACCATCCTGACTTGGAAATATATGGTCGCTCTTTCTGTGTTGCTGGGTCAAAATCCTGGAATTCCCTCTGTAATGGCATTGTGGGCTTACCAACCAGCTGCAGTGGTTCAAGAAGGCAGCTCCCCACCACCACCCCAAGGGCAACCAGGGAACTTCACACTTTAGAGAAGCCTAGACTTGGGGCTGATCTGATTACAGTCTATAACATGTTGGAGGGAATAGATTATGTTCCAATCAAAACCGTGCTGGCCAGCCAGTGCCACCTGTGTCCCACAATGATTAAAATAAAAAATAAGTATTGTAAGGGTGGATCTAAAGTTATTATAAGAAAGTGATTCTTTACCTAGAGAAGAGAGATCCTCTGAAACAAACAGCTGTCTAGTGTGTGAACACCAACTTGCTGAATTCAGTCAGGTGAGTGCTATATCTGGCTCAGGTTGAAGTGGATGTCAGCAGTTATAAAAGGCAGATAGTTCACCAAATTCAGGCACAAAGTGACCTCTTTGACTAGTTTCCATTGCCTGGGAGGGTCAGACAGCAATTTCCTGCACTCCATTCCCCCAGATTAGTTTGGTTTTTATCTGATTTTTCACCTCTCCTGGCAGATCACGTGGTTTTGGGTGAGGTGAGGTGTGTGTGTGTGTAATGGAGGAAGACATTACAATCATGAGAGGTAGATTGGATGTACAAGTCAGTCTTTACCTGCTCAGCACTGTTTGTACCTTCTTGTATAAGCAAGCAGGAAATAGTATTCAGAGTTGTAAAATATAAGTAAAAAGTTTTACCAGGGAAAAGTTGTTTTTGATATATTCATAACCCACCCCAAACCCCTCTCGACAGCCTAACAAATTGGCAAAGAATAGGAAGAATGTTGCTTTCAAGGGCTTGTGCAAAGTTAGTGCAGGCTGGTGTCTAAATTTGACCGGTAAAATTACTTTATTGCAACCTCACAGGAATGTGCAAAACAGCAGCAAGCATATTATAATGGGTGATTTTCCAAACTACACACTGTGCAGACAAACTCTGAAGATTTACCCTTGTGTCTACTTCACAGTTTGTGTAAATGGCATCAACATTTCTGTTTATACTTTTCATAATTTTCACCTTGAGCATGTTAATTTTTGCTTAATCTTGGGCTCAGGAGTTCATTTATTAATATTCATATCTGTCCAACTTTATGTCCTGTGAGTGTACTGCCTTTTGTCCTGCAAAGAACCAATGGCTACACTGCAAGTGGGTGGAATATACAAACAGACAATAAGTACCAGACGGGAAAAGATCCTCCCTATCTATTCAGCCTGTCTGGTGTAATAATTACCACAATATAAACACTTCCCACCCTACCTGGAAACCATGAGATCTCCTGGGAGGGGCGAAAGTCCAGGCCAGTATGGAAAATGAAACAAACTCCTCTCCGTTCCTCCCTTAGGGGTTGGAAGCAATTTTTGGAGCTTACTGAAGCTGTGATTATTGTAAATTGTGTCTCTCTTCTCGAGGCCACAAATCCGTTAAATTTAAAATGGCAGCAGTGTCATGGCTAGTGGGTCAAGTCAGGGCTGGGAGGGGCTGGACAAGAAAGGAAGCGATACTCTTCAGATTTTCTTCAAAATAACTTGCCTTCAAAATTTCATCCTTTGGTGAAATACTGTTGGTTCTATCTCCTCTGCCAGTCATAATAACGGAGCAACATCCAATTTAAAGTTATTATAAACAACTTTTCTTGAAAATGGCGGTGGAGTAGGCGCTTACACCCTCCGTGCACTTTTCTTTTCTCTCTGTTATTTCTTCTCTTTTTTCTCATTTTTTTTCTTCTTTATACTTACCTCTTGTGAAGCGTTCGGTCGTGGTGATAGCGACAGGGGCAGTGAGGCGAGCTCAGCACAGACTTGTGGAGGAGGCCTCATAGATGAGCTTGGGTTCCCGGCAGCTTCTGCATTGATGAGGTGGGCCCAGCGCCAACTTATGGCACCTGCGGTGGACGAGGGTTTGCATCCTCCACAGAGTCATGGAGGTGGTGGCGGAGGCGAGTTTGGGCTCAGTATGAGACCCAGTGGCATCATTGATGGCTGCATTGGTGAGGTCCGGGGGACTCATGATTGGCACCAGACAATGCCGACCCTTGTTCCTGCTGTGTGGTGGGGGGATACGTGGCTGGCTGCTCCAGCCCCATAACCGAGCACTTAACAAGAAGGACTGAAAGTTTTTATAAAGCACAGGTTCTCGGAACTTCCACGTGCAGAATGAAATTATTGGCCCATTTTACCTACACCAGCTCATTAAACAAGCATCATGACCTAGTGCAAATCTCATGCTTTTATCCCCCCCATACTCTTGCATGTTATTTTTATCCAAATAATTAGCCAGTGCTCTCTTGAATTCCTCAATTGAACCTGTTACCACCACATTTCCAGGCAATGCATTCCATACCCTAACTATTCACTTTTGGGAAACATTTTTACACCATAAGAGCATAAGATATTAGAGCAGAATGAGGACATCCAGCCCGCGGAGTCTGTTCTGCCTTTTGATCATGGCTGATATGTTTCTCAACCCCATTCTATTGCCTTCTCCCTGTAATCCTTGATCCCCTTACTAATCAAGAACCTATTCATCTCTGTGTTAAATACACAATGCCTTGGCCTCCATAGCCCTCTGCAGCAGAGTTCCACAGATTCACCACCCTCTGGCTGTAGAAATTTCACTCATCTCCCTTCTTTAAAGTCGTTCCTTCACTCTGAGACTGTGCCTCAGGTTTCAGTCTCTCCTACTAGTGGAAACATCTTCTTGACATACACTCTATCCAAGCCTCTTGGTATTCTACAAGTTTCAATCAGATCCTCCTTCCTCCTTATAAGCTTTGAGTACAGGATAGTAAAGGGGGGATTTGCTTAGATCCTTACTTAAGTCACTTTCCTCACTTCACCCTTGCTTTATTTTCACATCACGTCAACTCTACGCCTTCATGTTCTTGTTCATTTTACGAGCAAGAACAATTTCTCTCTATATACTCTGTCCATCCCACTGAAAACCTCTATCAGATCTCCTCTCAGCCATGTTCTCTCCAAGGAGAACAGACCCAACTCCTTCAATCTATCTTCATAACTGAAGTTCCTCATCGCTGGAACAATTCTGGTAAATCACTTCTGCACCTTCTCCTGTTCACATCATGTCTATAACATAGAGCCCAGAACTGTACACAATACTCCAGCGGAACTCCTTTGGTAAAACACCCAATAAAACAAGGAATTTTTTTTTAAAAAGATGCAGTGAAGAGGGAATGGGCATCGAATGACAGCTGAAGGATGCCATAAAATGCAAACTGTGCAGAAATACTGGGCCAGCGTCTTATTTCAGTGCGGTAGCTTCAGGATGTTGATATTAACACAGTCAGTGCTTGTAATAAATAACAGCTGGTCACACTGTGATGAGAAGCTGAAACAATATGATCAATACAAAGAGGCTAATGTGGACTTTTAAAGTCATGCATAAAGTCGTGGCATGAGAAAACACAGGAAATAGAAGGCAGTGGGCCTCTGCTGGCCATTGTACAACAGCAAAATAAACACAGCTATAAATTACACCAGTCAAGTGACTCTGAAACAAAGACCAGAGAACAGTCGCTCAAGCTTCTTGGCTCAGGAATTTACTGTGAGCCCAAAGAGAGGTCCGGCTGATCATGACAGGATTGCTCAGCAGTGTGGAATTCATGAATAAAGTGGATAAACTGCTGTGGCTTTAATCCATCTCATCTCATTTCATAAGCTGAATTATTACCTCATCCTACTTCCACCCCCTCTCCAGATACCAATTCACTTAATCTATGTCTCTGCTGTGGAGCTAAACACAAAGTAAATTTGTTAACAGATGGCAGTTTTTTTTAATGTTTACATTTTCAATTGTTTGTCAGCTTTCTTATATCTTAGCCAGTTCTTGATTTGTTTCTAAGATTTGATAAGCTGAGCTCATGTGGTAAACTGCAATCTACGGTCTATACGCTTTCTGAATGATTCTTATGTATCATCTATATCTTAATTAAAAACTATAAATGCCAATGGGAATGAAAATAAAAATCCTCACATTGAGCCATGAATTAAATCCCAGGCCTGATATATACAAGTACAGATTAGATAGCAAATATGCTTTGCTTTGCAACCCAAGCTATGTCAAAATTCTGGAGAATGGTCAGGACTTCAGTTCTGAGGCCTTTGAATATATTCACTTTTACATTGTATCAATTATATTCTCTGAATCAGCATTTCTTGGACCACTGTGAGACCAAACTACTGACTTTTAAAAAGATTTTCATAAATTTTTGAAGCATTTTTTTTCTGTTTGGGGAGAATGATGTGTGCTAATGATCTCATATTATGAGTGAGTTGAATAAAGCATCTCATAACTTTGGTGGTTCCAGGAAGGGGTAGGATTGCATAGTGGTTACATTACAAACATTAATCTAGTGGCCAAGTAATAACCCCAGCATGGAAGTATGAAGATTGTAATCTAATTCAAAAATTAGAGTGCTTTCAGTAAAAGTGACCATGAAGCTGTTAAATCATTGTAGAAAATGACTGGGTTCAGTAATGTCCTTTAGAGAAGAAAACCTGCCTTCCTTAACCAGTCTGGCCTATATGTCACTCTATGTAGTAGTGTGGTTGACTTTTAACAACACTTAGCTGCAGTTTGGGAAAGATTGAAGCAGATCTGTCACTACATTTTTAGCTTATTAGGAAATTTTAGCACAGAACTCTTCTTTAGAGACACCAAAATCCTTCCTGCAGTGTCAGCTTGTGAAACATACCTGCTGCTGCTGTCTGCTGCTCTATTCGGTCTCCAGTGGCTATTGCCCTACACCATTCTGATTTTATTCACCCACTTGCCCAGTCTCCCGATGGCGAGCTGCTTTAACGTGACTGTATAAACCTGCTGCTCGGCTGTTCTACCGAAGTGAGCAGGCCTGGCAACCAACAGTCAACCAGGCCTCCTGGTGTGATCAGGCAGATTGAGTTGGATGCTTCATACACCTTCCCTCCACTTTACATCAGAATTGACTTTCCTGGTTTCGCCTTCCCAAATCAATGCATGGTTTGTAAATTGACTAAAAGCAATGGCAAGTATGGTTTGAAAATGGGACTGAATTACACCTTCCCGCCTTGTTCCAATGATTGTCCCAATTTTCTTAGCCTGCCTTCGCTGCAACATTACACTTGACCTCTACTTATCTTGAAGGTAATTGGTGAACTAATTCGTCTAATATAGATGAAGCACCCTTCATTCAACCTAATGGTGTTGATTCTTTGTATCTTTTTCAGCATTAGTGTAACTCCATCCTTTAACTTGACTCCATTGATCTCAAGGACTTTGACAAAGAAGATAATAGCTCTGACAAAAAATTGATGCTTTCTGTCGAGTATACATTTTAAGAAGCATCTTTTCAACCATGTCTGACAGCTAGGCATTCAATATATGATAGTATCTAGGCTTATTACTCTTGAAATAAAGAATATTCACCGGAGATAACTGGGGCTGGCTGATTTTGGATATTTAACTCAGCTCGTATCTATCAAAGACCTACTGTTACAAAGCAATAGGAAATAGATCTTGCAGTTGAATAGATTTATAGGATGTCTTACTTGTACATAGCTAGTGCCAAACTACCCTGAACTGCTGTTGAATGAGATGCTGTTATTGTATGACCTCTCCTAGTTAATGATACTGCTCAATCTGATTGATTTATGCTCCCGAGTGATTCAAAGCTTGACACAAATACAATTTAAATTTTTAATGTTAGCCTTTTAATGGCGAGTTTGACAGAATGAGCAAACTTAACAGTATTTGCTGAGTTTTGATGAATGTATTTGCCAATACAGGTCATGGATGGTGGGGATTTCTGTAGTACAAGTGTGGCTGGGAATAGCAAGTCACAATGTTTTCCTGTATTAGATACATGGTTGTATAAGACTGTAAGATGTAGGAACTGATGTGAGCTGTTCAGTCCATCAGGTCTGCTCCACCATTCAGTGAGATTTTGGCTGATCTGATATAATTCTCAAGTCTACTTTCCTGTCTTTTCGCTATGGCCCTTGATTCCCTTACTGATTAAAACTTGGCTATCTCAGCCTGAATCTCCTTAATGACACAACCTCGACAACTCTCGTGGTAAAAAATTTCCTAGAATAACTACTCTCTGAGAGAATTCCTCCTCGTCTCTGTCCTAAATATGTGACCCCTTATTTTAAGATGATGGCCTCTGTTTCTACACCCTTCCACAAGGGAAAACAACCTTCCCACATTCGGCCTGTCATGCCCCTTAAGAAAATTGTATGTTTTAGTAAGGATGCCTCAAATTCTTCTAAACTCCAATGAGTTAGGTAGATGCCAGTGTTGTAACTGTACTGGAACAGCTTAGCTAATGCAGTGACAAGCTCTGGAACATAAGTCTGAATATTGTCAGAGCCTGTCGCCTTTGCAGTATCCAGTGTTTCCAACTGTTTCTTGATACCACACGGAGTGAATAGAATTGGCTGAAGACTGGTATCTGTAATGCTCAGGACCACTGGAAGAGGCTGAGATGGATCATCCACTTGACACTTCTGGCTGAAGATTGCTGTGAAAGTTTCAGCCTTATCTTTTGCACTGATATGCTGGGCTGTTCTGTCATTGAGGATGGGGATATTTGTGGAGCCTCCTGCAGTGAATTGTTTAATTGTCCACCACCATTCACCAGGCCCAACCTATCCAACTCCTCCTTTTAAGAAAATTCCTCCATGCCTGGGATCAACCGAGTGAACCTTCTCTGGACTGCCCCAATATCTTTATTTAGATAGGGGGAACAAAACCGTTAAGTCTTCCATGTGTGGTCTAAGAAGATCCTGACTATAACATTGAACAATGAAATGTAAGCAAAAGGTGTGTTTAGAACACATGTTGGTGCCAATAGAGCTCCTTTAATGGAGCAAAGTAAAAATTATGATTTACAGAAAGTTGCTATGATTTTCTGGCTGAAAGGGTGATAAAGATACAATAGTAATTTTCTAAAGGGAATTGGAACTGCACTTGTTTGAGAAAAGTTTGACTGGCCACTAAGAGAAAACAAGATCATGAATGAAGTGGATGGCTTTTTCAGAGGCACAGGTACCATTGGTGGGTCTCCTTCTGTGTTCAGTGATCCATAACTCCATTTGCAAAGCAATGTTTTCCCTACAGACTGTAGCTGAATTGTTTTAAAAGGAGAAATGTAAAAATAAAAGGCAAATACAATGAGAGGACAATAACCTCAGGCGCATTTTAAAAAAATAACCACTTGGTTTCCCCAACCTTCTGTTAAATGGGTTCTTTGATAATATGAGGGAGACCCTCAACTAGTACAGGCAATGAGGGGCTGAATAACCTCCTTCTGCTGTGTAAAAATTCTGTGATTTCATTCCCTAGCAAATGAAGTATCTTTCCAAAAGAAAAATCTTCATTGCCATATCAAATATTGACAAACATATCCACACAGATCTGTAACCTCATGTAAGTCACTGGTGTCAAAAAAATTGGAATAACTCTGAAATTTGACATGTGCACAATTTGCATAAAACAAAAGCTGAACCATGGTTTCTTTTCAAATATTGATAATGTTTGTCATTTTACCTGGTTAGAGCATGGTAATGAGATTGGATTTTCAAAGTCAAGGATTAGATCCATGCTGTGCTTTTGTTGCACTTTACTAGGGGTTTGAATTGCTCCTTCCAGTATCGTGCTGATTAATGATCCTGAGAGCATGAAAGTGGCGCCAGGCAACTGCTGCTGAGGCCAGAGGCATTTTGAAAAGTGTTAAATCTTCTTCTCTTACTTCAACATGTCTCCTTATCCAGAACCTGGCACAAAGCCCGAACTAGCAGAGAAGAAACATTAGCAAAACCCAGAACCAAGTCTTCTTGCCAGAAAATCTTACAAAGAAGATGCTTATAACCTACCCAAAACTCAATGGCAATGTCCTCAAATTGCAATGATGGATTGAGTTTAATATAAGCAGATACGAAGTAGGGTTCATCTGAAGGAAAAGTCTGCATCACTTGTGCCCTTTTAATTGTGTTAAAATAACTAACGATGAAGTTGAATGAGGTTCAGTAGTCTTAATGGACTAAATACTCAATGTGCCCAACCAACACAAAACAACAATCAACAAAGATAATAGAATGTTGGGCAATATGTCCAGTGGAAGTCATGTTTTGGTCAGACATAACCTTGGATTACTGATCGTAATGAACAATGGAGATATTCATGGGCTGGTAGGAGTGCAGAGGAGACTACTGAGGCTGATCCCCAATAACAAAGGCTTGTATTGTGAAGAGCGGTTGAAGAAATTTCAGCCTTTCCTCCCAGATATAAGATATCTGAGCAGTTGGACGGAACCCTGCAATTGCCTTAGAAACAATGGGCTGAATTTTACCATGAATCACCTAAGCGTCAGTTTTGGGGAGTTTCAAGGTGGATTTCTTTCTGTGAGCACCACTGAGTTTGCTCACACTATTCTCTGTAGCTTGCCTCATTATGCACCTGTCTAAGGGAGTGCTACATCTTTCCAAACACACAGCAAGGCACAACATCTTCTTCATTGTGCAATGTGGGTGCGTCACATACTGGAACATTCAGTTCTTCAGCTTTCATCTCCCCTTCACCTACTCCTGTTGTTCAGAGGGCAGCATGCTAGGATTTTGTGAGACACAGTGTCGGAGGTGTGCTCTCCCATTCCATTCCAAAGATCAGTCCGAGCTTTGCAACCTCATTTCCAGCAGGCCTATTGTCTGCTGCACGATGACCCTGGCTGAAGAATGAGCTGCTTTGTGCCTGCACTTGGCCTCAATCAGGAGGATGTGTAATAGAGTCATCCCCCTGATAATGGCAGCACAGTCCACTCTGCTGAGAGACTAGGAAATGGATTGCCCCAACTGATGAATGGCTAAACCTCTGACTGATCTCTGTGTAGCTCCCTAGGTCTAACTTCCCAGACAAGTTGAACTGGACATGCAGTACTGATCATGGTCCACTCCCTGGAAAACCCCTGACCCTGACCACACAAAGCGACTAACTGACCATGGCCAGACCCCCACACTTATATCAAACTTACTTTACTTGCTTGCTGGTAACCCTTCACTGAAGGCTGTCTCCCTTGACCTGACTGAAGACCTAGTCCCCTGTGACTTTGAGATATGGTATATTGGTTGAAGCACATGCAGTGTATTTGCTGTTTACACTCCTGGCACATGGTGCAGGTATGAGCCTGATGTATCACCATGTGTTCAGCCCCTTGACTGACAAGTGCTGGCAACCATGACGTGCTGCCTGGCTTTATGTCTTGCTAAACAGCAAGGGAAGACTGAAGTATTCAGGCCCTTTAAGTTCTGAATGATGTGGCAAATTGCAAAAGACAAGTTGATTTGTTGGGAATATCCAATTGGTGCGACATGAGTGAGCACTAAGAGAGCAAGTGAGGAATTTTCTGTGTGTAAAGTTTCCCAGCAGCAGCATTAGTATGAAAGGTGCCTGTGCACTCCGAAGTGCAGCATGGAAGTGTAGAACTATATTCTAAGTGAGTCAGAGACATGCCATGATGATGTGGTGAGGCTGTGAGACTGTCCAATGCCAACCCGCTTCAATGTGGGTGTGGATGGCCACTGCCCATGGTGCACACCCCAAAATATTGGGCATGCTGTACAAGACAGAGGCCTAGAGGTGCATGTAATGAGTTGTATCAACCCAGGACCCACTCTCTGACTTCCATGTAAGGCATTGTTGCTGCCTAGCTTCTTCTATCTGACTTGGGAGTATAGGAAAATGAGGTGTGATTAGACCCTATTGCCATGCAAATCAACCTCTTGCTGCTCACTAACAAGATTCTTGTCTCACTGTTCCAAACAGAGTCAGACACATTTTTCTCAACATTAAGGATCTAATTTCTTCCAATCTTGTCTCATTTTCACAGCTGACTCATCAATGCCTACATCATTCAAGGACTGGGAAGATTCCTCTCTATGTGTTGAAGCAATGAGAGGGCAAGGAGTGAACTAGAAGTCTGATACAAATAGTTACCCTCTTCTTACTCCATGTGGTTCGTTTCCAGATGTTGTTCATTAACCGGCATGATGGAAAATCTGTAAATGCAAAGGGCCCTTTACCCCTACTATAAAGAGAGAAACATTGGCTGAATAGAAAAATACATTTTCTCTCTCTTTTTCATTCTGAGAATTTGGGCATCAGTGGTAATAATGACTTAGATCATCAATCCCTAGTTGCACGGAGCTGATACAACTGCGGGGGCTGCAGGAGAGAACAATTAACAGTCAAGCACATGGGCATGATAATAGTCATAAATAAGCCATACTTGGGAAGGATGCAGGTTTCATTCACTAAGGGAGACGAATGAGCCATTTAACTAAAAAAAATCACTTTACATACAGCATTTATTTGCAAACTTCTGTCCCTTATAGACTTTTAAAAACTGCAGTACTTCATTATAAAAGTCTGAGGACCAGAGGCAATGCACAGGAGAAAATAAATATGATCCTTTGAAGGCATTTCTACTTTGGCATCACTTTGCAATACTGGACCAAAACCGTCAACAGCATTAGATTCCATATTGTGGCTTATGATACAAATAAGGGGGAATCAAGAAATGGTCTTTGCAGATACCTCAAGAGGGAGCATTTCTTTTCTGTCTGGATGAACACTTAGCTTATCCTGTGTTCAAATTACTCCATGGTCTCATCTTTCCCGAGCTCTTGTAATCTCCTCCAGCTTTCTCCAAAATCTCTGTACTCCTTCAAATCCGATCTATTGAGGTTCTCCAATTTCCTTTGCTACAAATTGACAATTGTTCCTTCAGGTATTGAAGCATTTAGCTACCTGCAAAATATCTTCCATACATCCTCCTGTGAGATGATCCTTAAGACCAATTTCTTTGACCAGGCTTTTGGTCACCAGTCCAAATATAACTTGGTGTCACATTTTGCCTGATTACATGTCTGTGAAACCCATTTGGATATTTCACTGCATTAAAAGAACATTAGAAATCCAAGTCACTGCATATACAGGGCATTGCTGTTGATTTCTGCTTGTTGATTTCTGATCAGGATGCATCATTGATTGTAAGTAAAGTTGTAATTTGTGCAGTTGTTAATTCTGATACATTTGTTACCATTTGACTCATTGCGTAAATTCAGTAAATTCGGCAAGAACTGAGAATTCCAGCATATGGTAGAATTTTTAAAAAATTCATTTGTGGGATGTGGGCGTCTCTGGCTGGCTAGCATTTATTCCCCGTCCCTAGTTGCCCTTGAGAAGGTGGTAGTGAGCTGCCTTCTTGAACCGCTGCAGGCCACCTGCTGTGGGTTAGCCCACAATGCTATTAGGGAGGGAATTCCAGGATTTTGACCCAGCGATATTGAAGGAGCAGTGATATATTTCCAAGTCAGGATGGTGAGTGGCTTGGAGGGAAACTTGTGCACAATGGTATTCCCATGTATCTGATGCCCTTTCGTTCCAGATGTAAGTGGTCATGGATATGAAGGATGCTGTCTAAGGATCTTTGATTAATTTCTGCAGTGCATCTTGTGTATAGTACACACCGCTGCTACTGAGTGTTGGTGGTGGAGAGAGTGGATGCTTGTCGCTGTCATGCCAATAAAGTGGACTGCTTTGACCTGGATGGTGCAAGCTTTTTGAGTGTTGTTGGGGCTGCACTCATCCAGGCAAGTAGGAAATACTCCATCACAATCCTGACTTGTGTCTTGTAGATGGTGGACAGGCTTTGAGGAGTCAGGAGGTGAGTTACTCGCTGCAGTATTCCTAGCTTCTGTCCTGCTGTTGCAGTCACTGTGTTTATGTGGCAAATCCAGTTGAGTTTCTGGTCAATGATAATCACCAGGATGTTGACAGTGGGGAGTTCAGTGATGGTAACGCCATTGAATGTCATGGGGCAGTGGTTACATTGTCTCTTGTTGGTGATGGTCATAGCTTGGCATTTTGTGTGGCACGAATGTTACTTGCCACTTGTCAGCCCAAGCCTGGATATTGTCCAGATCTTATTGCATTTGAACATGGACTGCTTCAGTATCTGAGAAAGTCGTGAATGGTACTGAACATTATGCAATCTTCGATGAACATCCCCACTTCTGACTTATGATTGAAGGAAGGTCATTGATGAAGCAGCTAAAGATGGTTAGGCCTAGGACACTACCCTGAGGATCTCCTGCAGAGATGTCCTGGAGCTGAGATGACTGACCTGCAGTAACCATGACCAACTTCCTATGTGTCAGGTATGACTCCAACCACCGAGAGTTTGACCCTGATACTCACTGATTCCAGTTTGACTCCTTGATGCATCACTCCGCTGAATGCAGCCTTTATGTCAAGGGCTGTCACTCTCTTCTCATTTCTGGAATTTAGCCCTTTTGTCCATGTTTGAACGAAGGCTGTAATGAAGTCAGGAGTTGGGTGGCCCTGGAAGAACCCAAACTGGGTGTCACTGAGCCGGTTACTGCTGAACAGGCACTGCTTGCTTAGCACTGCTGATGACACCTTCCATCACTTTACTGATTGCCTCTGCTTGAAGTATTTCTTATCATTCAGAGGGACATAAGATAATCATTAGTATGTCCTGTATTTTCTTTGGACAGAGTTCTAATCCTGACCCCAGGAAGTGAAGCAATCAGCAGCAAAAGACCCTTTACTTCTGCACATCACAATCTATCTGTAGTATTCACTGTGTGTAGTGTTCGATGAATAAAAAGAAAACCTCCATTCAGTTGACTTGCAGTGCTCATTATAAGTTGGTTGTACAGCTCACTTTACATTGATCAACTTCCATTGCTGCCCATTTATCTAACTGGAGATGGCATGTGGAACCATGCCTTGAAAGCTCTTATCACCGCAGAGTGGGGGTAAATGGTTGTATGCAGTATATATCGGCTAGGCTTGGGGCTTCTAGCTATTCGGCAGGTATATTTGGTGGAAGTTACATTCCATCCCCTTGGTTAGACTTTCTTCTTGTGCAGTAGATTCATCAGGCCCCTTTACACTAATCCATTGTGATAGCTGGAAATGTGATGGACCAGCTGATACTTAAAGGCAGCCTGCAGCAAAAGGTATAGTTTTTAAAGGTGAAGAGAGAGTTATCAAAGTAGCAATCTGAACAATATCATCCCAGGCTCCTGTGACCTCTCATGAAGATGTGCAATGTGCTGAGAGCGAGTGAGTGTCATGATTGAGGTCCTCTTCTCCAGATTGCTTGAGCATTTCAAGAAGTGATCCAGTCATACGGCAAGCTTATAAATGCAAACAGTCTGTGCTCAGACTTCAAGATAACAAGCATGGGGCTGGATGAACACAGCAGGTCAAGCAGCATCATAGGAGCAGGAAAACTTGACGTTTCGGGCCTAAACCCTTCATCCCAC
>JAHRHZ010000091.1:6212990-6240954 GCA_024137785.1 Ginglymostoma cirratum | reverse complement strand
GTGGGATGAAGGGTTTAGGCCCGAAACGTCAAGTTTTCCTGCTCCTATGATGCTGCTTGACCTGCTGTGTTCATCCAGCCCCATGCTTGTTATCTCGGATTCTCCAGCATCTGCAGTACCTTTTATCTCTGTGCTCAGACTTCAATACAGTTTAAGACTTTGGTTAGGCCACACTTAGAATATTGCGTTCAATTCTGGTTGTCACATTACAGGAAGGATGTGGAGGCTTTGGAGAGGGTGCAGTGTTCTGAGGAAGGGTCACCGGCCCCAAAATGTTAACTCTGTTTTTTTCCTTCACAGATGCTGCCAGACCTGCTGAGCCTTTCCAGCAACTTTGTTTTTGTTCCTTATTTACAGCATCCACAGTTCTTTTGGTTTTTATCAGGCTGCTGTCTGGATTAGAGGGTATGAGCTGTAAGAAGAGGCTAGAAGAACTTGGGTTGTTTCCTCTGACGTGGCAAGGCTACGGGGAGACTTGATAGAAGTTTATAAAATTATGAGATGCATTGGGTGGTTTGACAGTCAGAACCTTTTTCCCAGAGGGAAATGTCTGTTACTAGGGGTAAGCATTGAAGGTGAGAGGGGTAAAGTTCAAAGGAGAAGTGAGGGCAAGTTTTTTACACAGAGAGTGGTAGGAATCTGGAACGTGCTGCCACGGGTGGGAGTGGAGGCAGATACAGTAGGGGTGTTTAAGGGACTTTTAGGTAAGCACACGAATATGCAAGGAGTGGACGGATATGGACCAATGGCAGGCAAAAGGGATTAGTTTAATTTGGTATCATGTTTGGCGCAACATTGTGGGCTGGAGGGCCTGCTCCTGTGCCATACAGTTTTATGTTCTGTGTTCTGTGTACAAAGGGAGCACTGTACTGTCAGGGCTTCAACCTTTCAGTTGAGACAATAAACCATGGCTAGTGGGTGTAAAAAGATCGCAAGGACTGCACAAGGAGGAGAAAGTGAGTTCTTCCTCATGCCCTGAGTGATGTGTGTTCCTCAACCAACATCTAAAATAACCCAAAGATTTGGGCATTCATTTCACTGCTATTTGTGGGAGCTTGCTTCTGCCTACCCTACACTGATGACACGACAAAACAAACTTCATTAGTTGTAAAGCACTCTGTGATGCTCTGAGCTGGCGAAGGGCATGGTTTAGATAAAATATCTTTCTGTATTTAACTAAATTTGATTTCAGCGGTTCAAGAAGACAGCACACCACCATTGCACAGATAATTAGGGATGGAGCCTAGCCAGCGACACCCACATGCCATGAATAAATATCCAAAAAAATTGATTCAAATACATAGGAAGCAGGAGGACAGCTATGATTTCTGTGCCATGTGACCAAATTATTTGACTCCCAGCATGATAGTGTCCACTTGGCCCCAAAATCTACATTACATTGTCCTATACAAACAAGGCACTTTCGCAGCTGTACCTCTGCTGAGAGAGAAATCTGCAGTACAGCAGGTTTGAACACCTGGTGAATGTAAGCTATGTACATACAATGTTTTTGACATGCTTCACCATCACAGACAGCTTGCCGCTCTCCCAGGAGATGCAGAGTTGTGTGCTTGCTGACAGTTTCCCAGTGTGAGATACGGCTGCTGAAAAACAAGCGAGTGCATCAAAACTGATCAACCATGGTTTGAAAGCATTTTTCTAATGTTCAGGTATTTGCTATGTAAGTTAAACAGACTTTGCCAAGCAGTAATGAGTAGAATGCCAAGCAAGATTGTGTGCAGTTGCCTACCTGGGGATGGCAACACAGAGGGTCTTTCGTCATTGGGAAAATGATGAAAAAATGTGTAGACTAGATCACTCTGCAAAATTTGATAACAAAAATTCATATTAAGATGTTGTGTATATTGGATTTCCTCTTTGGCGTTGTTAGCACAATAGTTAGGGGTCTAAGGATGACCAAGAATCCATTGTCAATTG
The DNA here is from genome assembly GCA_024137785.1 of Ginglymostoma cirratum. Lineage (NCBI taxonomy): Eukaryota > Metazoa > Chordata > Chondrichthyes > Orectolobiformes > Ginglymostomatidae > Ginglymostoma > Ginglymostoma cirratum. The sequence goes on along the minus strand of JAHRHZ010000091.1, from coordinate 6,239,016 downwards.
TCGGGAAAACCCACCTGGTTCACTAATGTCCTTTAGGCCATCCTTATCTGGTCTGGCCCCCAGATCCAAGCAATGTGGTTGACTCTTAACTGCGCTCTGGGCAATTAGGGATGGGCAGTAAATTCTGGCCTGGCCAGTGATGCCCTTATCCCATGAATGAATAAAGAAAAAACAAAACTGGAAATTCAAGCAGGAAAGTCAGCACACTCAGTTAATTCTGTCCAGGATATAGTGAAACTTTATGAACAAACCTGTGACGCGAGGACTTGTCTGAAGTCATTTTGTTTACCCTGACTGTTTAGGCTCAACTTTTTTCTTTTCAGATAAGAAGCCTAACAATATGGTTAAAGAGATAGCATTTGCAGGAGTAATGCAGAAAAAAAGTCAGCATTTTCTGCCGTTCCACTGAAATTGACAGCAAATTCCTGAGTCTGAACATACATAGAGTAATATGGAAATCCATAAGTTGCTATTATTAATACTTTGGCCCTCCAGATGGTGTATTGTTGAAGTTCGCCCAGATTGCAATCTCTAAGCAATCAACAAGTCAAATAATATGCTATTAATCTTCCTGTTGCCCCCTCGGGTTTTGATCCCCGTGGAGACCAATAGCATTTCAAAAAGATATGAATTTCCCAGTGACCAACTCAAGAAGTCAAGATTTTAAGACTTTTGTATAATAAACAATGTAAAATCAACATGGAATAATCATGATCTATCAGGCAATTGATACACTAAATGACAGAAAAGCCATGGTATATTTATACACTGCATCACACTCTTCATAGAATGTAGTCTTTTTTAATTCATTCATGAGATGTGGATATTGCTGGCTGGGCCAGCATTCATTGCCCATTCCTAGTTGCCCTTGAGAAGATGGTAGTGAGCTGCTGTTTTGAAATGCTGCAGTCCATGTGCTTTAGGTAGACTTAAATGCTGTTAGGGTGGGATTTCCAATATTTTGACTCAACCACAGTGAAGGATTGTGAAGTATTTCCAAGTCAGGATGGTGAGTGGCTTGGAGGGAAACTTACAGGTGATGGTGTTCCCATTTTTCATGTTGCTCTTGGTGTTCCAGATAGAAGTGTTTGTGGGTTTGGAAGGTGATGCCTAAGGATCCTTGATGAATTTTTGCAGTACATCTTGTAGGTAGCACACACAGCTAATACTAAGTGTTAGTGGTGGAGGGATTGAATGTTTGTGGATGTGTTGCCAGTCAAGTGGGTTGCTTTGTCCATGATGGTGTCAAGCTTCTTGAGTGTTGTTGATGCTGTACTTATCCAGGCAAGTGAGGAGCATTCCATCACACTCCTGACTTGTGCCTTGTAGATGGTGGACAGGCTTTGAGGAGTCAGGAGGTGAGTTACTCGCTGCAGGATTCCTACTTATTTACCTGCTCTTGTAACCACAATTTTTATATGGCTAGTCAAGTTCAGTTTCTGGACAATGATAACCCCCAGGATATTGTCAATGGGGAATTCAATGATGGCAACACCATTGAATGTCTAAGGATGACAGTTAGATTCTCCAATTTTGGAAGTGGTCATTGTGTGGCCTTTATGTGGCTCGAATATTTCTTACCACTTTTTGGTCCAAGCCTGGATATTTTCCAGATCATGATACCAATCTTTTCTATTCAGGTTTAAAGGGCCAATTTGGATTACAGTGGTGGAGAATTAATCACTAGGAATCTTAACAGAAGCATTTAACTCATCGACAAGATATCATTTATTGCATAGTGGTGCTGACAAGTATGAGGTATGTTGGCTATTTAATAATAGCTTAGACTGTCAGGAGCTGGGAATGACATCAGTAGCTGTGTAGGGGAGTGGCGTTTACAAAGACAGAAAGCTGGAGCGAGGTGTTGAGTGTAAAGTTCCAGTTAGGTTGCATATTGTTCCACTCAATTCAGTGTCAACAAGATGAGTGTATGATGACCTTTGCCCAAAAGATGTACAGTACTCTACCGCACAGGGTAACCATTACTGATGTGTTTCATTTCATTGCGATCAAAATGTGTCCATCTGTAAACTGAATACCTCACACAAACTGCTGACTATTTACAGATCAATTGATATCTCTACTGCATACTGAGTGGAATACCACTGAAGGGCTTTGGAAAACAAAGTGAGATTGAGAATTTCAGCTGGCAGATAGGTTATAGATTGCTACTTGCTTCACTTAGTCTTAACAGCTGCTGCTTCCACTGGATGATTCATAACCAGAAGAGTTGAACTTTGAGCTCTGCTTTCCAAATGCCTCTATTTATCTTGATCACCAAAGCCAGTCAGGATAAATGGTCTCGAAATGAACACAGCATTGGTAAACCAACTACAGCAGGCTCACTCTACCTTTGTTCTCTACGCTTGAATTCCTGACCATCTTTGATAAGATTTTTCCTTACCAAACCCTTTGTTTCGAGAAGAGATAGACTGTGTACAGTTTTGGTCTCCTTACTTGAGAAAGGATGAACTGGCACTGGAGGGGGTGCAGAGGAGATTCACTAGGTTGATTCCAGAATTGAGAGGGTTGGCTTATGAGGAGAGATTGAGTAGACTGGGACTATACCCACTGGAATTTAGGAGTAATATTATAGAAACATATAAAATTATGAAGGAAATAGATATGATAGAAGAAAGGAGGGTGTTTCCACTGGCAGACGAAACTAGAAGTAGGGGACATAGCCTCTAAATAAACATTAGCTAAAGAGTTATGAATCTGTGGAATTCCCTGGCCAGTCAGGCAGTTGAGGCTCGTTTAATGTTTTTAAGGCAAAGATAATTTTTTGAACAGTGAAGGAATTAAGGGTTATGGTGAGTGGGCAGGTAAGTGGAGCTCAGTCCACTGAAAGATCAGCCATGGCAGAGCAGGCTCGATGAGCCAGATGGCCTTCTCCTGCTCCTATTTCTTATGTTTTTATGTACTGAATTACATTTGGACTAAACTAGATGTGCACAGAACTGGACAGTAATATGGGCATGGGTTTGGATTGAACAAAGGGTACCACTAGGAGAATTCTCATTTCTCCTTTTCAGCCAAATAGTAAATGTGTGCTGCTCATAAAACTCCAAACACCACAGTCAGCTCTCAGCCATTACATCTAACAGCAGCAATATTGGAGAATTTTGATCCTAGCCTCTTCATTTAGAAAGCTCTCATTATTGTAAGGTGAAGATTCTCTGTGTTGAATGGAATTGACAGTAAAATATGTGCTCCATCATTTTTATTTCGCTGTGAATTGATGCTGCATTTTAAGTTTGATAAGTGTTATACCTCAGGCATCTGATGTAGGTCATATGTTTATTCTACACATGGGCTTCTCATAGTCTTGTTCACTACAAGACTTTTTCTCTATTCAGTAATGCTTGCAGAAAAGTCTTTCATATTCTTTGGATTGGCATTGAGATTAATCATGGCTGGAGCATTGTAAGATCAATATTAAGACAGATGGTACAAATTCAATTAAAGAGAGGTTAAAACTAGGAGCACAGGATCAATGCAAACACCAATTTTCTGGTGAGATAGATACCTGAATGAATGAATGCACAGAGATGGATTATAGACTTCGATAAGGCCTGAAAATATGCACAGGGATTATTTTCTATTTGGGGAACTTGGAGTTGTCTGCTCATTTATATGATTATATGTGTGGCCACCCTCAGGGCCCGGTTGAGGAATTGCATGCTTGAGTAAAATCACAAGGGGTTAAGCAATCTGTGCTACTTAGTGCTGGCTTCAAACTCTTCAATGGGAGATCATTTTAACCAGATTAGGTGTTGGAAGTCATGTTGCAGTGAGCTTTCCCCTGATAAAGTGTCAAGAATGGAAGAATAAAGCAGAGAGTGGTCTCCATGATTTGCTGAGGGAGTATTGGAGGGTGAATGGCAGGTGAGGAGGAAGAAAGAGGTATTTTGTTCACAGAGATAGACGAACACTGCCAAAAGGCAGTGGGAGCTATTAGAGGGGGCTAGTAATCCAGAGGCCCAGGTTGATGTACGGGGCACTTGGATTCAAATCTGACCATAGCAGAAGGTGCAATTTGAATTCAATAAAAAAAATGGAATTGAAAGCCAGTCTCATGGCACCAAGTAACCATTGTCAGTTGTTATAAACCCAGCTGGTTCACTAATGCCCATCAGGGGTAGGAAATCTGCCATCCTTTCCTGGTCTGGTCTACATGTGACTCCAGACCCACAGCAATGTGGTTGAATTTTAATTGCAACCAAGATGATCCTAGTAAGGCACTTGATGGGTAATGAATGCTGTTCCAACCAGTGAAACCCACATCCTACGTACCAAAAAAACAGCTGGCAGTGCCATTTGTGTAGCCGCACAGGCATGAATTTGGTGCTGCTAGATGTTTGATGAGCTCACACGAATGCTCAGAGTCAAAGAAATCTGAATGTTCATAGGTCATACCCTCCTAGCTACATCATTAGCCTCTCACACTGCTTAATACATCACAGCCAACTCTTAGCTACCAACAACCCCCATTAGTCACAACTCAAAGCTAAGATTCATATACTACACCTCACAATTACCTCTGCTACTAGCCTCACATCCACACCTCACAGTGTGGACACATTGCCAGCTATTCAACTATGTCAGTCCAACGTATTGCACCCAGTCACTGACACACTCCCCTCCCAGTTCACAACTGGTGGCCACAGGACCTGACTGGAGAAAAGCAAAAAGGCTATATGTCCTCACCCAATGGAGGAGAATAGTGCTTAACAGCACTGAAGCAGTCATGACTGAGACCATGGCTGGTGGTGGGACTGAAAATTTAAAAATGATAATAACCTCTAGCTAGTTCCTGCTCCCTCCAATTGTGACTTCCTGTAAGAGAGGGGCAAGTGAATGTGGTGACGTCTGTTTGGCTAATGTGGCTGTCATAGTTGAATAGCTGACGGAAGGTATGAGATGAGTGTGTGAAGCTTGGAGCAGTGTTACGTATTTGAAGATACAGGGAAGTGTAGGAATGTTAGGTATAAGTCCTCCCTGTTAGAGGTTATTTCTGTGTGATTGATGGGTGACTCATGCATAGGAAAGAGATTAATGGTGCAGTTGGTAGGACGTGACATTTGAAGACTCATACAAGTTCAATAAACTTATTTGGCACTGATCCTTGGGGCTTCATACCTGCTATTGGCCTCCATGGCTAACAACCTCTATTGCCTGCTGAGTCTTGGTCTGGAGAGCATGAAATCCCTCCTTCCCTCCTTGTGGCATACCAAGATCTCCTGAGCAGCACCAAAAACCTTTATCTTATGGTGTTCTATTCTGCAGTGTTTCCAGGTCAGCTTATCATCAGCCTCAACAACCAGGTATAATGTGTGTCCCCTATACAAGTTACAGGCCAGCTTTAAGCAGTGCAGGATAGCTTTAAGTGGTTCTAGTCACTCATGATGCTGGTCCTGACAGATTTGTCTAGCCAGTGAACATTCAGCATGAGCTAGTGCAAAGATTAGTCGAATGAACAAGAGGTCTGTTTCCTGCATTGAAATAAGTAGACACAAGTTACTGTGTACTGTACTGTGTACAGGCCACCCAGGTGGATAGAGATGTTAAGAAGGCGTCTGGTGTGTTAGCTTTCATCAATAGGGGGATCGAGTTCAAGAGCTGTGAAGTTATGCTCCAGCTGTACAAAACCCTGGTTTGGCCACATCTGGAGTATTGTCTCTAGTTCTGGTCACCTCATTACAGGAAAGATGTGGAAGCATTGGAAAAGAGGAGGAGATTTACCAGGATGTTGCCTGGAATGGAGGGAAGGTCTTACGAGGAATGATTGAGAGAGCTAGGGCTTTTCTCTTTAGAACAACGAAGGATGAGAGGTGACTTGATAGAGGTGTACAAAATGATCAGAGGTATAGATAGAGTGGTCAGCCAGAGACTTTTTCCTATGGTGGAGGTAGCTATTACGAGGGAGCATAGTTTTAAAGTTAGGGGAGGTACATATAGGGGAGACGTCAGAGGTAGGTTCTTTACTCAGAGAGTGGTGGGGCGTGGAATGCATTGCCAGAGAGGGTAGTGGAGTTGGCCTCATTAGGGGCATTTAAGTGGCTATTAGGTAGGCATATGGATGATAGTATAAGGTAGGGGTGGAGGTTAGATAGACCTTAGGTTTAGGGTGAAAGTTCGGCACAACATCGTGGGCTGAAGGGCCTGTACTGTGCTGTACTGTTCTATGTTCTATGAATACTGCACCGATTTTCAGGGGCCATCCCAGTTTTGCTCCCATATATCTTAATTGAAGTTTTGTATGACTTACCTTTGCAACAGCAGGTGAACTACGCAGCAAATACCTCACATACATATTCAACTCATCCTTTCTTTTCCTTGCTAATTCCCTTCCTTTAAATAGTCCAATCAGTGGTTTGTAAGGAAATCTGGAACACAAGAGGTTTCAAAATGAATACTCTACTGGAAGAAATGTTGTGAGAATACCTTGCCTTGAAAATTTGAATTGATGGATGGATAGGGTGGCCAAATTCAAGTTACTTTTGTAAATGTTTGGCACAGAAAGCCATTAAGAGCTGTGAAACCCTGTAGGTGATTGACTATTTCAGTTGTTGGTTGCAGCCAGTTGGACTAAAAAAAAATTCTTAACCTTTTGCATATCAATGACCACATGGTCTGGTGTGGCATATTTGACACAAGGTATAGTATTATTGCATACAGTGCATCACAGTTCCCATTTTCAAAGAACTTCTACTGCAACAGTGTGATATTTCCAATCTTCACACCAAACATTCTAAACCCATTGACCAATTAATTACAAATGTGCTGATTTGTGGATGGTGTAACCACAAGCTCATTAATGTCAAGCATCATGACAATGATGACATTGATTCCTTTCAATCGTGATTGAATTCCAGTGTTTAGGATTAGAGAGTCCTTTGTTGTCCTGTTTCCCTTTGTCAGTTTTGCTAGTTAGCTAGTATTCAGAGTAAGAGAGATATTTACCTGCAGTACAAGAGTTACTAGGGGATACTTGTTAGACTGCGATCTTCACAGCATTACTCAAAATGAGACTAGTACACATTGGTACCTTATCCCACTGGTGCACATGAGAATCTCAGTCCTACTAGCACACTTCAGTAGAATTGAAACTGGCCTTAACCCCTGCATTCATTGAAGAAAAAAAGCATAAAATCTGCAGTTTTGGACATAATCCGTGTTTTGAAAGACTCATTGCTGCAAGCAGTGGGTCTTCAACCCCTCATTATCTTTATAGTCACAAAAGAATACAGTCCAGTCCCTCTTGACTTACTTTGAATGGTTGTCGTTAGAAGCTTTAGATGTGACATTCCACAGGTATCTCTCTCCCTCTCTCTCCAGACAGCCATATTTACAAATGAAACCAGTAAATAGTAATGGAAAGCAAAACCGTAAAGCTTACTATGTGAGCACTGTGTACCTGTGGGTAGCAACCTGCCTCTTAGCCAGAAGCTCTGAGTTTTGAGTCTCACCCCAAGACCTGATAGCCAAGGAAGGTTCATTCAAGTGACAGCCACCAAGCTGCTCCACAGCCTGTAAATCCTCACAATATGCTTGATGGCAACAAGAGACTCTCCTGGTCAGCCATACTGTAGAAGGCAATGGCAAACTGTTTAAGTACCTTGCTAAGTTTGATCCCGGGGCAAAATAAAGTAACTGGAAGTCCACTGTCACCAATGCCCACTGCGGGGTACGGTTTCTGAAGAAAGAGAGTATGGCAGCCCTGACTATATGCTCCAGTCCTTACATGGTCTTGAACCTACCAGATGAAACTAATATATATTGAGCTGTCAAGACTTCATAATCACTTAACTTACATTCCATATTTAATTTGCATTTGCAAATGCTTTTATATTTCCATAATCTCCCAATGGTTGCTTTAACTAATTTGGAATACAAATGTTTACTTGATAACAAGCTGCTTGGAAGCTACTGCAGATTAATCAAGGCTTATATTTGATTCTGTGTTTGATTAAACACAACTCTCCCCATCATATTGCTAAGCATCAGCTGAGAAACTGTACGGCAAGCATTATAAAGGCTCTTGTGGGGGTCACACAACTGCTTAGATATAAAACAACAGCCATCAGCAAAAGTTCTGAAAGCATTGGGAGCAATGTGAAGAATACAGCAGGTAATATGAGGAGTGGGAGTAATTCAATAAAGAATTCAGTACCAGTTACTCATATGCATCTAAAGTATCACATGAAATTAAACTTACTCCTGAAGCAGTGAATTTAATAATTACATAAGTACATAAGTACATAAATCAAACAAGTTTTTTACAATTTATATTTTAAGTGGAATGAGATTAACCATCAGATGTAGTATCATCTTGATTATATGGATTTTACTCTTTACTCTTGGGTGTTTGTATGGGACCATCAGCTCTGTTAAATAAAAGAATGTTCAATCAGAATTAGGCCATTATGGTGTTTTGCAAATCATGGATTGTGGAAATTTAAAATTCTCTCCCTAATAAGCTGCTGGGGCTGGGTCAACTGGAAGTTTCAAAACTGACGTTGATACATTTTAGTTAGACAAAGCTGTTAGTGAATATGGAGTGAAGGAAGCTGAATGGAGTTCCTGGGGAGTTACATATGAAACATGATTGATGCGGAGGCGATGGCATTGTTGCTAGATTATTATTTGCAGACACCTAAGTAATGTCCTAATGGATGCATCTTCGAATCCCATCATGGCAGATGATGGAATTTGAATTCAATGAAAATCTGAAATGAAGAGTCTAATGATGACCATGACACCATTGTCAATCGTCAGAAAAAAGAACCATCTGGTTCCCTAATGTTCTTTAGGGAAGGAATTTTTACCTGGTCTAGCCTGCATGTGACTCCAGACCCACAGCAATGGGCAACCTTTGAGCAATTAAGGATAGGCAATAAATGCTGGCCCAGTGATACTGACACCCCATGAATGACTTTTTTAAAAATTTCAACTGATTCGCTAAATAACCTTCTCCTGTTCCTATGTAAAATTTTCATCAGGGTACCTCTATGTCCATGCTACTTTGCTTGTACATACAAATATGAATGGCACTGCCTCTAGGTGTGTACCAAGCCCACACTTGTGTGCAACAGATTACGTCAATACGTATGTTTTCTCCAGATGCGTTACAAGTAATTTCATAGGCATGCTGGTTAGAATGTAAGAGTAAGGCAGTGAATGAGCATCAGAATTGTGATTAAGAATTGTCTCCATGTGGTGGTTGTTTGCATTTACAACCGTGGAATTAATTTGTTTTTTGATATGAAGCTCTATTGTAGAATGGCATAACGTCACACCACAACTGATTTAAATTATAGAATTTACCACAGTTGTGTAGCTCCTCCTGATTATTTGAGATGATTGCTTTTGCATAACAAAGGTGAAGCTATCTGAAATAACTCTAGAAAGGCTAGTATTCCATCAACGAGTCACCCTTTATGTACACATGGAGAGTCCTTGACACTGATCCAGCTCTCACTGTGGCAGGCTGTCCGACGTTTGCATTTATATCTGTCAGCTCAGGCTCCCTCATTGGACCAGATTAACAGCCCCAACCAGAGAGCTCATTCTCTGAGATCCTCATGGTTGACCTCGTTACAATCACTACACTATCCAACAGGTTAATTAAACAATTTAATAAGATATATTAAAGTGGGAGCTTAAAGCTTATGGAGATGTCAAATGCAGAGATTGAAACATTCATTTCAGTTTTAGCTTTGAATTAAGAGGGGATAACCAGTATTTTCTTTTATTCATTCTATCAGATATGGTTGTCGCTAACTTGGCCAGAATTAATTTCTGCCCATCCCAATTCCCTTGAGAAGAAGATGGTGAGCTACCTTCTCGAACCACTGCAGTCCTAATGCTGTAGGTAGACCCACATGCCATTAAGGAAGGATTCCAGAGTTTTGACCCAGTGATACTGAAGGAATGGTGATATACTTCCAAGTCAGGGAGGTGAGCGACTTGGAGGGAATTTGAAAGTAGTGGTGTTCCATGTACCTCCTGCCCTTGTCCTTCTAAATGGTAGTAGCTGTGGGTTTGAAAGGTGTTGTTAAAGGATCCTTGGTGAATTTCTGCAGTGCATCTAGTAGGTAGTAGACAGTGCTGCTCCTGAGCATTAGTAGTAGAGGGAGTGGATGCTTGTGGTGCCAAACAAGCGGGCTGCTTTGTCCTGGATGGTGTCACACTTTTGAGTGTTGTTGGAGCTGTATCCATCCAGGCAAGTGGAGAGCATTCCATCAGACCCCTGAATTATGCCTTCTAGATGGTGGATAGGCTTTGGGGAGTCAGAAGGTTAGTTACTCACTTTAGTATTTATAATCCTTGACCTCTAGTCCCAGAATGTATTAATTCACTTCAGTTTCTGGTAAGTGCTAACCTCCACCATGTTGACAGTGTGGGATTCAGTGATAGGGATGCTGTTTAATGTCAAGGACTGATGGTTGGATTCTCTCTTGTTGGAGATGATCATTATCTGGCACATGTGTTGCATAACTATTACTTGCCATCTGTCAGCCTAAACCTGGACATCGTCCGGGTCTTGTTGCATTTGGACATGACTCTGTTCAGTGTCTGAGGAGTCGCAAATGGTGCTCAACATTGTGCAATCAGCAATGAACATTGCCATTTCTGACCTTATGATGGAGGGAAGGTCATTGATGAAGCAGCTGAAGATGGTTGAGTCTAGGACACCACCCTGAGGATCTCCTGCAGAGATGTCCTGGAGCTGAGATGATTGATCTCCAACAACCACAACTGTCTTCCTTCGTGGCATGTAAGACTTCAACTCATGAAGCAATTTCCCCCAATTCATATTGACTCCATTTATGCTCGGGTTCCTTGATACCACATTCAATCAAATGCTGCCTTGATGTAAGGGTAATGACCCTCATTTTCCATACTATTTTCCCAAATATAGACTCAGTTTGTAAGGAGGCCAAGATTGGAGTAGACCTAGCAGACACCCAACTGAGCAGCAGTCTGCAGTTTATTGTTGAGTAAATACTGTTTGATAGCACTGTCAACCATCCCTTGAATCACTTTGCTGATGATCGAGAAGACTGATAGGGTAGTAATTGGATTTGTCCTGCTTTTTGTCGATAGGACATACATGGTCAATTTTCCACATTGTCTAGATGCTAGGATTGGATCTGTACTGAAACAGCTTGGTTCAGAGGCACAGCAAGTTCTGCAGCACAAGTCTTCAGTGCTGTTGCTGGAACATTGCCAGAGCCCATAGCCTTTCTAGTATCCATTGGGTTTAGTGATTTCTTGACATCACGTGGAATGAATTGAATTGGCTGAAGACTGGCATCTGTGATTGGACCTCCAGAGATGGATCATCCACTCAGCACTTCTATCTGAAGGTTGCTGCAAGTCTTCACACTTGACTTTCGTATTGTTGTGCTCGGCTCCCCATCATTGAGGATGGGGATATTGGTGGAACCTCCTCCTCCAGCGAGTTATTTAATTGTTCACTGCCATTCACATCTCAATTTGGCAGTTGGTTGTGGAATTAATTCATTCTGTCTATCGCTTACTGATATGTAGTATGGCACGGAAGCAGTCCTGTGTTGTATCTTTGTTATCTTGGCACCTCATTTTTAGGTGTGCCTGGTGCTGTTCCTGGCATGCTCTCCTACAATCTCCTTTGAACCAGGGTATATCCCTGTGGTTGTTGATGGGCCACAGTGCCTTGTGGATACTGAGTCTTGAGTTGCTAGATCTGTTTGAAGTCTACCCGATTTAGCATGGTGATAGTGCCACACAACATGATGGAGGATATTCTCAAATATGAAGACAGGTCTTAGTTTCCACAAAGAGTGTTTGGTGGTCACTTCTTCCAATTCTGTTACGGACAGATACGTCTCTGACAGGCAGATTGGTGAAGATGAGGCCAAATTTTTTTCCATCTTGTTCACCATAGCCCCAATCTAGCAGCTTTTTCCTTTAGGACTTTCCCAGGTTAGTTGGTAGTGGCATTGCTGAGCCAGTCTTGGTGGTGAATATGGAGCAACATAATGGAGTGCATTCTGTGCCCTCACCCTGTCTCAATGCTTCATCTAACTGGTGCTGAACAAGGAGAAACACTGATTCATCAGCTGAGGAGATGTAACATGTTGTAACGAGCCAAAGGTTTCCGTGCAGACATTTGACTTGATGCTGTGAGACTTCATGGGGTCTGGAGTCAATGTTGAGAACTTCTAGGGCAATACATTCGCTCCCTCATTCCACTGTGCTGCCCTCTCTGTTGGGTCAGTGCGGCCAGTGGGACAGGATAAACCAAGGGGTAGTGATGGCGGTGTCTGGGACATTGTCTGTAAGATATGATTCGGTAAGTATGACTGTGTCAGGTTGTTGTTTGATTAGTCTGTGAGACAGCTCTCCCAATTTTCCCACTAGCCCCCAGATGTCAGTAAGGAAGACTTTGCAAGATCAACAGGGCTGAATCTGCTATTGTCGTTTGACTGTCTTGATTGATGCTAGGTGGCTCATCCAGTCTCATTCCTTTGTCTTTGAAACATTTTAACTGTGGTCTACTTTTCATTCTCGATATCCATGATCATAATATAGTTTTGGTTTAATTATAGAATGGAGTATTACTTTAGGATAATAATTACAGAAAAAAAACGAACAGAATTTTGGTTTAAGCCAATTAGAATAGTCTCAGCATTGTCCCGCAGTATATGCAGGATGCAATTACAATGGTTACTCTGGCATCATGGGTACTGGTGTCCTCTGGAACAGGCTCCACCTAGCCTTAAGGGTCTTCTGCATGAGGAGATTGCTGGAGTACAGTGCACTTCTAAACCTCAGGGAAGTTCTGAATGAACAGTGACTAAGTGTTGGCTTGTAGAGGTAACTGGAGGAACTCCCTGCTCCCAATAACAGAACTAACATTCCAGCTCTTATCTGTGAGCCAGATTGCTTGCTAAATCATCCAGTACCCTGGAGTACTGCAGACTTGACTTGCTAAAGTCATCAGATTCCCAACATTTCCATAACACCAATTTCAAGAAACTTTGAGAGAAAGCTGAAATTTTCTTTGACAGATAAGTCAGGCTCAGGTTGCAAAAGGTCAATTTCTCTACTTTTAAAAACATTTAAAAGCAAAGGTGCTAAAACAGAGAGAAGCTGGAACTTAATGGGCCACTTTAACTTGTAACTATCAGTTTGAGACATTAGGGTGGGGAGAAATTTATTAGTGCATTCCAGTACCTCCCAGAGAATAACTGCATGTGCAATCTTGGACTGGTTTCATTCACTATGTCATACATGTGGGCAGGCAGGTTAAACAATGTAACCATGCATGGGACTCACATGGAAAGGCCTGATGTTAGTGTGGTTGGTCACCCAAAGATTTAATTCTTTGACACAGATTAAACAGTGTGGGTTGGTGATAGGGTGGGTGATGTTTTGGGGTCAGAGGCTGCTGGGGAAAGGGGAAGGTTCAGAAAATGAACATGCGTTTCCTCTTCCTCCTCCCGGGTCTGAACTGAAGGTGCAAATCATTCAGAATTCTTAAGAGGCAAGGGACTCTAAGTGAGCAGCAGGTTCAGTATGTTTAGTGACAATAATTGGTGAGATGCAAGTAGGCCTGTATGGAGGACAAAAAAGTGTCATCTATGCGGTACGTGTTAGGACGATAAGAAATGTGTAAATCTGCTGAGGGAACAGTATCCTCTTCGGTCATGCATTCAGTATAGAAAAATCAGCAGGATGGTTTACAGCTCCCATGGCTGTTTTTACCTTCTACATGAAAAAGCAAAAAAATCTCAATGTGTGGATATTTAAATAAATCATTACAAGCAAGGCCAAAAACAGGAAAGTAATTTACACACTCCTCCAGCACACAGCTTTCACCACTTGAATTGTGAAGGGCTGTTTCTCATTTTGAAACTCACAGGCTGATGAAACATGGAAGCAAATTCTTCAGCTCCAATGCAGATAGGGCTGTACAAATTCATTGCTCTGCTTAATTCCATACAGCGACCTGGCAGTCTCGAGTTGCATTGACATCACATTAACTAAATGGTTAGGTAATTGTTAAATCATAGGTGGCATAAAGAAACTCTGAGTATAGGCAAGCCTTAAATGGTCCCATTTCCAAAATCGAGATGTGAAATCCTACCGAATGAAATGACTCAGTGGAAAAAGCCAAGAAATTCATTCAGTGGCAGCAATTGAAAATGTTAAGCAAGAAGCAGGAAGGTTAATGTCATTTAAAAGCAAACTCCTACAGATGCTGGAAATCTGAAACAGAAAATGCAGGAGAAACTCAGGAGGTCTAGCAGCAGCTGTAGAGAGAGAAATAGAATTAACATTTTGATGCCATTGGACTCTTATTCAGAACTGCAGAAAGGTTAATATCATGATTTCTACAAGAGGAAACATATCCTCTATTTTGGAGTCAGAAGCAACAGTTTGACAAATTTGTTTTTAAGTTTCAGGCTGTATCTGAATGGCCATTCCAGGCTGTGCAGTTAGGCATTAGTGGGCTGCTGGAGGAGGGCTTTGTTGAGTTCTCATAGCCAAATTTAAATAAGGGACTCTACTGGCCCTAGGAGTAGACTTTTAAGTTAACAATGTGGGTTGCCTCACCTCAAGGGGCTCAAAACTTCAGTCCTGATGTCGATTTTGCTACATTGGACACCTGCATGTTTCTTTCTCCCTTGATGCCTTAATGAATATGCCACCTCTACTTTTGGCTAAAGACATGAGAACTCTCATTTCTTTTTTACTCAGTCATAGGTCGTGGGTATCTCTGGCTATGCCAGCCCTTATTGCCCATCCCTAATTGCCTAGACAGCAGTTAAAAGTCAACAATTGCTGTGGGTCTGGCGGCACATGTAGGCCAGACAAAGTAAGGATGACAGATTTCCTTCCCTAAAGGACATTACTGAACCAGATGCATTTTTCTGACAATTGGCTATGGCTTCATGGTCACCATTAGGTCCTTACTTCCGGATTCTTTACTGAATTGAAATTCCATCATCTGCTGTGGTGGGAATTAGGGAGATTTCCAGCTTTCTCTGACAAGATAACCAAGTAAGGGAGAGGAGGACGTTCCAACTTTACTGAATGGCAAGGCAGTGTCAAAGTGCCTGTTAGTAATGCAGGGAGTGAGGGGCGGTTCTCAAGGCAGAGTGAGGACAGAGGGTGGGGGATTATTGGATCAAGGGGCAATTGAATGGCAGGGGAATGGACTAGATGATATTTTAAAGGAACTGCCTTTAGAGCAGCCAAGACACCTAATCATCATTCCTTACCTCGGTAACTCTGATGCTGGAAAGCAGCAGTGGAGCTGTTTGTTGAGCTCATCAAATTGGTTGAAGTTTCTTTCAATGAAGGTAGCCTGACTCTGCCCTTCTCGTTCCACTTGTATCTTATAAAACTGAAATGAAGTCAGATGTAGGAGTGGTTAGGAAAAGCAGGTAGATTCCACCCTGTACGATTTCAAGATGAATGATTGTGTGGCAGGAGCCTTGCACAATATATCCCAAGATTTCAGCAGAGATGCTCATTATGTGGGTTTACGGCATTTGACAAGCAGCACTCTTGAGCTACTTAAAGGGTGATAGAATGTAATATTCCTGACCTCTGTGCATTTTTCACTTTGTTATCAGCGTTTCTCAGCTTGCTGAGTGAAGTTTCTTTGCAAAATAACTGCAGTTTCGAAGTCCCCAGATATATTAAAGGAGGAAAGATATTTTCCACAACACCATATTGGAGTGTAGAGCTCTCATCTGCAGTTAATTAATTCACTGGGTCAACCTTAAGTCAAGTCTAAAAAGGGTTATGATTTGCATGCAAGGAAAGGGAGTCCTTTGTGTTCTGTAAACATGGGACTATGTGAGTGGGATTATTCAAGTCAGCTTGCTTTATGTTTCCAGCTATGTTGCAATCCAGTATTGCCCATTTAATATATTTTAGGTTTTATGCCCAAATGATGCTGTAAACATTCTGTGATAATATAATCTCTGCTGGTTGGTTAGCCAACTCTGGACCTATTTCTGGAGGTTTCAAAACATGACTTCTCAAAGCAACTGACACTATCATTGGTCCAGCATCCAGCCACATTGCCAACTGCAAAACACCAGCTGGATTAATCAGCATTGTTTGTCAAACAGTCCTTTCACCCACTACTGTCTCAAAAATGGTTAAATAATAATTAGAATTATTCAAAGAATCCTCATTTGTTTCACTGCCCAAATGACTTCTCTCCTCCAATGTTTGAAGCAGTGTCCTGGAGATCAATCTTCAATTCTCAGTGAGTGGAGGACAATCCTTGGAGTTGCCAATCCTGATGGTTCAAACTGACGCATTAGTCACCTGAAGTGGGGAGTCATAGAATTCCGTAAAGTCTCCAGGATTGACGACCAGTTTGAACCATGCCAGCTATTCTCAGCCTAGGAGTTGGTAACACTGCAACCTTTGGCCTCTGTGCACCATGGAAGGGAAATCTTTGAGTCTTATTCAGGACTGTCTATTGGATAAGGCATCATGTTTTATAAGGAATGACAATGTTCCTTGGGCTTGAGTGCATTGACTTGGCAGTCAGTTTTTTGTTTAGAATTCATTCATGGGTTGAGGGCATCAGTGGTTGGGTCAGCATTTATTTGTCATCCCTAATTGTCCAGAGGGCAGGGGAAAATCAACAATGTTAGCTGTGGGTTTAGAGTCACATGTAAACTGGACCAAGTAAGGCCGACAGTTTGCTTCCCTAGGATATATCAGCAAACAGGATGGGCTTTTCTGACTCTTGGTAATGATTTCATGGTCATCATTAGACACTTAACTCCAGATGTTTTTCATTGAATTCAAATTCCACCATCTGTCATAGCAGGATTCGAAACCGGGTTGCCAGCATATTACTTATCTCTGGATTAACAGTCCAGAGAGGCAAGTGAGACTTGTTTAATTTGGGAAACTTGGTCGGCATAGACGAGTTGGACCAAAGGGTCTGTTTCCATGCTGTATGACTCTATGACTCTATAATACCACTAGGCCATTGCCTCCCTGCTGGCCCGCTTTTGACACCCCTCATGAATGGTGCTATTTGGACAAGGTAACTTAGGGTAACCACTATCCTTGAAACCATTTCTATCACATTGACATTGACAGCAGAAAGAAAATAAATTACTGGTGTCTGATACCTAACTGCCAGCAGGAACTTAAGTTTTACCATTACTATTACCAGATATCCTGCAGACTTTAGGGACTGGGATTTCCCTTCCTCTATAATTAAGGATGCCCTCAACCGCATCTCCTCCATTTCCCGCACCTGCTCTCAAACCCCCTCCCAAACAACCATAAGGATAGAGTTCCCTTTATCCTCACATACCACTCCACGAACCTCCAAATCCAACACATCATCTTTTGATATTTCTGCCACGTACAATCAGACTCCACCACCAAAAAGATATTTCCTTATTCACCCCTGTCCACTTTCCACAGGGACTATCCACTCAGTGACTCCCTCCTCAGCTCCACATTCCCCAACAATTTCTCCACCACACCCGGTACCTTTCCCTGCAACTGCAAGAGGTGTGACACCTGCCCCTACATCTCCCCTCTCATCTCCGTTTAAGGCCCCAGTCAATCCTTCCAGATCCGGCAGATATTCACCTGGGACTTCACCCAACCTTATCTATTGTATACCTTGCTCCCAATGTAGTCTTCTCTATATCAGGAAGACAAACGCAGACGCGGGGACTGGTTCACGGAGCATCTGTGCTCTCTCCAGTTACCATCCATTTTAATTCCCCCTCCCACTCCCCTGGCAACATGTCCATCCTTGGCTTCCTCCACTTTCAGAATGAGGCCAACATAAGCTGGAGGAACAACACCTGAAATATTGCCCTGGGAGCTTACAGGCTTTAATATTGACTACTCCAGCTTCAAAATCCCTCCACCCCCAGCGTTCCAGCCTCCCCCTCCTCCTCGTCTCCCTGACCTGACCTAATCTGTCCATCTTTCTATCACCTATCCACTCCACCCTTTCCACTGAGCAATCACAATAATCCCCTACCTGTATCCACCTATCGCCATCCCACCTACCCTCCCCCAGCCCCTACCCCCTCCCTCTATTTAATTCTAGGTTCCCCTCCTCCTCCCCAGTCCTGATGAAGGGTTTTGGCCTAAAACATTGACTTTCCTGCTCCTGTCTGTCCTGCTGTGCTTCTCCAGCTTCACATCTATTGACTAGATTATGTGTGGTCATCTTCTGCTGGCATAGGTCAAAGATGCCCATGCGCCCTTTTATTCATTTTGGTGTCCCTGGTTTTCTTGCTCATCGCGTCGTTCTTTATTCTTTAATTGGTCCCCTTGAGAAGGTGGTGAAGGGCCCTTTTCTTGAATGCATGCAGTCCATACTGTGTGAGTACACCCACAGTGCTATTCAGGAGAGATTTCCAGGATTTACTTCAGCCACAGTGAGGCACGGGTGACATTTGTTCAAATAATGGTGTGTAACTTGGAAGGGGAATTGCAGGTGGTGGTGTTTCCAGGCAACTACTGCCCCCTTTCCTTCTAAGTAACGGAGGTCCTGAGTTTGGGAAATATTGCTGAAGAAGCATTGTTGAGTTGTTTTGTCTTGTGGGCAGTGCACATTGTAGCCTCTAACTCAGTTTAACTTGGCACTGGAACGAGTTTCGGAATCATCATCACCCCTTGGAAGACCTTGGAAACCACACAATCTGCATCTGGTTTCCAAAGAAAATTAGACTCTCACTCCTACAGCCAAGGGTGCAAAGCAGTTTTTGAATTTGCATATATTAATTAGAACTGTGAGCTGCTTGTGGACTTTCAGTAACCTCTGTTCATATTGTACCCTACACATTCAGATTGACCTTTTTAAAAAAGAGACTGAGTGATTTCACAAAACTAAAAGTGAGTTAGTCTCAGAAAGAATTTTCCACAACTCATAATTACAAACTTTTTCAAGTCTAGTGTCAACCCAGTATTAAGCATGTCTCCATAGTACTTACATAATCCTTATGGGGAACAATTTTCTTCTCATAACCACACACTGCCACACACTTTATTAGACCGTCTGTCTCTAATGTATATTTTTCTGGTGCAAAGGACAGGCTTGGCTGGACACCTGGGCCTGCCAATTTCATCTGCGCTAAGATGTGGGCGACAAAATTAATTCTCACCGGCAGGCTTCTCAGGCTTTCCTTTATCAAGCTGTAAATGAAATGAATTGATTTCACTGGACTGTGTCATAGAATGTTAAACATGATCAACATCCAATAAACACCTACAGTTACTCTGGAACATTTCCAGTGCTCTGGCCTGAATTCTGTCTTTAATGGTCATGCATTGTGAGTTCAGTTAAATTTCACACACACTGGTCAGTGATTTTACTGGTGAATAAATGTGAATCTTTTACAATTACTTCAACACTGTAGAGGGACTTAGAATTGCTATTTGTTTGGCACAGATTTGTAAAAATTCTGTACATCTTACATGTGAGTTTTGAATTTCAGTCTTCACTGGTGAGTTATGACGAAGGTCAGCTTAACATCATTGCATAGGTGCTGATAGTTAATATTATTTACAGTCAATATTTAAGAATGTATTGACGATGTACAATATATTTAGTAAATGAGGCTGGGGAAATAATAATGGAAAACAATAAATGGCAGAGGAGTTGAATAAATATTTTGCATCTGTCATCAGAGTGCAGTAATAGTGTCCTGAAAGTACTAAATAATCAAGGGGCCTTAGTGGTGAGAGATGGAGGGAGGAAATAAACACAAGAACTATTACTAGAGAAAGATTCTGGGGAAAACTGGGGGTAGGAGCATTAGGGGCTAAAGGCCAATAAGTCCCTTGGATGGATTGCATTTTTTCAGCAAAGGAATTGCAAAAGCTTAGCTATCACAGATAATTCAGACTGCTCCACATATTAAATGGACTGTTCCAAATTCTATTATCAAACTTGAGTCCTATTGATTCCATTCAATTTTCTTTTTGAAATACTTGGGTGTAAAGTGTTAATTCAAATAGTCCATGTTAATGCAACACATATGCTATTACATATTTCTCAGCAACCCTTCTATATTTAAATAATTGATCGGAGAGGGCTTACTGCCAAGTAATCCTAGAGGACCTTGAACATGGTCCCAGCCATTGACTGCTTTGGTTCATTAATCAGCTATTTTATTGTATTAATTATAAAGCTTATTTGTTAAGGGTTGGTGTAAGTAGCTGTCTAGTCTATGGTACAAATTTATTTAATTACATTTATTGAACTTAGACACAGAAGGAGTTGGGACAAGTAGGATAGTGAATAGGAAAAGCAAAAACCCAACTTTCAACCTTGTGAAGTAAGAGGTGGCCTGTGCATCCGAGTCCTTTGGTCGCAAGTTATTGTAAACGTACTTCAGGTCCTGGACCTCAGCCAGCTCAGGAAGTCCAGCTGACAGCATCTGAACAGACAAGAATGACAGATCTGTTATTGCTAAATTATAGAGTCAGTGCCATAAGCACTAATTACATACCAAGCCATTTTTTTGCATACAGTGGCCTCCAGGAAGCTGGAATTGTGCTATTTTTCTCATCTGCTATAATGAGGTGTTTGGCCCTCATTTATTTGGTCTAATCTTGATATTCAAATCTTTCTCATTATTAGCACATGATGGGGGTCTGAATATAGGGCTGGAACTTACTAGTGTGGGATGATGATGTACATGTTGTATGTCTTCACTTAAACCTTTCCCTGCACCCTCAGAGTGAACCTATTTTGAAATAACTTGCATTAAGTATGCCTTGGTGACAACATGGCTTAGGCATCTGGAAATTTAGTGAATTCTGTGGCCAGCAATGTATCACATGAGCCAGTGAAGTTAAGCTTTGAGAAAATAAAGAGGCAAAATAGAATGATATCAGATGTAGAATGAGAAATAAATAGATTCAAAAGTTTGGACTAAGAGATGGAAAGGAAAAGCAAGAGAAAAACATTCAAATCTCCAGTAATAATTCGCTGCCTGAAAGAACTAGATTGTACTATTTAAATTATTTCTTTTCTGGGCCAAAGAGCTTGATTGGCTATTATTAATGATTGTCCCAGCCTTAAAGGGGAGTCACGCTGTTAATAGGTTTAACTTTCTGCAGCAAGTTTAGTCAATAATTAATATCCAAATCTAGCAAATTCTCCAGGGTATGATACTGTTTGTGAGAAGCTCACGGTTGACAGTGTATATTGATCAGAAAGATCTGAAATTCACAAGTCATGATGCATTACTTAATTCCATGAATGTGCTGGCCAATGTATACATTAATAATCCTGCCTGTCATTCACTATTGTTTTCTGTAAGTTGTGGTCGAGTAACACCAAGGGAAATTAGGGATGGGCAATAAATGCTGGCCTAGTCAGCAAAGTTCACATCCCATGAACAGCTTATATTAAAACAAACAAAAATCCTTGCAATTCCTTAATAATGGAAAGGCAGGAGAGGAGGTTCAGGTTGAGTTCATGGTTGGGTTGGGTGCAAAGGGATTTTTCCTTAAATGTCAGATCATCCAGCATATCAGTGTTGTTATGCACAGGATGATCCAAAGTGTGTGAAGCTTACCACTGCTCTGTGGTGATAAGAGGCATGAATTTGCCTATTGGTTCTCAAAAGTATCGAACTGCACTGTTGGGAGCCCTTAACACTTGGCTATTGTTGCCTGAAGCACAGTGTAGATGCGTGAGCCTGGAGGAACAGCGTACACATACAACATTTCTTGCGAATGGAAAGTTTACTTATATAAATTTCTCCACAAATTATTTTGGAGACATTTGAGAACAGTAACCAGCTCTGTGTGTATCACACAACTGGCTCACTAAATTATAATGCAATTGTCATGGTACATACTCTGTTACTGGGCGTCCTGTTCTTGCAGGTTGACTGTTCCTGGTGTGTAAGAACACTGCGATGAGCTATTCGACAGAATAGTTGGAAAACTTGTTTACAAAAGCTAACTCATTTCAACCAGCAAGTCTAGGAAGTATTAGCTTGGACCTTTTAAATGGCAACTCAAGGAGCTATCTATCTGTATTCTTACTGGTCTGCCTTTCTGCAGTCTAGGAAAGCAGGGTTTTTTTTTATCCTGTCACTGTATTAGTTCAAATCTAAATAAAAGACAGACATCTGTCTTCTCCGATTGCTAAAATTTGTTCATACATGCAACAGTAATGGCTTTGCTGAGGTAGAGCTTTTCCTTTGCTTTTATGCTGAAGCTGCTAAGGATGGAAAATAGGATGGCGAAATTAGAAAAGCACATAAATGCTTGCTTGATGGCTAAAGATATTGATGATGAAAAGCTAAGCTTGATTAATTCTTGATTTTGACTCTTTAGGTTATGCAGAGACCAGCTATCAGCCGCTGAGGGCAGGAGTTAGATACAGATACACAATATTTTCAATATACTGCTCGGTGACAGAAAGCAACACACGCAAACGCATATGGTCTTCACAGTCACACACTCTTCCCACTTACTTCACACACACGCACTTCACACACAGACACGCACACACAAAAACACACGCAAACACACACGGTCTTCACAGTCACACACTCCACACACTTCACACACACGCACTTCACACACTGACACGCACACAAAAACACATGCAAACATACATGCTCTTCACAGTCACACACACTTCACACTCACTTCACATGCATGCACTTCACACACACACGCACACACAAAAACACACTCAAACACACAAACACACACACACACACAAAAAAACACACACACACTCACAGAAAAACACACTCAAACACACACAGACACACACTCACACAAGGGCACACTCAAACACACACAGACAAAAACACACACAGACACACACAAACATACACTGCAGACGCACTTCATTCTCACACTCTCACACACACATAAACACACAAACAAACCCTGCACCAAGGTGGAAATCCAGGGTTACCATTGGAAAGTTGGGGTTTTATAGTCTAAACTGTGGATAGTCATGGGTGCCTACTGCTGCTTGTTAGCACTGGGAGAGCAGGAAGTGAGCGTATTCGCAGGCTGACATGTTGGATCCAACCGAGAGGGTAAGGTGATCCTGAGATTGGTGGGAGGCTGGCAGTGGGATGGAGATTTTAATGAGCCCAAGAACAGTGCAACAAAATTGAAAATGAAACATCACCTGGGCACACTTTTGACCATCCTCTCGAAGATCCATGGTTTAGGATGCCCAACGATGCACATTCCATCCCACGTGTTACTAAGGTCGCGCTGTCAGAGTGGCACTCTGACTTGTGCAGTTCAGTGGCTTTAGCTCATTTTGGACTTAGACCCCCCATCTGAAAATTACATCTGATAGGTCTGGATTATCACTGAAATCCTTCCAGACTCTAGTTATCTGGGGCTGCTGGCCTCTTGTTATTAAAATGAAAAGTGCATGGCACTGAGTTGAAAATTACCCCTTCTTGTTTCAGTTGTTTTGTCGGGATGCCAGTGCTTAGGTCTGGAACTTCGTCAATCCCCATCCATCTAAACATCTCTTTCCCCAGTTACACAGACTTGTATTACAGTCAGCAGAAGATACCCTGTGGCTTTTAAGGGGTAGATTGAATGGAATGTCTGGGGTAGTCCAAGAATGGTCCCCGCTGGTGCAGGGGTTATGTGGTGAGGCCGACCACAGCCTGAAGAACTGCATTCAGTCACCCTACTAGTATCTTGAAACAATTTTTACCAACAGAAGAATTGTGTGCAAAACCTCTACCCTCACCACAACCAGGTGGAAATCTTCTCCTTGGATTTGGGAATTTTGAGGACCTTGACGTTTCAAAAACCTTTTTGCTCTTACCAACTCGAGTAGATTCATCAAAAGTTGAGTGTGTTGTCGAATGATGTTGTAAGCCCGACAGCTCAGGTCCACAAACATCTGGAAACGAGCTCCATCTTTTCCACCTTCTGTGATGAAATGCTCCATTTCAGATGTAAATATAAAAGGAACACGATCCCTGGTTATAAGCATGGACAAACCCTGATTAACATATGGTCTGTACTCTTTTGAATTAATAAACAGAAATGTTACTCTTTGATATGATAAAAGAGCTAGAGCCTTTCATAACCTGAGGACGCCTACTGCATTTTATAATACAAACCACTTTTGAAGTATAATCATTTTAAAACGAAAAAAAGTCATTCACAGGATGGGGGCATCACTGACAGGATCAGTATTTATTGCCCATCTCTAATCGCCCTGAAGAAGGTGGTGTTGAACTGCCTTCTTGAACCGCTGGGTCATTGTGATCAGTGCTGTCAATTAGAAAATGCATAGCAAGATCCCACAAACAGCACTATGATAAGTGACTAGACATTAACCATTCTATTAAGTGATAGGAAGAACTGCTAATGCTGGAGTCAGAGATAACACAGTTGTGGAGCTAGAGGAACACAGCAGGCCAGGCAGCATCAGAGGAGTTGGAAAGTTGACGTTTCGGGTTGGGTCAATGAAGAAGGGTCCCAAACCGAAACATCAACTTTCCTACTCCTCTGATGCTGCCTGGCCTGCTGTGTTCCTCCAGTTCCACACTGTGTTATCTCAACCATTCTGTTAATATTGGTTGAAAGATAATTATCAGCCTGACAACTGGGTGAACACACCTAATCTTTTTTCAGATACTGCCTCGAGATATCATAGAATCCTTCCAGGATGGAAGCAGGCCATTCAGCCCATCGAGTCCACATCGACCCTCCGAACAGCATCCCACCCGGACTCACCCTATCCCTGTAACCTTGCATTTAAGCATGGCAAATCCACCTAGCCTGCATATCCCCAGACACTATGGGCAATTTAGCATGGCTAATCCACTTAATCTGCAAATCTTCGCACTGTGGGAGGAAACCGGAGCACCCAAAGGAAACCCACACAGTCACAGGGAGAATGTGCAAACTCCACACAGACAGTTGCCCAAGGGTGGAATTGAACCCAGGTCTCTGGTACTGTGAGGCAGCAGTGCTAATCACTGAGCCACTGAGCCACCATGCCATCCATATCTAATATCCACCTGAGCAGCCAGATGGATGACCCTGAACTTGAATTTTCAGACAATGCAGCACTCCCTCAGTACTGTACTTGATTACCAGCCAATATTTTGAGTTTAAACTTCCAGACTTAGACTTGACGTCATCCCCAAGGATGGGTGGAGTGAGACACTCTGGAGAAAAAGCTAAATGAACTTACCTTTTCATGCTTCCGATCATTTGAGCATGACCCAGTATTTTTCCGAAGTCTATGTGGAACATGTGGCCTGTGGTTTTCAGCATTATGTTGTCATTGTGACGGTCACAGATACCCAAAATGAATGTAGCAACACACCAGCCTGCACAGGAGTTTACAAAGTTTTCCACAGCCTAATGAGCAAAACAATGATACATAAATGATGCAACATAAACCTTAAATTCAGAAAATGAAACAAAATCTTAGTCCCAAACATCCATCGTGGTACATCGCTTATGAACATATCTACAAAGGGATTTTGGAGTCCTCGTCCATGAATTTCCAAAAGCTAGCATCCATATTCAGTGGGTAATTGAGTCATATAGCAAGGAAACAGGCACCTTGGCCCAACTCGCCCATGTTGACCAGTTTTCCTAAACTGAACTAGTCCCATTTGCCTGTGTTTGGCCTATATCCCTCTAAGCCTTTCCTATCCATGTACCTGTCCAAATGTCTTTTAAATGTTGTAGTTGTATCCTCCTCTGCTGCTCCTTTTGGCAGCTTGATCTATCTCCACACCACCCTCTGTGTGAAAAGTTGCCCCACAGGTCCCTTTTAAATCTTTCCCCTCAAACCTTAAATCTATACCCTCTAGTTTTGGAGTCCCTTACCCTGGCGAAAAAACTTGGATCAAGAACAAAGTTGCTGGAAAAGCTCAACAGGTCTGGCAGCAATGTTGAAGGAAAAAACAGAGTTAGCGTTTCAGGTCTGGTGACCCTTCCTCGGAACCTTTGCAGATGCTGCCAGACCTGCTGCAGCATCTGC
>JAHRHZ010000091.1:6102719-6212590 GCA_024137785.1 Ginglymostoma cirratum | reverse complement strand
GCAGATGCTGCAGCAGGTCTGGCAGCATCTGCAAAGGTTCCGAGGAAGGGTCACCAGACCTGAAACGCTAACTCTGTTTTTTCCTTCAACATTGCTGCCAGACCTGCTGAGCTTTTCCAGCAGCTTTGTTTTTGTTCCTGATTTATAGCATCCACAGTTCTTTCAGTTTTTATTTGAGCAAACTTAGATATTCACTTCAGGGAAGGCAAATGGAATGTTGGCCTTTGTTTCAAAGAGAAAGGAGCATAAAAATAGGGAGGCTTTGCTAAAATTATACAAGGCACTAGTGACACCATTGCTGGATTATTGTGAATAGTTTCAGGCTCCTTGTCTAAGTTAAGTTATTATGGTATTTGAGGAAATCCAGAGAAGGTTCATGATTCTAATACCATCTATCGAGGGACTGTCTTATGATAAGAGGTTGAGTAGTTTTGGCTTGAACTGATTGGAATAAAGAAGAATGAAAAGCAACCTTATTGAAACATAAAATTCTTGGAGGACTTGATAGAGTAGATGCAGAAGGCTGTCTCCCCTTGTTGGTGAGTCTCGGACCATAGGGCATAATCTCAGAACAAAGGGTTGCACATTTAAGACAGAGATAAGGAGGAATGTCTTGTCTCAGAAGGTGGTGAGTATGTGAAATTCTTTACCACAGAGATCTGCTGAGGATGGGTTATTCAGTATATTCAAGGCTGAGATAAACAGATTTTTAATCAGTAATGGAGTGAAGGGTTGTGGGGAAAAAGTAGGAATGTGGAATTGAAGATTATCTGGATGATATAATTGAATGGTGGAGTAGACTTGGGCTGAATGGCCTCTTTCTGCTCCTACATCTCATCTTTAGAAGTTTCTAGACTCATCCCAGACAGCAGCTGTGCCCTCATGAAACCAGCCACCATCCACACATTGGGCAAGACTTGCTGCTAAGAAGTCCAGGTTCAAACTAAATAACTGGTCTTGCCCACCACTGGATTGAGCCACTGCAATTGTGAGAGCTAGGAGGCTGGAATCCACAATGCCTGCATAACAGCAAAACAGTTTTATTTCAGCATGATTGATGGAATCCTATTTGACAATACATGGTACAAAGAAGAAGAACTCGAAGTGTTTAAAAATTTCCCTCTGCTATCCTTCTCAATGATTCGTGGGAAGATCAAATTAATCTGACAGTCTAAGCAAACGTCCAATGATCCCTGATGAACTTACTCTCAACCTTGTGTCACTTATCAGTGTTCTCACTTCTCAAATCAGAAGGCTCAAAATCTACCCCATAAAGTGTAGTGCATAATCCAGTCTGATGCTGACTCACTGCTGTGGTAGACTTTTTGTTTGTACACGTTGTTCTTTATTGCGCTGAGTAAGACTGTGTAAGAAAGGAAGGTTTTTCATCACCTTTACTCTGTGCCAATAGTTGGATTCTTACTCCTGACCCACTGATTTCCTCTCCCTTGATTTTATAAAGTAGTAGCAGGCTCCATCATGAAGCTTAATAGTCAGCTCCTGCCATCTGGCAGAGCTCAGCACAGTGAATGGGGCCATGTGCACCTGAAAATATTGTCTCATAAGTAATGCAGTTGAAATGTCGGCTCTGTTCTTGGAAATGTTTGTGATGGTGGGTTCCTGACCACCCCAGGATTGAAAATTAAGTCCCTGGACTTCACATCAGTGCATGCAACTGAAAGACCTCCCTGTGCATGCTCATGTACGAATGTGGTGACTGTCTTGTACTCACAGCACTCAAATTCCCACATTTCTTTGCAAAACTAATCACAGGTTTCACTGGAGCATCTATCAAATGCCAGCCTCTAGATTAATTGTGGCCAAGACCCATGCAAAATATTACAATTGAATAGGAACATTCACTTGCACAGAATACATTAACCTGTATGGACTCAACTGCAACTAAGTAAATTGAGTTTTCAGTCAATCCCACTTCAAAGCAATTTGTGAAATTTTTTGTTGACTTCTCCAATGAAGGAAACATTGTAATGTTTTACTGTTGACTGAACTAGTATAGTTGAATAATTCTCATTGACAATTGGCCTTGGTTTCCTCCTGAGATCTTCGAATATGCCAATTCAATTCATTCCACATGCTATCAAAATGCAACTGAAGGCTCTGGTTACTGCAAAGGCTATGGGCCCTGACGATGTTCCATCTGTCAGATAGAAAACTTGTGCTTCAGAACAAGCTGGGCCCCCTTGCCAAGCTACTCCAGTACAACTACACTGTTAGTATCTAATTTACAAAATGGAAAATTTCCCAAGTGTGTCCTGGCTACAAAAAGCGGAATAACTTCAAATCACCCAATTACCACCCCGTCAATCTACTGTCAACCATCAGCACAATAGTGGAAGGTTTCACAACTGTGCTATCAAACAACACTTGCCTGCTCATTGATCTTGGTTTGGGTTCCACCAGAGTCACTTGACTCCTGTCTTCACTTCAGCCTTAACCTAAACATGGATAAAACAGCTAATTCCAGAGGTGGGGTGCAAGTGACTTTGACGTCAAGGTAATTTTGGCTGAATGTGACATGAAGGGGCTGTATCAAAAATGTAGTCTATGGGAATCAGGGAGAAAATCCTTCACTGTTTGGAGTCATCCCTAGCATAAAGGAGGATGATTGTGGTTGTTCCAGGCCTAACATCTCAGACCCATGACATCTCTGTAGGAGTTTCTCAGGGCAATATCTTCAGCCCATCAATCTTCAGCTACATCATCTAGGATCTTTCTTCCATCATCAGGTCAGAGGTGGGAATATTTACTGATGATTATGCAGTGTTCTGTATCATTCTCAGATACGAAGCAGTCTGTGCTCCCTTTGACATTCAACAACATTACCATCAAAAAATCCCTCCTTGCCAATATCCTGCATGTTGTGATAAAACTTGAACCAGTTGTAAAGATATTGTAGCTATGAGAGCAGATCAGAGAGTGGGAATCCTGAGTTGAGTAACTCACTTCCTGACTCCTCAAAACTTGGTCACCATCTATAAGAAAAAGAACCAGAGGGTGATGGAATATGGGCCATGTACCTTGATGAGGGCAGCTCTAACAACTTTCAAGAAGCTTGACACTACCCAGGACAAAACAGCCAACTTGATTGACACCCAATTCATCACCTTGAACATTCACTCAAGCAGTATGTACCATCAACACAAAGCAATGCACGAACCTGCCAAGCAACTTGTAACAGAACCTCTCAAGACCACAATCTCCACCATGCAGAAGTAAAAAGGCAACAGACCTATAGGAAGAGATAATAGGAACTGCTGATGTTGGAGTCTGAAATAACAAGGTGTAGAGCTGGATGAACACAGCAGGCCAGGCAGCATCAGAGGAGCAGGAAAGCTGACGTTTCGGGTCGGGACCCTTCTTCAGAAATGGGGGCAGGGGACTCCTGCATGTTCCCTCTAAGCTACACAATATACTGACTTGGAACTATATCACTTGGACTGAGAAAAACTCCTGGAAATTCCTTTACAGTAGCAACAGGCAGCGTGCTCAAATACCATGTACTGCCATGAGTCAAGAAGACAGATCACCATTAACTTTTCAAGGCAAGTTGGTAATGGAGAGCAAAGGTTGACCCAGCAAGAGACTCTTATATCTCATGAATTATAGTGAAGAAAGGTGTTAGAGTCATTAGAACTATCAACTAATAGGGTCAGAATTTTCACGTAGATAAAGTATTTCGTGATATTATTGTCTTCAGGAAAACTCAGCAAGTGAAGATTGGTCTCAATTCTTTGGGGCTGCAAGGTATTTAGGAAAACATTGAAATAGAATTCTAAATGTTAGGCACTAGGCAGCTGAATGCATTGTTACCATTTGTAGATCTCTGAAAATTAGGGTGAAATTCTAAGGCATGTTATGACTGATGAATTTGTAATTATAGTCACTGCTGTTACTGAATCAGTTACTGAATTGGTTACCAGGTTCCCGTAAATAATATTAAAATAACTAATGAGTTAATGTGAGAGGAAAATGTTGTGGATGGAAATCTGAATTCCAATGAAAGGTCAAAGACTTAATGTCCTCAACTCTCTGCCCAGCTGCTGCTTGAATTATCAGTATTTCTAAAACTTTCTGATCAGTTAACATGCTCTCCTATTGTGATTGAGAGATAAATGTTAACCAAGATCCTTGTGCTCCTTTGAGTCATGTCATGGAATCTTTTCCAGTCATTGGAATCAACAAATGTCTGGTTAATGATTCATTCTGGAGTCATTGGTTAATCAAGTATTTAACCAGACCTTTTTTGTAAGTGCTAAATGACTGTTATTACTGACAGTCTGCTTTTTGTGAAAACGGTAGCTGCCTCAGGAGATTGGGAATTGTGTTATTGCTTGAAGATTTGTGTTGCTTTAACAAATGGATATTCAAATGAGCCAAGAGCAGGATGCAACCACATAACTGACAGCCATGTGCAGTCTAACAGAGGCAAATTCACATCACTGCTTATGTTTCTTAAGAAATATCCTTACCACTGCCACCATGTTGGGTTTTATGTGTGTTAATTGTAAGTGACATACAATGAGTAGTGAGGATTCAGTTTACTTGAAAACTAGGTTTATATAACAGCTGAGACTTGCAATCACAGTTAACTGTACTGTATATGCATTTAGGTTCTAGCTTGCTTCCATTGGATCACACATAGCAGTTGATCATATGATTTCATTCTGGTCCTTGGCTTATTAGCATATTAGCAGTAACAACTCAGTTGGTAGACAAATAGGAGGCTGTAAGCACACAGCAAGCCAGGCAACATCTGGAGGAAAGGAGAAGTCAACGTTTTGGGTATTATACGGGTGGAAGTTGACTCAGTTCTGTCGAACAAAACCTCAAGCAATGGTCCTGTGGGGAATGTCGCAATTGTTTGAGTTCTTACCTAATGGAACACTATGGTTATACCAAATATGGTTCGGTCTTGAACCTTTGCTGAGATTCATTTATTCTAAAACTGCATTCAATTCTCCATCATCATTGACTTCAGTTTGCTTTGTTGGATTGCAAATGCAATGGATTTTGGGAAATTTTCTTTATAATATTAAGCAATCTCATTGCTCATCCAACTCTAGGATGTATTAGCGCTCTTCTGAACGTGGAACATACAAGTTCAATGCAAGATCTGCTTTGATCTGTTGTAAATCTCGTCCAATATACAGCAATAATATAGTATGGGCAACTGATGGAGGGTAATCACTGAAACATTGAACTGATTACAAGCAGCTCCCAAAACACTAGTTATATAATAGGAAGATACTATTGCAGTAGAAGAGCATTTTTTTTTTGCTCATGAAGCAAACATAAGATTAATGCTCACACTCTTGTGCTGTTCTTCAGACGGGTTGTGTTCCTGGAACCATTTCAAAAGAGTGTTCTCCTTGAGTGGCCCAATGATACCATGTTTCATATGGATCTTGGCAAGTGTTGTGGCACCAGGGACCATCTCTACCAAGCCTGCAAGGAGCACAAGAGCTTGAGTGAAGCAGTGTACAAAAGCCATGAACATTTTGCTTTTACCTCCATTAAATCCAATACTGTACAGTAGTAACCGATGGGGAGATCATGGCCTAGATAATGTTCTGGGATCCCAAGTTCATATCCTGTTATTGCAGGTGGTGAAGTTGAATTCAGCAAAATAATCTGGAACTCAGAGTCTAATAATGAGCATGATTTCATCGTTGATTATCAGGACAAGTCCATCTGGTTCAGTAACATCCTTTAGGGAAGGAAACTGCCGTCCATACCTGGTTTGGCCTGCATGTGACTGCAGACCACACAGCAGTGTGGTTGACTTTTAACTACTCTCTGGGCAATATGATAAATGCTGCCTAGTCAATTATGCCACATCCGGTAAATGAATAAAACAAAAATGTAAGGGTTGAATTTACATCATGATCTTCAGTAAGTTGCTTATGGAAAATTTCATGTAATTTCTATTGAACATATCTTTTGCTTTCATTACCATCAAACTCCTAACAAATGCAAAGCATTACTTATTAAACATTGAAGTAAAAATATTTTGGCTTTTTTGTGTGTGGTGCTAAAAATATTGATTTGAAATCTTTGCTAAAAGCACTTGAAGTGTTACCAAGTATAGTGAGCAACAGCAAGGATGGCCTTACAAATATTGATTATGCAAAAAATGTAAACTTTTTATCATTGTGTTATACATTTTTTAAGGGTCTAATATGTTTAGTACTGAAGACAATGCTGTAGCACAGACCTCTTCCCCTTCCTGTTGATATGCACCGATAGATGATCATGCTCATATTCAGCCCCTCCTGGCACCAGATCCTGTCCATCACTTTAACCAGCTGCAGAACAAGCATGTCCTGTCGAAGGTCGTCTCCTGACTGAAAAGAAATTTCAATACCTACAAGTTCATAAATCCATTAAGTACGCAATAGATGCCCCAATCACATTTCTGCTTAGGGTATTGAAGCATATGTAGTTTAACAATAGGACATCAGTGTGATATTTGTCGGAAGTGTTGTTGGATACAAGATTTTTAATATTACACAATGCACAAGTTGAAGGAGATACTATTGTGTTGCAGGATAAAACGAGGATGAAACTCGGAAAGCTGTCACACGATTCAAATGCAGCAATCACGGGAAGTGCAAACCATATTATGGCAAATAGGAATATCTATTGAGTATGTTTTCAGTTCTAGTTTCTGACAGTGACATTTAAAACTGAAACTGGCCAGGAAATTAGCATGTTGCTCTTACGCTGTCTTCAAAAGAGGTGGTTCCACCACTGGTGGACAGGTGTAGTTTCAAGATGACAAGTTTACATGGGTAGTTTCTATTATAAATATTAAGAGCAGAATCTATCACAAAAATATTAAAACATATTGAAATAATTAACTTTAAACACATATTGCATTATGTTGGTTCAACTGGTTTAAATGTCCTTTGGCCACAAATCATGTTTTTCTTGAAGATTACACTTGGTATGATATCCTGGCAAATTAATTTTCTTCATATGAGAAAGGTAATACTCAGTGTTTTGTCTGCTTTAGTTTACAAAAGTATACTAAAATGGATGGTTCTAGTGAAGTAGACTAGCCACACTATCTTTGGAGTTCACGATGGTTCAAGGAGCCTACACATGCCTTGCTTGTTGAGATCAGACTTTGACTTCAGTTGTGCGATGAAATATGTATAAATTATGTATATGTGTGTGTGGTTACTTTTCTCTGGATTTTTTCTTCAAAGGATAAGGTCAGAGAGCAGGCGGCCGGTTGAGTGTTAATGGAAATTGTTTCTCCTGCTTACTATGGGTGGAGTAAACAATTTAAGGCCATTAGCTCAGCTTCTTTTCAGGATAACCAAGGATTGGTTTTATTTAAGAAAGAAAAGATTAAAAATCTTTTGGGTACTTTGGAGGAGACCTGATAGGGGTCAAAAGCAAGTTTGGTTTTTCTCCTAGAATGGAGTTCTCAGAGTATAACAGACAATAAGTTACCTCAACAGAAGTCTACTCTGTGCAACTTCCAGATGTGAAGGGTTTGGTTAGAAATTTACAAGTTTTTAGAAGCTGATAATATCTACACTCTCAGTTTTGTAGGTATTCATGCAAGAAGACCCCACAGTTCACAGAATTAAAAAATAAACTAGACAAAATCAGTTTAGTCAGATTTAAATATGGGAGGTAATTTCTCTCGACTTGAATTTCTAATGAATAGATGAAATAAGAAATAAGTTGAAAGCCTTGCGTATATGGATGTTGGGTTACTATTTCTGAGCTCCCACTCCCCTCTCCAGTCCTGATGAAGGATCCCGACCCGAAACGTCGACTTTCCTGCTCCTCTGATGCTGCGTGACTGCTGTGTTCCTCCAGCCCCACACTGTATTGACTCTGACTTACAGTACCTGCAGTTCTTGCTATCTCCAGAAAACTTTGTTTTGCTGTGTTTTAAGATGTTTTAAAATTGTCTTCTATACATAATCCCTACAGTGTGTAAGGGGGCCATTCAGCCCATCAAGTCTACAACAACCCTTTGAAGAGCATCCTACCCAGACCTTATCCCCATAACCTTGCATTTACCATGGCCAAACCCACCCAACCTATGCATCCCTGGACAATTTAGCATGGCCAATCTACCAAGCCTGCACATCTTTGGACTGTGGGAAGAAATTGGAGCACCCAATGGAAACCCACGCAGGCATGAGGAGAATGTGCAACTTCCACATTAGTCACTTTAGGCTGGAATCGAACCTGGGTCCCTGGTGCTGTGAGGCTGCAGTGCTAACCTCTGAACCACTGTGTTGCCCTATGTGGATAGATTAGTTTGTTTCTTTTTTGGTTTCATCTTTTGTGTAATAAACTTCTGTTAGGTTGTTGAGGAAAATCTGCAATCTCACGTGAATATGTCTCAGTGACTGACCACCACATTAATAAACGAAAGTAAACATACAGTGTATCAAGCCAGATTTCATTCTGGGATCTGACATGTCCAGCAGTACCACCAATTTAGAATTACCTCATATAGTATTCTGGCTGTACATGATTTTACTATATATTTAACCAGGTTTTCAAGCTTGAAAAGAAATAAAGCAGATAATCTGTATGCTATTTACATCATAAGAGCTAATCTTAACTGCTGTCTCATTATGTCTGCCCTCACCAGCTAGCCACATTCTTAAATGTTTGGTTCAGATTAGTTCAGCAGCTATCGTTATAAAGATAAATGCAAATTTATTCACTGGATGCCTTTTGTCATTTTAA
Source organism: Ginglymostoma cirratum (assembly GCA_024137785.1). Taxonomy (NCBI): domain Eukaryota; kingdom Metazoa; phylum Chordata; class Chondrichthyes; order Orectolobiformes; family Ginglymostomatidae; genus Ginglymostoma; species Ginglymostoma cirratum. The sequence continues at coordinate 6,203,845 of JAHRHZ010000091.1, read as the reverse complement.
CAGTAAGCACTAGAAGCTATACTCACTGATCTACAAGATTATTATAGTAACATCATGTTATTGAACGAGCTCTCAAAGCATCTGTGGAAAAGCAGAGATTGTGCTACTACTTATTCTATTCTAATCAAAGATGAGTGTGGCAATTAATTTTGGTCATTTACATTCAAGGCATGAAAAAGATTGTAGCACACTCTGAATTGAAATCTGCTACATCTCTGTAATTAGCCTCATAAGTTACCTCTTCAACCTCTATCCCAGTGCTTCCCTCCTAGCTACTTATTTGGTTTCCAATACTAACTCCTCAATTGCCTCGGTTTCATTTGATGTTCCAATCCTACACTCTTAATTCACTTTGTGCTAACTTCTCTCCTTTTGCTCACTCTTTTTCCCAATTGTTCTCTCAATCTCTTCCCATGACACCCTCCTTTCCCTTTTTCTGGCCTTTCCCTCGCTTTGTTAAAATCATTTGCCTTCCCCTCTGCCTTCATTCTTTCATTAATGCCGCTTCTATCACACTGTTTCAAACTACCACTCGTTTCCAACACTTCACTGCTTTTGAATTCTATCACTCTGTTCCAGTAGCTAGTTCCTTTGTTCTGTTGCAAAGCAATCCATCACTTCTTGTCAACTGCATTGGTACTTAAATTAAAGATATAATGCATTACCCGTCCTGGATGCCATATCACATTTGCCACTTCTTCAGTCTTGACAATTTTACAGTAATTGGACCGATTAAAGCAACTTCGCCTGGCCGATGTTCGTATCAAGTGGTGACAGTGGTACAGGTTGATCTTTTCAGGAATATCCATCTCGAAACATCAAGTACAATTCTAGAATGTTCTATTTTGATATTCTAGCAATTGGGCTTGTGAAAAACAAAGACTTCATGCAATCTATCAGTGATTAATTTAAACTGACAACCAGAGAAGGATAACTTTGATGTCATAAATAATCACCGCTCTATCGATCTTTAAGTAGGATTTTTCAGATTTAAGCTGACTTGAATCATTCCAGTCATACCTTGAATATCACGTTTATATTTTCGCCCAAAGGATCTGCGTTTATGAAAGAAATTTTCAGAGGAACGGCATTTGACGTGAAATATGAACATGCCTTTTTCACAAAGAGAAAAACATAGAAATATAAGTATCATGATAAATTGGTAACATTTGGATTTGAGCAACATTTGAAGCAGATACAGGTAAAGGGTGGGCCAACTGGTTTGCTACAACAAAGACTGATGGGACAAATCATACCCTGGTGTCAATGATGGGGCTTTTTGCTTCTGACTCAATAGAAGGTAGGCTCAATTTTCTACTAGCACTGCCTTAACATAGAATCTAGCAATTGGCACTTCTCTTTCCTACAGAGTCTTTTATGGGAGGCTCTGCTTTCCATGCAATTTGGATCCTTGTCTTTCTGTTAATGAATGTGCAAAAGATTCCATTGTATATTCGAAAATTCCAGGTTCCCCATTGCTGACCCGGTAAATACAAATGCACAACCAATAGTTCCAGAAAAGGACATTCTGGTTATTATTGCCGTAGTGCAGTTGTAATCTCCTCCAATAGACTGCCATATTTGTCTGTAAACCAACCATGTCTTTCAGAAATAAATTTGATCAATTATGGAATGGTTTTGGGAAGTCCTGAGGGCCTGAAAGATGCTGCATTAAACACAGATTTCTCTTTCATTCGCTTCCTATGAGTGAAGAAAAAAGCAATAAAGTCTAGATCTTTTCCAGTTAGAATAATGCCAATCAGAATTCTAGGCTGAAACCTTACAAAAAGAAACCTGTAAATTATTTCGCACAGAGATTAAAAAGGTCTTGTGTCAGCACAATATGCCATGTAAATAGAGTACACACCCTCCCAGCACTGGGAGAAAGTTAATCACACTTACATAATAATCATTTTGCACTGGCTCATATGATGTTTCTATAGAAACAATTCCTGAGTGCATGTGAAAAGCATTGGATCTTAGATTTCTGTGTTTTGAATCGCTCTGTCAAGCTAATTGCAGCAAAGTGCCTCATTTAAACAACTAACAAATTATTTTGTTCGACTGCTTGCTATCCAAGATTGAGAGCTGAGGCAGTGGGACTCAAGTAATTTTGCTGTAAGCGCAGACCTTAAGGCTATTACAAACTTGTAACTTATTTCCCTTGTGACAAGTTTCAGACACCAGACAATATGGATCATTAAATTCACTTCATTCTACATTAAATTTCAATTCGTCGTCAGATTTAAAAATCAGCAAACCATTTTGTTGGATGAATGTGATAACTTAACCCTTTCAGTAAATAATGTGTCAGCTTTGACGAGAACTGAGAGGTGTAAATGATTTAAACTGCAGTTTGGAACTCTGATAAGATTTAGACTCAGACATATTTTGGGTGTTTTACGAAAATGGCATTGATCAATCAGAAAGATAAATCTATTCAATTTTCTGCTAGACTTGGCTCAAATGGTAACATATTTATTTCAGTCACAACATTGTGAGTTCAAATTCTGAAGTGGACCCAAATCCAAAATTTAGGGTGACACTTCAGTGAGGGAGTGCTGCATTACCATTGGTGTATTTTTTAGTTGATGGGTATTTGTTGCACAAGGAAACACAGTGGAGTTATTTTGCAGTTCATTCACATTCATGTTGAGATAGCAGAGTGGGGGGTAATATCACCAGTAATCCGAAAACCAGATTAATGTCTTGGGTTGAGATCCCACCATGCTGGCTGGTAGAACTTACACTCGATTAAGAAATTTGGAACATAAAGCACAACAGTTTGATTAGAAAATATCCATAAAGCTAATCACAGTAATTGTGACTGTTAGTAAGATAGTTAGTACCTGAAAGGGTTAATTGACAGAACAAAATAAGCTCTGCCTATCAGGTTAGACAAGACTGATCCTGGGAACATCAAAAGGCATTTTGTATCTGTTGTTTTAGCGCTAAGTCTATGTAGCCAGCAGAAATGTGTACTTGCTCTTATGTTGAACCAAGTAGTCTCACAAGACATTATCATGCATCTCAGATACAATGTAAATAATTATTAAGTACTGTGTAATAAACCTTTACTATTTATTGAAGTTGAGCCTATATTTTGCCTAAGACTTCATGAGGACTGAAGTGACTCCACAGAGGCCAATATCCTGTCACCAAATCACCCTTTTATTTACACATGCATGGTACATGGCACTGGTCTGGCTTCCTTAAAGCCAGCTACGAGAGTGAACAGAACCTCTGACACTCCTGTTTATATCTGTTAGCCAGGGCTCCCTGGTTGGACCAGATTGACAGTCCCAATCAAGGAACTCATATACTATGAGGCTGACCTCATTACAATCACTACAAGGACCTTCCATCCTACGTGGTATCAGTACTTAGACTAATCCCAATAAGGGGGTTGGTGATTTTGAAGCTACCCAAGGGATCTCAGATGGTTCTGGGTGGTCAGAATGTGTATCAGGTTGACAGTGAGGTGGATTTCAACATCTGTACCAGTGATCATGAAAATTGTTAGCTGTAAAATCCCATCTTTCTGAAGAAGGGTCTAGGCCCGAAACATCAGCTTTCCTGCTCCTCTGATGATGCCTAGCCTGCTGTGTTCATCCAGCTCTACACCTTGTTATCTCACATTCTCCAGCATCTGCAGTTCCTACTAATCTGCATCCTTACTTGGTTTGGCCCACATGTGATGCTGGATCCACAGCAATGTAGTTGACTTTTGATTGCCGTCTGAAATAGCTTAGCAAAACCATTTAGTTTCAAGGGCAGTTGTGGACAACAAAGTAGTGGCTTTGTCAGTGGTGTCCACATCCCATCAAAGAATAAGGGAATAAAACAGTGATTTTTACAACAATTAAAAGAAGGAATTTTTATTTATATAGTGTTTTACATTTTCAGGACATGACAAAGTACTCCACAATACTTTAGAAATGCAGTCAATATTTAGGAGGCAAACACCACACTCAGTTTGGGAAAGGTAAATTAGCAGTTTTGTTTTCCTGTAGTGCTCTTCCTTGAGGGAAGAATACGAGGAAAATGGCTTTTTTTTAAAATCTGACTCAAACCTGAGCTTCCCACTTTGTCCCTCCATCAATTGCACCATTGTAAAGGTACCTGCCTCTCTCACTGTTTCAATGCATCTGCTGCTGAAATGCTCTTTCATGATTTTGTTACTTTTAGGCTGGACAATTCCATTGTTTTTCTGGCCAGTTTCCATCTCTCACTCTCCGTTAAACTTGAGCACATTGGAAACTCTGCTGCACACACACTAACCTGCACTAAATTCTGTGCACCCATCACACTAGGACATAAAGAGGAAAGTATTGATTCCTAATATTTAATCATGTTTCTCAATGTCAAAAACACCTACAGCTTGATTCCACAGAACAACAAAAGGACAGCCCCTCACAGCTGTCTTTTATTCTGTTCCTGATTTCTGAAATGCTGACTAAACCAGAATATTGGAGGAGCTTTTCACTTGTATGCCACTCCCTAAATAATAAAAAGAAGAAACTATGGTTAAGTACCTTACCCTTCCAGTTTTTCCAGTTGAGTGTCAGCTGACTTCGTTGCTAGTTTGTTCATCTCAAAGCCACTGTGGGTGCAAACCCAAACCTGGGATTTCAGGAGTTAATCTGGCTTTACACTTCAATGCAGTACTAAGGGACTGCTGTATCAACATGAGCCTCTGTCTACACTTCCATTCCTCCATACTGGTGGGGAAAGAATCTGATCCCAGCTGTCCCTGATGAAAATCCCACTAACTGTGTTACTGGGATGGAAGCAGGATAGTGATGCCAGGAAATTTCTCTACTCCCAATTCACACCTCCAAAAAATGCAACCCCTACACTCTCTGACATTCATTGGAAGTAACAGTCTTCACACTAACTATCAGTCGTGTGTTCCTCCTTGAAAACATTTCTAACTCCTGCATATTTAGAGGCTAAATCAAGGTCTGATTCAAGGACAGTATAATATCCTTTGTTTTGTATTTAATCGTCTTGACAGCACTTCCTACCATACCATACATCATACTGTATTTGCTTTTCCAATAGTCTTGTGGCACTCATCAGAAGGCTAATTAGAAAGCTAATGGAAGATTTTACAGACGTTTTCAAAATCATGAGTGGGCCAGCTATAACAGTTAGAGAGAAACTGCCCTTAGTCGTAAAAGGAACAAGAACAAGAGGGGTTAAAATTGTTACAGAGATAGTAGGAACTGCCGATTCTGGAGAATCTGAGACAACAAGGTGTAGAGCTGGATGAACACAGCAGGCCAAGCAGCATCAGAGGAGCAGGAAGGCTGACGTTTCGGGTCTAGACCCTTCTTCAGAAATGGGGGAGGGGAAGGGGATTCTAAAATAAATAGGGAGAAAGGGGAAGGCGGATAGAAGATGGATAAAGGAGAAGATAGGTGGAGAGGAGACAGACAGGTCAAGGAGGCGGGGTCGGAGCCAGTAAAGGTGAGTGTCGGTGGGGAGTTAGGGAGGGAATAGGTTGGTCCAGGGAGGATGGACAAGTCAAGGAGGCAGGATAATGCTAGTAGGTAGGAGATGGGGCTGGGTCTTGAGGTGGGAGGAGTAGATAGGTGGGAGGACAGGTTAGGGAGGTGGGTACGAGCTGGGCTGGTTTTGGGATGCGTTCAGGGGAGGGGAAATTTTGAAGCTTGTGAAGTCCACATTGAGACCATTGGGCTGCAGGGTTCCCAAGTGAAATATGAGATGCTGTTCCTGCAACCTTCGGGTGGCATCGTCGTGGCACTGCAGGAGGTCCAGGATGGACATGTCATCCAAGGAGTGGGAGGGGGAGTTGAAATGGTTCATGACTGGGAGGTGCAGTTGTTTGGTGCAAACCGAGCGTAGATGTTCCACAAAGCAGTCCCCAAGTCTCCGCTTGGTTTCCCCGATGTAGAGGAGGCCACATCAGGAACAGCGGATACAGGATACCACATTAGCAGATGTGCAGGTGAACATCTGTTTGATGTGGAAGGTCTTCTTGGGGCCTGGGATGGGGGTGAGGGAAGAGGTGTAGGGGCAGGTGTAGCACTTCCTGTGGTTGCATGGAAAAGTACCGGGTGTGGTGGGGCTGGAGGGGAGTGTGGAGTGGACAAGGGAGTCACGGAGAGAGTGGTCCCTCCGGAAAGCAGATAAGGGTGGGGAGGGAAAAATGTCTTTGGTGGTAGGGTCAGATTGCAGATGGCGGAAGTGTCAGAGGATGATATGTTGGACCCGGAGGTTGGTGGGGTGGTACATGAGGATGAGGGGTATTCTGTTTTGGTTATTAATGCGGGGAGGGGGTGTGAGGGATGAGTTGCGGGAAATGCGAGAGACACGGTCGAGGGCGTTTTCGACCACTGTGGAGGGGAAGTTGCAATCCTTGAAAAACGAGGACATCTGGGATGTCTAGGAGTGGAATGCCTTATTTCGGGAGCAAATGCGGCGGAGGCGACGGAAATCCTGCCGCACCAAACTGATCTCCACTTATCTCAACTCCATTTTTTCCCCTTTGGTCCAGGAACTTCCCACCTACGTCCGTGACACCACCCATGCCCTCCACCTTCTCCAAAACTTCTGATTCCCCGGTCCCCAACACCTCATCTTTACCATGGATGTCCAGTCCCCATATACTTGCATTCCCCATGTAGATGGCCTAAAGGCCTCCGCTTCTGCTTGTCCTGCAGGCCTGACCATTCCCCCTCCACTGACACCCTTAACCGCTTAGCTGAACTCATCCTCACCTTTAACAACTTCTCCTTCCATTCCTCCCACTTCCTACAGACAAAGGGGGTGGCCAGGGGTACCAACATGGGCCCAAGCTATGCCTGCCTCTTTATAGGATATGTGGAACAATCCCTCTTCCAAAGCTACACTGGCCCCATCCCCCACCTCTTCCTCCGTTACATCAATAACTGTATCGGCGCCACCTCGTGCTCCCACGAGGAGCTCGAACAGTTCATCCACTTCACCAACACCTTCCACCCCAACCTTAAGTTCACCTGGACCATCTCCGATACCTCTCTCTCCTTCCTGGACCCCTCTGTTTCCATTTCTGGCAACCACCTGGAAACCAATATCCATTTCAAGCCTACCGACTCCCACAGCTACCTACAGTACACCTCCTCTCACCCACCTTCCTGCAAAAAGGCCATCCCCTATTCCCAATATCTTCGCCTCCACCGCATCTGCTCCCAAGATGAGGCATTCCACTCCCAGACATCCCAGATGTCCTCGTTTTTCAAGGACTGCAACTTCCCCTCCACAGTGGTCAAAAACGCCCTTGACTGTGTCTCTTGCATTTCCTGCAGCTCATCCCTCACACCCCCTCCCCGTAATAACCAAAACAGAATCCCCCTCGTCCTCATGTACCACCCCACCAACCTCCGGATCCAACACATCATCCTCCGACACTTCCGCCATCTGCAATCTGACCCCACCTCCAAAAACATTCTTCCCTCCCCACCCTTATCTGCTTTCTGGAGGGACCACTCTCTCCGTGACTCCCTTGTCCACTCCACACTCCCCACCAGCCCCAACACCCCCGGCACTTTTCCCTGCAACCGCAGGAAGTGCTACACCTGCCCCTACACCTCCCCCTTCACCCCCATCCCAGGCCCCAAGAAGATCTTCCACATCAAACAGATGTTCACCTGCACATCTGCTAATGTGGTATATTGTGGCCTTCTCTCCATCGGGGAAACCAAGCGGAGGCTTGGGGACTGCTTTGTGGAACACCTACGCTCGATTCGCACAAACAACTGCACCTCCCAGTTGTGAACCATATCAACTCCCCCTCCCACTCCTTGGATGACATGTCCATCCTGGGCCTCCTGCAGTGCCACAACGATGCCATCCAAAGGTTGCAGGAACAGCATCTCATATTTCACTTGGGAACCCTGCTGCCCAGTGGTCTCAATGTGGACTTCACAAGCTTCAAAATCTTCCCTCCCCCGACCGCATCCCAAAACTAGCCCAGCTCATACCCACCTCCCTAACCTGTCCTCCCACCTACCTACTCCTCCCACCTCAAGCCCCACCCCCATCTCCTACCTACTAGCCTCATCCTGCCTCCTTGACCTGTCCATCCTCCCTGGACCGACCTATCCCCTCCCTAACTCCCCACCTACACTCACCTTTACTGGCTCCAACCCCTCCTCTTTGACCTGTCTGTCTCCTCTCCGCCTATCTTCTCTTTTATCCATCTTCTATCCGCCTCCCCCTTTCTCCCTATTTATTTCAGAACCCTCTTCCCCTCCCCCATTTCTGAAGAAGGGTCTGAACAAGAACAAGAAGCCACAGATTTAAAGTGATCTGCAAAAGAAACAGTGATGAAGTGAAGAAAACCTTTCTCACTCAGTGAGTAATTATGGTCAGGAATGCTCTGCTTGGAAGTGTGGTGGAGGGAGGTTGAATTGTGGCATTCAAGATGGATGGTTATTTGGATAAAAATAATGCACACGTGTGGGTAAAAGCAGGACATTAACACTAAGTGATGATTCTCATTTAATGAGTTGGTGCGGGCCTGATGGGCCAAATGGCCTCTTCTACAATTCCCGTCATGAATCTTTTGAGATTCACCTGCCACAGCATCTTGGTTTTTTTCAATAGATAGAATCCTTACAGTGTGGAAGCAGGCCCTTCAGCCCAACAAGTCCACACTGAACCGCAAAGCACCCCACCCAGACACATCCCCCTACAACCCACCTAATCTACACCTCCCTGAACACTATGGGCAATTTAGCATGGCCAATCAACCTAACCTGCACATCTTTGGACTGTGGGGGAAACCGGAGCACCTAGAGGAAACCCACACAGACACAGGGAGACTGTGCAAACTCCACACAGACAGTCACCCGCGGCTGGAATCAAACCTGGGTCTCTGGTGCTGTGAGCTAGCAGTGCTAACCACTGTGCCACCATGCAACCATTTTATCTCCCCTTGACACTGTTAAGCTCCTAACTCTGCATCACATATACATGCTTGGCATTATTCCTGCTCACATTGTTAACACAGATGTAAGCCTGTTTTGTCATCATAGCCAGATGTTTCTAATCAATGTTTTAGCTCATTTTAAGATTCCAAAATCTGTACAAATCTTTGTGCCATCTACAAACTTGTGGTTAGTTCTTGTGCAACCTACAATGCACTTATACCAGACTATCAATAATAGTTGTGAAAGACAATGGCCAATAAACCAATCACTGCTGGATCCAACTCATAACATCCATCTGTATATACTTGCTGCAATTTCACATGTACTTTTGCCAACGAGAATGCAATTAATTTAATTTCAATTCAAAATCTGCCCACTGATCGCACAGAGTCCAATTAAGTCACTAATTGTTTATTATTAAGTTTCAAAATCAAGTTCTGCAATGTAATTAGATCTATCTATATTCACCAATCAAATAACTACCTCAAATATATATCAAACCAATGGCCTTTTACAAAAACTTCTAATAGCCGCTCTGTGTCCCAGTGGCCGTACTGTTCATTTATTCTGTGTTTGACAATGTATGTCTTTTTACTGTTGATGCTCACTGTCCTCGACTGGTTAAACCTGGGTATGGACTCAAAGAAAAGTAAACAGATCTATAGAAAGAGTTGGAAGCTGGAGCTGGAGTTGGAGCATGGACTAGAATTTTAAATAAAAATTAAATAAAAAATATACAAATAAAATCAGTAAATAATACCTGACAAACATAGAGACACTAGAGTCATTCCCTGCATCAACTCAAAATATAAAACATGCAATAGTGGTCATACAAAGAACTCCCAATTAATCACATTTATGAACTTGCTGTAACTAAAGTCAAGTGAATAAGCTTTTGGATTTTCAACACTGACTTTCAGTTCCTGGTAAAGGCAATTTTTTATTTTGCACATTGCTTACTAAGGGGACAGAAAGAAACGGAAAACATTAAGGGTTGTGCAGAAATCCAGAACCTCAGGTGACCAAGATCAAATCCAAAAGTAAATCATGAGGTAACCACAGATTCTTTGTATGTGAACTCACCTTGGCATCAATACCTTTGACCGCAAATACAGGATTCAATGGCAGGCGGCAGACATGTTCCTGGTAGAAGAATTTGTCTAATTCTTCAAGCTCTTTCACTAATAAAGTCTGTAACATGTAAAAGAAAGAGTCTTTATTTCTAATACAAGAATGGAACTAAAATATGCCCATGGCAAAATAGTCAAAACAACCAATGTACTAGAAAAGAAATGCGCACATTCCTTTTCCATATAGTGAGAATGCCAGCAATAGGAAACAGAGAATAAGTTCAGTGATCCATTATTTCCCAACAGTGAACTGTGCTGAAGAGACTGCAAAACTTTCCCAGGTTATGTACAAGAGTTAATTTGTCTGAACTTGTACACGTTTTGCTGGGGAGATGGTGTTATTGCATTGTAACATGGATAAGGAATTTTTTAATGGGGAAGAGCTATCAGAGAGTTCATGGAACTGTCAGATTTTTAAGTCTTATACAATAGGAATTTTTATATGCTTTAGATATTTGTGTAGCAGAAAAGAGCAAATAATACTGAACGCGTCTGCCACAAGGGACAAAATCTGGCTCTGTAGTATCTACGGCCTCCAGTGCTTTGAATGCTGTTTTTTCTTCAACTCATGCACCATTCCTGTTGCTAGGGATCCTAACTCTATTTTGGTAAGGATTGTAGCACATTTTAGGATACTACTGTTGGAACTATGCAGGGTAAGCAGATAAGCCTGTAACTTCCACTTCTAACCTTGCATAGCTGAACATGTATTTAGCAACCGGAAGGAGACCCTATCAGCCATCACAACTAATTGTCAATTGTTTTTAGGTGAATTGCTGATTGACTTTTATTGGTTGTTCCTGTTATGTTAGAAGTATTTGGTAGTTTCCAGAGGTGTTTAAAATTGTCAAAGTCTACAGCAAATTGTGTGGCATGTCCTGAATGACTTTGTACCACCTTTGAGGATTCGGCAGAGGCTACGTGTTCTCAGACATGAGTCCAGACATCTGCATTTCTGCTTGGGCAACAGAATGACAGGGAGAAACAGAGGAGCAGGAAGGGAAGTACTGCTCTCAGTAGGAAAACCCATCCATATAGTGTGCAGACCGAGCATTTTGGCTATGTGTACCTCAATGAGGAGCACTGTCAAATGTCTTCACTTCACTGCGAATATCATCACAGAAAGCTAGAACCTGCTGCAGTTAGCGCAGCTCTGCTGGGTTAGTGGACAGGCCTGCACATAGTTACAATTTAGGCAAGGAAGAAAGAAGGAGAAAATCTGTCCAAGTTCCTGCTCTCAACTTGTATCCACTGCTAGACTTCAGACAAGGTCGGCATAAGCCTCAGCTGTGATGCTGTTGGATAATTTGCAAACTCTGAGAGTCTGTGCTTCTCTTGACAAAGTGACAGTTGCCAGGGAGACGGTATCCTTGCGAGTATCCATTCCTACACTGGGACAAGAGAGTCCTTGCACCACAGCCCCTCCCTCTCACCAGGATCCAGCATTGATGCAGAATACTTATGAATAATAGTAACACTTTCGGAACAACTTCTCTAAGCAAATGAACACAGAAATCATAGCAGAATGGGTAGAAGGGATATAAATGGCCAGTTATCAAGTTACTGGACAACAGCTGGTGTCCATATGCTCAATCCTTCCAGAGGAGGCAGGAAATGCTTGGAGATTGGGAAAGTATCTGATAAATTAATAAAAAGGATGATTTTCATCGGATATGGTTTCCATATTAAACAAGAAAGTAATTCAGTTTGCAGTGAACAGGCTTTCTCTTATTCCTGATGTCAGTTGTCAAGTAAATGACCTTTGCGTAGGGTGAGCATGATGCAAGGGGTTGTCAACAGTGGTATCACGCAGCACTTGCTTAGCAATAACCTACTCACTGATACTCAGTTTGAGTTTCTCCAGGGCTACTCAGCTGCTGACCTCATTTCAGTGCAAAGATGGACCAAAGAGCTGAATCCTAGAGTGGAGGTGGCCTTGACATTACGGCTGCATTTGACTCTGCATGTGTGCTGGCAAAACTGGAGTTAGTGGGAATCAGGGAAGAAAGTCACTGCTAGTTAGAGTATAGGAAGATGGTTGCGTTTGTTGGAGGCCAGTCATCTCAGTTCTAGGACATCTCTGCAGAGGTTCTACAGGTAGTGTCCTAGGTCCAACCACCTTCTGCTGTTTCATCAATTATCTTCCTTCCAACATAAGGTCAGAAATGGGGATGTTCACTGCTGACTGCACAATGTTTGGCACCATTTGCTCCTCTTCAAATACTTAACAGTCCAAGTCCAAATGCAATAAGATCTATACAGGCCTGGGCTGACATGTAGTGACAAACAGGTACCAGACAAGTGCCAGGCAAGGAACATCTTCGGCAAGAGAGAATATAACCATCGTCCTTTGAAATTCAATTGCATTACCATCACTGAATCCCACACTATCATCATCCTTAGGGTTATCATTGACCAGAAGCAGAACTGGCCTCACCATACAAATACAGTGGTGAAAAGAGCAGGTCAGAGGCTTTTGTAGCAAGTAACTCCCTACCTGTCCACCAACAACAAGGCACAAGTCAGGATTGTAAAGGAATACTCCCCACTTGTTTGGATGGATGCAGCTCCAACAACAGTCAGGAAGCTTGACACCATCCAGGACTTGATTGGCACCAAATCCACAAACAGTCACTCCCTCCACCATCGACACTCAGGAGCAATGATGTGTACTGTCTACAAGATGCATTGCAGAAAGTCACCAAGGCTCGTAAGACAGCACCTTTCAAAGTCCTCTTCTATCTAGGTGGACAAGGGCAGTAGATACATGGAGATACTACCACATGCAAGTCCCTCAAAAGTCTCTCAGCATCCTGACGTGGATATATACCGACATTTCTTCAGATTAAAAGCTTGGAACTCGCTTGCTAGGGATACTCTCAGCACATGGACCGTAGTAGCTTGAGAAGGCAGCTCACTACGACCACATTCTCAAGGGCAACTAGCAATGGACAATAAATGCTGGCCCAGACAGCAATGCCCACAACACATGAATGAAAGGAAAACGTACCAAAGGTGCTCTTGGACAAATCTTGCTGGTACTCACCGAACGCTTTGATTGGTCAGCTGCCCAGATCTTCTCTGCTACCTCAGCTAATTTATCGACGAGCTTGGTCTCTTTGTCAAATTCTTCTCGCATGGCTTGTCCTGAACAACAGAGCACAGCTGTTAACAGCTGGCTGTACGTACCCTTAAATTGAAAGTCTGCCAAGCCATCTTTCAATAACCTGCGATGGACACAAAGAATAATCTTCACTTGAGTTTGCTCTTCATTGTCAGAATGAACATCAAAAATCAGGAATACTGGAATGCCAAGCATTTATTTTAAAAGCACAAGGTTGAGAATAGTTCTGCAACATAATTGCAGGGTGGAACAGTTTTTCACTGCTGCCTTGCAGCACCAGGGACCTGTGTTGGGTCACTCTCTGTCTGAGTTTGCACATTTTCCCTTTGTCTGTGTGGGTTTCCTCTGGATGCTCCGGTTTCCTCCCACAGTCCAAAGGTGTGCAGGTTAGGTGGATTGGCCATGCTATATTGTCCTGTGGTGTCAATGAACTTGTCCAGGTTAGGAAGGTTAAGCAGTGATCTGATCAAAGTCTTCAAGAAAAGACTGGGTGAGACATAGATAAACTAATTCCATTGGCTGGTCATTGTAGAATTAGGGGGCATACTTTAGGGTGGCTGACTGGTTAGCACTGCTGCCTCACAGCACCAGGTTTAATTCCTGGGCAACTGTCTGTGTGGATTTTGCACATTCTTTCTGTATCTTTGTGGTTTTGCTCTGGTTTCCTCCCACAGTCCAAAGATGTGTAGGTTAGGTTAGGCCATGCTAAATTACCCACAGTGTTCAGGATGTGCCATAGGAAATGTAAGGTTACAGGGATGGGTGGGGGGGTGGACCTGGGAGTGATGCTGTCCAGAGGGTTGGTGTGGACTCAATGGACTGAATGGCCTGCCTCCACACTGTAGGAATTCTGTGATTCTAATTGAGGAAATAGTTCCCAAAGGAGCAGTCTTTTGGTGTTAAAATAAACATTAATGACTGTCTGTCAAAACAGTCATATCTCTTCTCCATAACCAATGCTGAATATTTATGATTAATCACCAACACATTTTAACTAACTTGTTCATAGTGACTGACTCATAAAAAAATACATAGAAACCTTTCCAACAGCTTGAGAAATTCTGCTATGAGGGAACAAAATATTCTGTAGCATTAGATATTGGATCGTATTTACTCTGGGGAAATATCTGAAGTACATAAAAGAATAGTTGGCAGATATAGTGGAGTTAGAAACTGCCGAAGGAACTTGAGAAGTGAAGTAGCGCATTCAGACCCTTGAGCCTCCTCTGCCATTCAATTAGATCAAGAGTAATTTGCTTTACCAGCCTCTCAATTAGCTCCATATTCCCTGATACTGTCACTTAACAAAAAGCTATGCTAGTCTTGAAATCTTCAAGTGAACCAGCATCCACTGGATTTTGGGAAGAGATTTCTAGGTCTCTGCTATCCTTAGTATAAAGAGCTGCTTCCTGAATTCCCATCTAAATGGCCAAGTTATATTTTTTAAAATTATGTTCCCTTTTTCTTGTCTGGTTAGTAAAGCAATAGTCTTTCCAACTGAATCTTTTCAATGTTGTAAACACCTCAGGTAAACACCTCAATCTTCATCAAAGGACATACTAGACATGTACACTATCCTCATAGTTTAATCACAACAAAAACAAAGTTGCTGGAAAAGCTGAAGGGTTCTGAGGAAGGATCACCGGACCCGAAACGTTAACTCTGTTTATCCTTCACAGATGCTGCCAGACTTGCTGAGCTTTTCCAGCCACTTTGTTTTTGTTCCTGATTTTCGGCATCCACTGTTCTTTCGGTCCTCACAGTTTAGTCCTTTATTCTAGTGAATATGCATGCTTACCCTCACTCCTCCACCTCCAAATTAAATATATGCCTTCTGAGATTTGGTGAGTGAAAGTGAATGTAGTATTCCAAATGTGATATGCCTTTAAGATCATGTCTAAATCCATTTGCCTTTTTGTTTACTTTTCATTTGTGTCTATTACTTTTAATAGGCTGAGAGTTGGCTCTAGAGCTTGACAAGAGACAATTTTCCCTCTATAAAATGCAAATAGACAGAAAATCATGGGCCAGCAATTGCAATGGTGGAAAGCCTTGACCTTATTATCCAGCTTGTTTCAGAGGAAATTAATTGGTGCTTTATTTGGTTTCTTATTACGACATTCCAGGATCTCTCACGCCAAAAATAATTTCAGTTGGCAATAATTACCATCAGTCATCCTCCTGGACTCCGTGGCAGGTCAGAGGAAGGTTGAGCAGGGAATTTTGTGATTAACTTTGTGCTGACTCAGTATTATTGAGACCTTCGAGGGATGGAGAATAAATATCTTTACATCCTTTAGACTCTGACCAATTCCCAAACTACATGAGCCTTGAACTGATTGCTGCTGATTGGTGTGAGGTTGGTTGAAACATTTATGTGACAGTTCTTCGTCCTCTCATCTAATTAAGCCACAAGCCTATTTAAAATATGTCAACCAAAATCTCCTTTAAAATGGGCAAGCGTGGAAAGACTTCATTTGCTGTTAGCTTTTGAGTGAATTTTCCAGGTTGTGCTTAATGTATTAAAATTTCCTTTGCCTCAGGCTGAAAACAACAAATAAACATTTTATCTCATGTACAAGAGCAGGATTTGTAAAAGGAAATACTGGAGAAATGTTCTCAGGCAGACGTAGTAACATGAGAGCAGTATTAGGCCATTTAACTAATTGAGCCTCCTCCTCCACTCAATATGACCATGGCTGATCATTCCCTTCAGTCCATTTTTTCCCACTCTATCCTCCTATCTCTTTACCTCAGTGGTGTTTTGAAATCATTACTTTATACATACTCAATGGTTTCTGTCAGGTGGACAATTCCAAAGATTCATAACCTTCTGAGTGAAAAACAGTCTCCTTATCTTGGTCCTCGGTCACTAATTCTTTAATGACCCCCCCTAATTACTTCCTCTTTGCTGTACTGTTGGATGTCAATTATTCTAACACGGGTAGTTCAGGCTTTCTTTCTCTGAGGAGATAGTGTCAGACTGCTGAAGTCACTGAGTTGGTATTCCAGAACCTTAAACTAATATTCTGTGGATACGTGTTTGAATCCTGCCATGGCAGATGGAGAAATTTGCATTTAATAAGAATCCAAAATAAAAAAAAAGTTAGCATAATGGTGACCATTATAACCGAGTGTTGTAAAAATCCATCTTGATTCATAGAATTCTTAGAGTGTGGATGCAGGCCATTCAGCCCATCAAGTCCACACCGACCCTCCCACCCAGACCCACCTCATTCCATTCCTGTAACTGTATATCTCCCATGGCCAACCCACCTAGCCACATCCCTGGGCACAATGGGCAATTTAGCATGTCCGATCTAGCTAATCTGCACATCTTTGGGTTGTGGGAGGAAACCAGAGCACCCAGAAGAAACCCACATAGACACATAAACTCCATTCGGACAGTTGCCCAAGGCTGGAATCGAACCCAGGTCCCTGGTGCCATGAGGCAGCAGTGCTAACCACCGAGTCACCATGCTGCCCTGGTTCACTAGTGGCTTGTAAGAAGGAAATTTGCCATCTTTACCCAGCCTGGCCAAAATGTGAGTCCACACCCACAGCAACATTTGTTGACACTTCATTCCGGTTAGGAATGGGCAATAAATGTTGGCCTGGGTCGGCTTACAGCTAAGACAGTGAAAGGCTCAGAGGTGAGTCATGTCAGGTGGCAGTCTGGAGCTGTCAGGGTGGTTCTGGTCAGGGGTCGTGGTTCTGGGGATCACTGGAGGTGCTGTTAAGATGGGAAATAACCCATATTTGGTGTGGGGGGACCGTAATTTGGGTCCATGAGGAATCGGGGACGGGTGTTGATAGGGTGCGGTGTGGGGCAGGTTCAGTATGAGGAAGGAGTGTTGTCTGCTGTCCATGAGGAGGTCGGGGGAGGGTGTTAGGTTGAATTTTGCAGAGTGGGTGTTAGGCCTGAGGAGGTGGGTGGCGCTGAGTGTGAATTGGAGTAGGAGGTGGTGTCAGTGGTGAGTTGGGGGATCAGGTTAGGTAGCTACTTCGGAGTTAGAGCAAGTTTTAATTCCTCTACATTCTCCTGGGTATCTAACAAGCCAAGGCAGTTTGGACCCTCCAAAATCTCTGACTCTAATTTAGAGTTGGGTCGGTTTCATTTGGAGGCCTCCAGATGCTGGTTAATTGTCCATTGGAAGTTGTAACTTCCAGAGCAGTTTGCAGGGAGTGAGCTGCACTGGAACCTCAGCAACTCCAATATGCACTGCTACAAGGACCATCTCCCTGTTGGACGATGTGGTGTGAAGTCAATGTTTGTGATCTTTGCTCCCAACAACCTCCAATCCCAATAGACAAAGCTTGTATTTCTTTACAAATATTAAGAAGCTGGAATGGGCTGATTGTAGGAGTTTCAGATCATTCTATGATTCTATGATAGAATGATTCCAGCACAGAAGAAGGCCATTTGGCCTATTGGGTCCTTTCTACATGACACTATAATTTTATCTGGAGCCATCTGAAAGTCATTTTCTTCCCTCTCTTAAACTTACCACCTGAGGGGACCTCATGTGGCACTACCTCATGCAGAGGTAGTGTCCCTACCCTTGAAACAGGAGGCCTGGGTTCAAGTTCCACCTGCTCCAGAGATGTGTAATAACATCTCTGTTAGGAAAAATAGGTAAGCTTACTACTTGTCTTCCTTTGAGTCCACCCACCTTCAAGCATTCCTCCTAATAGTTTTCTTGTTCCTAAGATTGGCAAAACTAGTGAACAGGATAGAGCTTAAGGTGAAAGACTGCAACATCACATCTTCCAATAATGTTCACTAAATCTTCATTTTTCTCCCCTGCAAGAATGACAAATAACTGCTGATTTCTGAAAGGAGTATAAAGTGGGGGGAGAGGCAAACAGTTTTGGGAACAGCCACCAGGAGCTGTTTTAAGAGCTGGAGCTGCAATCTGTGACTCAAATATCAGTGGGACTCCATACAAGATTGTGCATGCATGATTGGTTTTATATTGCTTCAGCTAAACAACATGATTAAACAGTATACGGGCTCTTCTCCAGCATATAAACACTAAACAAAAGATTGTTCTACTGGCTGGGGATGTATTACAGATTGTAGCCTAGTTTGAATGCCAGTGGAGCAGTCAATACTGAGTGTTCCAAGTATAGAGCATCAATCTTCCAATTCCAGCCTACAGAAGGCATAACATTGATTTTGCTGAGTGAAGCCTTACTTTAATGTCTTTTATCACTTGCTGTGAAATTAGTCAGCTGTGAATTATCTCGATTTGGTCTGGAAAAGAGAGTTTCTCTAATTTAGTGCTAGTTTTCACCAATGTTCCAAGCTTGTTTGTCATGTTCCAGCGGATACAAACTGACCTGAATGGCAGTTCATGTGGCAATAGATCATTTGCAGCAGAGAAGTAATGAAACATTGGAACAAGGGAAGAAAGGGCTTCATTTCTGTGTTACCCAGGCTATTGAAGTTCTACCAGGTGTCGTGTGAGTTCATACTCTGGGTTATCTCCAGCACTATCTCCAAGGGAGGCAATACAACGGGAATCACTTTTTTAGCTGCTGTATACAATGGCTGTATCGAGTAATTTGTCCATTGTTCAACACATGGACACTTTTCTCTGCAACTAACATCAGTGGAAATGAAAATCGATGGAGATACATAATGGGCACCACTTTGATCTGATCTAATCTTGGCATTTTACACTGTTGCCAAAAGTTAGTGTCACCACAAATGGGTGAATTTACAGGAACCAGAAACATGCACACACTTAAAGCTACAAAATTTCATGTTGCTGGAGTGACAATACCCTACATAATAAGTTTGAATAAACCATCTGCATCGTTCCTTGGGTGCTGGCAGCAGGTTGTTGTCAGGAATGTCTTCAGATTCGGCCTCAGTGCCTCATGGATTAAACATTTGTTCACATTGAGGTGCTGGGGACAGGGTGGTCAATGTAATGCCATTTCATTGAGGTGCACCATTTGCCCAATGTCTCTGTGCAGTGGGAAAACCCAGAAGGCAGAATGCCACTCGTTCATACTATGCTCTTTTCTACTCTTTCCTTTGGTTCATCATCATGGCAGAAGTCATCCAATGTTGAACACTTTCTGATGCAGTTAGAGTGCCAGTTACACCGGTGAGCAGGGGAAGACCTAGTGCAAAAGCACAAGTTCCTCCAGCAATTTCTGTTTTTCAGATCTTCAGAATCAGCAATCCTTTGTTTTATTTTAGTACAATCATTCCCTCATTCTTCAATGTGTTCCCTGTATGTTGTGAATACACAGTCTGGAATTTCTAACACAACCACAATAAACAGGCAAAACATCCAGTAGACAACTGGTAAAAGACGTGTCAATGCGTAATAAGCAAGAATCAACTGGTCATGAGGAAAAGACTTACTGTTTCTGCTATTATGGAGAAATGTGTATGGCTAATCATAGTCCAATGGTATGTGATAACCCAAACTGTTAATGATAGAAAATGAATTGCACCAGTAAAGCACTTAACACATTCTGTGTGAGTGATGTACTGAATTGAACCATCCTTGTTTCTGTTGAATCATTGGATGGAATTCAAAGTCAAATTGTTCAAATTGTTCAATCACTTACTTTTTAAACTTTTCATTTACATGAATCATAGGGACACAATGCAGAAGCAAGCCATTTGGCCCATTATACCTGTGTTGGCTCTTTGATAAGCCATGAAATTGGCCCAATTCTCTTTTTTCCATTCCTTATCACTGTAACTTCCCCCTTTTGACATGTTGAAGCTTGGGGCAGATCAGCCATGATTTTATACAATGACAGGGCAGGTTTGAGAAACTGAATGGCCTACTCCTACTCCTGTTTCTTATGTTCTTTTCCTCTGTCCAACTCCCTTTGGAAAGTTATTATTGACTCTGCTTCCACTTACTATGTTAAAACATAACTCCTCAATTCTTAAGATTACATAGGATGTATAGAACAAAAACAGGCCAATAAGACCGACCATTCCTCACTACATTCAAATCTCTTCCATTCTTGTCTAACTCCACCATTACCACTCCTCGGTTATCTGAATTCCCAAATTTTATTAATTGAATTTAAAGTTCATCAGCAGCCACAGTGCATTTTGAACCCATGTATCCAGAGGGATTAGCCAATCCTTGGATTAATTTCTAAGGGCAATGCTCCGACTAGTCACTGCCAACCTGCCTTGATTAAATTTAAAAAGCGCGTGGCAGTTAACTCTCAATCATCATTATGCATTCTCCATTGCTATGCCTCTACCAATCAGAGTCCAGTTGCCAACCAGTCAGTACTGTCTTCTCATGCACAGTGATGAGATCATGGGTAGGCATGTGAGCAATCAAGGGTAGGGATAGAATTGGGCAGACAGAGGGTTGGAAGCTGTTTATGGGGCCTATAACTGTTCCTGTAAGAAGACTTTTTAAAATGCACTCAAGAAACATGTAATCATGTGGTCTGCAGCATTCCCTTAAAAGTGATGGACACTCTTTGCGTGACAACCATTGCAGAGAATGCACTTAGCCTAACAAACCAGAGGCCCCAAAATGCCAAGGTCAGAGGCAGAGTGGAAAATACATTACTGCAAAATGCTGGGGAGTGGAGGTGTTACTTTATCCTGTTTTAACTGAATGGGGGTGTGCTAATTGTCACTTTGAAATGTTGAAGCCTTCAGTGATAGTTGACCCTGAATTTGAAAAGAGAAGTTGGTATCTCTGCACTTACCAGTACAAATGATGTGCAACTCGAATATTCCTGATTGAACGATCGAGTAGAAGTTCCACAAGGGGGCTGTTAAGATGCCATTCAAATTTTACTGCCTGTTAAAAGTAGCATAGGAATTTAAAAATTCACTGTTGCATTTGATACACAGTTTGCCAGTTGACATGCCCAATTTCAGTCACTAACATAAACCCCATGTTACGATTCACCTCATAAAACACTGAGATCATGATTGGCAATTTGTATTTGAAGAATGTCAGCAATAAGTATGTAGTAATTCAGAGTTTGTCAAAGGCACTCTGTTGTAATTGTGCAGGAAAATTAATCCTTCAAAGCACCACCATTGCTCACCATGGTCTATGATGAACACTTGGCTAATAACAGTTAGAGTTACTGCCACCATTCTCTTTTTAGTTTGGGATAAGTATGATCTGCTTTGTCCGTTTGGTGGAGGAAACCATTAGGTAGCCTAAAGAAAAGGGGCTTTTGTTTCAAAGAAGATGTAGTTTACGGCATGACAAAGATCAGGAACAAGTTGCATTGATATGATACAGGAGATAGAAAATCTTAGTGGTAGCTGCATCTCCTTCATGACACAAAGTGATTCTGCTATTCCCCACTCCTTGTCCTTGTGACATCAGCAGTTTAGGTGGAGCTTAATACAGTGGAATCATAGAATCCCTACAGTGCAGATAGAGCCCATTCAGCCCATTGAGCCTGAACCAGCTCTCCAAACAGTATCTTGCTACCAAGCCACCCTAGCATTAACCCTTTCAGATCACTATCTTATACAACACCCTACATCCTCATTAAAATGTTAATTAGAGATGCTCAAAAATAATTCCTCTCATGTTAAACATTAGAGTGAATATTACACATTCAGAACCTACCAGTGACTACTCACATGCTTGTTAGTATAACATTACAGATAGGTCTCCAACATATCTATGATTCATTCCTCCTATTATTTTTTAAAAATTCATTCATGAGATGTGGGTATCACTGAATAGGCCAGCATTTATTGTCCATCCCCAACTGCCCAGAGGACAGTTATGAATCAACCCAATTACTGTGGGGCTGGAGTCACATGTAGGCCAGATCAGGTAATGATGGCAGACTTCCCTCCCTGAATGATATTAGTGAACCAAATGGGTTTTTACGATGCTCAACAATGGTTGCACGATCACCATTAGACCAGTTTCTTATTGCAGATTCTTACAGAATTCAAAGTTCACCATCTGCCAAGGTGGGATTTAAATCTATGGATTCAGAGCATTAGCCTGGGGTTTCGGATTACTAGCCCAGTGACATTACCAGTACACTGCCATCTCCTCTTGATTATCAAGTGTAATCAGGAATCCGCGTTAGTAAAGGTTAAGATTATCAGTGACCATTAATGATGTATACCTAGCGATCAGTTTTTAATCACATGGGGGCAGTGTCAGGGTGGAATTAATGACTTAGATAGTCAATAAATCAAAGTTGCCAACTTAAAATGTAACGCTGGGAACACATTGCATTATAGTATTGAAGGGCAGTTTTATATAATGGAGTGTTAATAGATGATCCACTAATCACTTCAGATCCTTCTTGGCATTTTTGGTTGTGAATTGTTGGTTTGTCTTTGAGTATGCTTCAGTAACCATTGATTGTGTGGTGGGCTGCTAAATAAAGAACTGTGAGAAGCTAAATGACCTTCAAGACTGCAAATCTAAGTCATTTCTTATCACAGATCCAGTAATTCCAGATTAAGGAGCTTTACTATCAAGTGTTTGAAATGAGGAAATAAAAGAAAATATGATAAAAAGGACATTTTATTTTCCTTTTGGTGTGTCTAATTTTCAGCTAGATTTCTGTAAACACAGGAACGTGCTTTGAAGCCTTGAGTGAATTATCTCCCCAGTTAAATATGCCACAATAACCATCACAGCTAGCATTGTTAAAATGCGTTTAATGCAATAAAATATCCCGAGGCACTTTTCAGCAGTGTTATTAATTTTAGACCAAACCATTAGGAGGTATTTGGAGAATTGGGCAGATCAATATTCAAAGAGTTGGGTTTATAAAGAGTACTTTAAAGAAGGAGAGGTGGAGAGGCTGGGGGTGGTGTGCGATATGTGTTTGGGAAAAGAATTCCAGAGCTTAGGACCTGTACAGCTGATGCCAAAGTCACCAATATTGCTGTGCTGGAAATTGGTAATAGGCAAGAGAGCTGTATTCAAGGAGCATAGAAGTGTTGGAGAATGGGAGGGATGCAGGAGATTACAGTGATAAGGAGTGGCAGGGTCATAGACAGACTTAAAATCAAAGATGAGAATTTTGAAATTAGGGTGTTGTCGGATTGTGAATCAATACCAGTCAGTGAGCACAGGGGCGATGGGTGAAGGGGGCCTGGTGTGAGTTTTTAGGGTAAGAACTGCAGAGATTTGGATGAGCTGACTTTTACGGAGAGCTGGGCGCTAGCTAGGGGAGCATTGGAATAATTACATCTGTGAGTGATGATTCTGCAGTTCAGTGCTCCCGGGAAGGAGGGGATCATGAGCAATCACAGGCTGGAGGTGTATCACTTTGAGTGCCAGACCCCCTGTTGGCACTCCTCTGGAAACTACCCCTTCACATTCCTACTCTGTATTGTTTCCCTGTGATTTGTGTGAGGTAGTGGATACAATGTACAGTGGTCAGGAAACATAGAAGTATAGAAAATAGGAGCAGGATTAGGCCATTTGGCCCTTGAAGCCTGCTCTGCTACTCAACATGATCATGGCTGAGCATCCAACTCAGACCCTGTTCCTGCTTTCTCCCCATACCCTTTGATCCCTTGAGCCCTAAGTGCTATATCTAAGTCCTTCTTGAAAACATTCAGTGTTTTGGCCTTAACCGCTTTCTGTGCCAGAAAATTCCACAGGCTCACCACTCTTTGGGAAAGGTATTTCTCTTCATCTCAATCCTAAATGGCCTACCCCATGTCCTTAGACTGTGAAATGCAAAGTACAAATTGCGACAGGAAGGCTATTAGTTGAAGTTACAAAAGTGATCTCAAAACTGTAAAAACAAAACATTGATATAACATATAATCCATATGAAATGTATTTAACTGCTTTGGAAATCATTAAATAAAAGTAAATCCTAATCCTATAAAAGATACATTTCACTGGCATTCTAACTTACACAATTCACTTTGGGTGCTACATGCATATACGATTATAGATTGATTGATTTTTACTGTAATTTGTCATTTTTTTGTCGAGATTAGCCACATTAGTAGGTGAGGATATGAAAAGAGGGCTACTGAAGACCAGCTACTTCATTAAGCCTGCCCAAACCGATGAATGAATCATGCATAAGAGGAGGCTGTTTGGCCCAGCTTACCTCTGCTAGCGCTTTGAAATTTATTTCCACACCACAGATTGTCCCGACAATACTGAAAATTCTTCCTCTTTGAGTTCATGTCCAAATGACTTTGAAAGTCCTTGTGGAATCTGAATTCAGATAACTAATTCCAGATCCTTGTAAACCAGTGTGTGAAACTGTATCATTTCATATCCCCTCGAGTTCTTTTTCTAATTTTAAATCTCTAATTTTTTGTTACTGGCACACTTGCCAGACAAAGTAGTTTCCACCTAATTACCCTATCAAAGCGCAGCAATTCTGTGTTTAGCTTCCTTCACTACAAGGAGAACAATCAAAGCTTCTCAAATCTTTTCATATAACTGAAGTCCCTCCTGCCGGGTAAACTCTCACTGATCTCCTTTGCAAAGCTTTGGCATTCTTTCTGAAGTGTTGTGCACACAATTACCTCACCTGGGCTCTAACCAAATCGGCTTCACGTTATTTGTGTTTTTGTATTCAATACTTCCATTAAGAGGTCCCATATACTTACCTAAAAATCTGATCAATTTGTCCAACTGCATGGCAATATTTGGGAATATACTCCTGCATCCATCTCAAAATGATGGTTGTGGCTTATGACCAAAGATTTCCAAACTGTGTGGTTGTGTACCCAAATAATAACATGATTTTCCATCCTGAGCATGAGATCATGGTTGCAACCTGGCACAATGCTGACATGCAAAAAAAAGGATGATATTCTGTAGCGTACACCACAATAGTACCATGATGTGGTAAAATAACCTGGTAAAATAGCCTACACCAACTATTTGCCCCCATTCTCCATAGCTGCCATTTCCTGCTGAGCTGATGTTAATGACTGCTTTTTAATTTCAGCTCTAAGCTTTGAACTTAACCAGTGCATGACACCACCCTGATTGCAATGTAGCTCCAGCTTCATACTTTCTGAACAGAGCTCACTGAACTGAGATCAACAGGGGAACCTAGTTGCATCCCTTGGGTTTGAAGGCCTAATCATTGGTCAGACTGCGTCAGCCAGTACAGTAGGAGATTCCTATGTAGTATGCTTCATAACAAGTGGCAGGGTCTGACAAATCAAACATTAAGAAGACTCACAGCTACAGTTATGTTTGCCATTTTGTATTTTTCATGTAGATTGTATCTTTATACCCCACTTCTACAAATCTCCCCCTTTGACAATTACACTATCGCCTTGCCAGACGAGCTAAAATCTGTTTTTAGAAGACTAGCTCCACTTTGCAACAGCCTGCAAGCTAGAAGAATGATGTTTGCCTCTGTTCTGCCATACAAAGCAATATTTTATCAGAGTCTATTTACCTGAACTAACTGCGGCAGATAATCTAACAACTCATCATCCGGGATAGATCCAATCTGTTGGACTGCAGTCTGACGAATCTCTTGATCTGAAAAGCTTATCAAATAGAAACAAAATGAATGAGTGAGTGAACTTACTTCCATCATTAACATACATGTCGCAGCTGAACAATATTATGTTACAGCCGACCCCAATTTAGCCAATAACTGAATTTTGGAAAAATAAAACAATTGAGCTTACTATCAGAATAAAGTTAATCTGTTTCATTAGGTGGCACACTTAAACATCACTTTATGACCAGATTTTTCTTCTTTTTTGAAAAGAAAGTAAGAGAGAGACGTCTCTTTTCATAGATTTGAACATGACTTGCTCCTGAGACGATAGGTTTGGAAGATTTTGCTATGGTGATTTTGTGTAGCACAATTTTCTCATTTGAAATGATAGAGACCAAAACAATCATATTGCATAAACAATGAATCTTTAATGCTTCTGAAGTAAGTATTGCGCCATAAGGCAATGATGAATGAAAAGCTAATTAAAGCTGTTGTGGCATTTGTAAAACCATTGCGTACTGGCTGAGCAGCAAACTCATAAAATACATTCCACTGTTCAGACTTTTGTGGGGCTGGAATGGAGTATTAGGATGATCTATTTTGACGAGAGAAATTAACCCTTAAACCAGTTTAACTGTTTTAGACATTGAGAAATGAGAAACCTGGCAATTTAGTACATGTTGCATGAACTTCAGAACTGTTTCACTGGTTGAGAAAAAATTCAAGTTTAAGCAGGAATTGCGTTGTAAAAAAGCAGCATAGGACGCCAGTGGAGGTAACACTTACTGTACTGTTGGTTATTAAAGTTATTGATTGCTGTGTCTGCACAAAGGAACATCAAGAAGACAGTGTAAGCAAAAATAGCAGGCTCATGCAAAGAACACTGCACACCTCATGAAGACAATAGGAAAATGCTGCAGGAAGGAATTCCCATGGGGAGTAACATTGAGTGCACTCACACTGGTAATACATTTGTGGAATTGACAGGGAAGGAGACAGCTGTAGGCCTGGATAGAACTACAACATCAGGAACAGGGGGAAACCATTCAGCTCTTTAAATCTGCTCCTCCAGTCACTTGGATATGAGTTGATCTACACCTCCATTTAATTTGTCTGTCTAAGTTTTACGTCCCTTCTGAAATAGAAATCTGTTAATTTCAGTGTTAAATACTTGAGTTAACCAATTACCCAGTGCTTTTTGAGGGAGAGAGATCCAGAATTCTATTATCCTTCATTTGAAGAAGCACTTCCTGATTTTCTTTATGAATGACCAATCTCTAATTTTAAAGGTTATATTCCTTCATTATTAACTGCTTTGTGAGAAGGAATAGTTACTCTGTATCTACACTATTGAATTCTTCTGGCATGTGACATGTTATACACTTTGATCAGATCACGCCTCCTGTACTCAAAAGATTGTCAGCCAATACTTATGCATCTCTTTCATTACATATTAATTTCTCTTGCATGTTGCATCAACATGCCCATTGGTTCTAATAATGAGGTAATATCCAAAGACTAGTGGCACTTGTAGACTTGTATGTCGAATCCACTTTCCAAAACATAAGGGTCAAATAACATTCTGCATGTAGCAAAAAAGGAACAGTTCCTGTTTCAGCAATCCCCAAAGGAGGTACATTTTGGCAACCAGACGACAATATTCATGAGAAAGTCAAGGGTAATGGTGGTGAAGGGATAATACTGTATCCTGAAGAATACAAACCTCGGGGGACAAATCAAGGATATACGACTTGATAGAGGTGGGTTCATCAGCTCACTTGCCCTGAGTTACGTGACAGCACATGATGGTATGGATAATTTGAAAAGAGAGTCATCCAAGTCTTTCATCCGACATTTTCAGGGAACAAAACCAATGGTCACAATAGACATTGATGCCATTTGTGGCACATTACATATGTTAGCTACACAACATGTACTACAGATATTTAGGCTCTTCTTGAGTCAGATAGCTTAAAATGTATTTGCAACCTTAACTATATACAAGGTTACAATATAGCAACTTATATGTCATTTGGGTTCTATGGTTACAGGTGTATTGTATAGTAGCCACACATAACAAACTGATTACATTGACTCCATTAAACAGAAAGTGTGACTCAAGATGAAGTGGGTACCTTTATACTGGAATGTCACATTTTTTAATGCAATGCAACTGTCTTAAAGGTACAGGCATGGCTGTTCTGGAAGCTATGTCATAGTACATCATTTCATTTTCTTCTTCTAAAGAATGAGACCCATTTCTGATTACATTGTAAGATTCATACACAGATGCAGAGTGATATGGGTATCCTTGTACTTGAATTGCAAATGGGTAATATGCATGTTCAGTGAATAATAGGGAAAACTAATGGAATAATTAAATAGACTAATAAATAATAGACCAGACTGGATTAGAGGGTTGTTTTTGAGGAAAGGTTTTTAAAGAGACAATTCTTAAAGGCTGGCTATAGCTTGAATGGAATGGTCTATTAGTGGCCTTTTGTTTATTGTAGATTCTTTGTGACCCAACACAAATAATGGAGCCTCAAAGGTTTGTTCCGGCATCTTTTGAAGTTAAATTGAAACAACTATAGCTGAGGGAGCGATACTTTCAGTATTACTTTTAACTTTAGCTAGTGTCAGTCGTGAGAAGACCTTGGAATAGGGGATAGCTGCGTGGAAAAGAGCTTCTGAGAAGGATGTATAATGTGTTAGGTCCTTAGAGTGAATAGTTAATGTTAGACCCAGACCAGATAGAACCTGAAAGTGGTTATTTAAGCTTAGTATGTTGAAGCTCAAGTGTATGGGTGCTCCAAGAAGTAGCTACCTGCAGTTCCAGTTTAAAAGTTGAAGGAACAGTGACCTAAACCTACCAAAGTGTCAATTGGAAGGATTCTAGTGTGAGTGTTATATGAGTGGTGTTTTGTGAACTGTAGCAGGGTTGTGTTTTAAATACTGGATGATGAGTGTGTTTGGATACTGTCTAAAATCTGTTGTGATTATTTTCAATTTATAAAAGTGCTTTCGGATTAAAATTTTATTGTGTATTTAAAATCTTTGAAGTTATTTTAAAACTAGATGGTTTGGATGGTTCTATTTTATCTATGACCTCTTTGTAATAAACTTCCTCTTTGTTGTTAAAGCAAAAATCTGCAGCATTGCATACTTATGTTTCAGTGACAGGCCACTTTGTTCAAGCCAAAGCAAAATCAAATGTGTTCCATCAAGCCAGATTTCTGCCTGTGATCTGACTTGTCCAGGGACAGCATCAGTTGGGGTCACAGCAGCTATGAATAAGATGCATGAGAGTGATGTTATGGTCTAGAATCGTTCATGTTGCAACTGATGGATTTGTCACCCTATCCATCATGATCATGAGCAAATCTGTGCATGCTGGGAGACTGATAATGGACGGTCGTTCCATTTTAACAATGCAAAAGGTTCTGGGGCTCAAGTTGAGGATCCAAATGGGTATTTAGAATGGATAGTGTCACTGCATGGGATGTTAGTCCGATTATAAACAATTAGCTTATCTTGTGTGAACTACACCACATTGCACAGTTTTCTGAGTACCTCTTTTGTAAGATGAATGAAAGATGATACTCGCATTTGCACCAGTGTCAATTTTGGTATTTAGCACATGTTGTCCATTCTTTTTGGGGTATATGATTGGAATGGAGGTAAATGCTTCAGCTTTTTCTGAACGTGACCATGCTCTGTCAAGTTTACCACACTTAATGATAAACTGGAGCCTGCAATAACATTGCAGTTACTTTTGCATTTAATTGACAGGCTTGTGTTTCATGGACATAAGTTTCTTTGGCATTATCCATTGGTTAGCTCTCCTTTACGTGTTGCTGTGGAGTACTGGGTGGTGCATTGTGTTTCCCTGTGTAATTACTTTAACTACCTACTTTTGTCCTCTTGTAGAGAAAAGTTTGCATATGTCATGAAATGCTGGACCTTCTTTTGACCAGTGAGACAAACCATATTCTATGCATTTTAAAGTTCCACTGAACCTATTGACAGGTGCAATAGTTGTTCTTGAGTCATACACTTGCAGACGATGACAACAAGGTGTAGAGCTGGATGAACGCAGCAGGCCAAGCAGCATCAGAGGACCAGGAAAGCTGATGTTCTTCAGTTTTCTGAAGAAGGGTCTAGGCCCGAAACGTCAGCTCTCCTGCTCCTCTGATGCTGCTTGGCTTGCTGTGTTCATCCAGCTCCTCACCTTGTTGTCTCAGAGTCTCCAGCATCGGCAGTTCCTACTATCATTTGCCGATGATGCTGGCCTGCTACAATTACTTCAGCAGTCTAGCAGTGCATCAAGTGTCTTTTGGAATGATTTGATGGGCCTAGAGACAATGACAAGTTCCATAAGCCTAAACTAGCTTTGGTATCTTCATGTCAACATCTATCTACAAATTTTTCGATTGTTTCACATGGCTGCATGAAGACAAGCCTATGTATGCTGAAATTGACTTGAATTGTAAGTTGATCTTAGAAAATCTGAAAAACTTTGTTAGATCCTTCTGGTCACTGTCAGAAATACTGGACGATTTTCTTCTTGATCCTTCAGTGCCCAAAGCATGAAGAAGTTTAATTGCTTGTTGTTCTTTGTCAGTTATCTGCTCTTCCATAAATTAAAGAGTTATGTGTTTTATAAATAACTGAAGTTGTGTCAGTGGTGCACCAACTCATGCTTAACAGTTTGCTTTCACCTTTTTGCTCTTTAAAATGTGAGTCTAAGAATCTGTAATGCATTTCTGCCTTTTTGGTGGTTTCTGTCGCTTTTTTTTACTGCATTGTTATGATCCCATTTGATGGTAATACTGGATAAGTCAAATCTTAGAATGAAATCTGGCTTGAAACATTGTAAGTTTTATCTTTGCAATTTTTCTTACCATGAGGTCAGTCACTGATCATATTTACAAGTGGCTGCCAATGTACCTTTAATAACAGAACATCAAAGTTTATGACACACACAAAAGGAAAAACAACGCGAACTATTTACACCATCCAAAAACTAGCTGAACCAGATTTACCACAAATATCAGAAATAAAGAATCAATAAAACTCAACAACGACCTTGTGCATACTCAAAGCTCAGTGAAGAGTCACGCTTGTTTACATTTTAACAGTTGTTTCTTCGATTGGCATGTCCAACCTCTTCCAGAGGTGTATGAAGCTTTTTCTTGTTAGCATTAAGTCACTTGGTATTTATTTTGTTATAGTCATAAAGCTTCAAAATCTCCCCTCCCCCAACCGCATCCCAAAACCAGCCCAGCTCGTCCCCGCCTCCCTGACCACTCCTCCCACCTCAAGCCCCACCCCCATCTCCTACCTACTAACCTCATCCCGCCTCCTTGACCTGTCTGTCCTCCCTGGACCGACCTATCCCCTCCCTAACTCCCCACCTACACTCACCTTTACTGGCTCCATCCCCGCCTCTTTGACCTGTCTGACTCCTGTCCACCTATCCTCTCCTCTATCCATCTTCAATCCGCCTCCCCCCTCTCTCCCTATGTATTTCAGAATCCCCTTCCCCTCCCCCATTTCTGAAGAAGGGTCTTGACCCGAAACGTCAGATTTCCTGCTCCTATGATGCTGCTTGGCCTGCTGTGTTCATCCAGCTCTGCACCGTGTTATCTCAGATTCTCCAGCGTCAGCAGTTCCTACTACCTCACTAAAAAAAAGCCTTTGGCCTATTGCGTTGGGCCAGTCAAAAGCAACCACCTAACTATTCTCATCCTGTTTTTCAGCACTTGACCCTTAGCCTTGACATCAGACATGCACATCTAAATATTTCTTAAACGTATTGAGAGTTTCTGCTTCTACCGTCCTTATAGACCTTGAATTCTAGATTCCCACCACCGTCCAGGTGAAAAACATTTACCAAACATCTCCTCTAAATCTTCTGCCTCTCCCCTTAAAATTATGCCCCTTGGTTGTTAATCTGTCTGTCAAAGCGATGTCTTTCTTCTGTTGTTCCCTATCTATGCTCGTCACAATTTTACACATCACAATCGTGTCCCCTGTAAATCTCTGCTGCCCAATAGGAAACAACACCAGTCTATTCAATCTCTCCTCATAACTGAAACACCCCAGCCCTGACAACATCTGCAGGTCTTGCTATATCCTGGTAAATCTCTTCTGCGCCCTCTGCAGTGCTTTCACATCCTCCCTTTAATGTGGATTCCAGAACTGCACACAATACTCTAGCTGTGACCTAACTAATGTTTACACTGTTGCGCCACATCCTCCTTGCTGTTGAACTCTATACCTTTTCTTCCACCCCGACTGTTCTGGAGGCAACTAAACTGCACTTGTCCTCTTCAGTCTGATAGAAGCCTATACAATACCTGACCTTTTGGCTTGTTCACTCTTCCTAAAAAGAACTTGTTTCTGTTTTCTTTGCCTTCCTGAATCATAGGATACCTTGTTGCTAGCCAACAGGTCATTTTTCTCTTCCTTTTACTCTTCTAAAATACTTGATTATTAACCCTGACGGTTTTTAACAGACTCATGTAAATACTCGTAAATGAATTTCCAAATACCTTGGGACAACTCACAAATAAACAACTCAAAAATAAAACTGAGTGCATCCCCTTACTAACTCTCGCTATGTAGAAATACAGTGACACTTAAAGCTATTTGTGGTTTTGTCCACGCTTGAACCCAAGAACTGATTTTAATTAGATCAGGTATGATATGGCCAGAATGGACTAGGACCAGATAATTTTAGGTGAATCTGAGTCAGAGCAGTGAGATGCATTCAAGAAGGAAATAGGGATGGTACAAGGCCAACTTGTTCCAATAAAGAGAGAGGATGTCGTTGAGGCTAAGAGTCATTCAGCGTAGAAATAGGCCCTTCAGCCCACTTTGATGACCCAAAATCACCAAACTACACTAATCCCGTTTACCTGCAATTGGTCCATAGCCGACTTGACATTTTAAGTGCTCATCCAGATGCTTCTTAAATGTTGCTCGATTACCTGCCTCTACCAACCATGTGGACAGCACATTCCATATACTTACCACGCTTTTGGTGAAAAAATGTTTCCTCCGATCTCCTCTAAACCACTTACTCCTCATTTTAAACTCATGCCGTCTGGTCTCAGATTTGTCTAACATGAGGTAGAGATTCTCATGGTGTATTCTGTTTACAGCCAACATAATTTTGTATATCACAATCAAACTGTCCCTGAACCTCCTCTGCTCCAAAAAGACAACAAGCAAAGTCTATCCTGTCTCTCCTCATAACTGAGACTTTTCATCCCAGGCAACATCCTAGGGACTCCACGCTGCACCCTCTCCAGTGCAGTCACATCCTTTCAATAGTGTTGTGACCAGAACTGCGCAGTATTCCAGATGTGGCCTAACCAGTATTTCATAAAGTTGTAACAAGACTTCATTGCTCCTATATTCCACGCCCCAGCTAATAAAGACGAGTGTCCCATGTGCCTTCTTCACCATCCGGTCTATCTGACACCTTCAGGGATATATGGACTTGTAAACCAAGGTCCCTATGTTCCTCAGTACTTCCTAAGGACTTACCGTACATTGTGTATATCCTGCCCTTTTTAGACCTCCCAAAATGTATAACCTCACATTTATCAGGATTCAATTCCATCAGCCATTGCTCTGCCAAATATACCAGCTCACCCATGATAGCCTAAGATTATCCTCCTCACTATCAACAACACCATCAATTTTCATAAAACCAACAAATCCAGAGAACCCTGAGGATCAAAGGATTGCATAAAGACAAAAAGGGAGGCTAATGGCAGATACCGAGGGCTCAAAACAGTGGAAGCCTTAGAGGAAAACAGAATGTGCAAGGCCAAACTTAAAAAAGAAATTAGGAGAACAAAATGGGGGTGGAAAAGGATAATGGCAGGTTAATTGAGGAAAATCCTAAGTTACAGTACAGGTACATTAAAGATAAATGGATAACCAGGAAAGAATAGGGCCCAGAGATAATAGGTACTGCAGATGCTGGAGAATCCGAGATAACAAGGTGTGGAGCTGGATGAACACAGCAGGCCAAGCAGCATCATAGGAGCAAGAAAGCTTAGGATGACAGTAGTAATTTATGCACGGAGGCACGGGGCATAGTGGGTTCTAAATTGTCTTGGTTGTCACTAGTGAGAGGGATGAGGTAGGTATAGAGATCAGAGAGAAGAATTTTGATGTCATTGAAGAAGTTAACATAGGC
Source organism: Ginglymostoma cirratum (assembly GCA_024137785.1). NCBI lineage: Eukaryota > Metazoa > Chordata > Chondrichthyes > Orectolobiformes > Ginglymostomatidae > Ginglymostoma > Ginglymostoma cirratum. Next base: position 6,169,987 of record JAHRHZ010000091.1, on the reverse strand, counting down.
AGAGAGGAGATTATGAGAGATCTCCTTAAAAGTAGGTAAATCTCCAGGGCTGGGTTAAAAGTATCCCAATCAAGTTGAGTCAGATAAGGGTGGAAATATCATTGGTTCTGGCAATGACTTTCCATTCCATCCCGGCCACAGGAGAGATGCCAGAGGACTGGAGGACAGCCCATGTGGTACTGTTATTCAAGGATGGAGCAGGAGGAGCATTGTTCCATCTAAATGGTTACTGATAGTGCAGTGCGAATGGCCAATTGTCCCTGAGGCTTCTGTGGCCCTGAGTGCACAGCTCAATCTTGGCACATGGGACTGAACCACACTTTTACTCTGTCACTTTCATGAAAAGAATTTCTTATTGAATAACGCACATTTATGGCCCGCCACATTGTTTGCCATCTGCATTCTTGAGCATCTTTCATTCTTTCACTGGTACATTTGTGCTGAAAATTCCTCTATTATTGGCATGGTGTTCTGAATTGTACCCACCTTTTTGCTGATCTAAGTTTGCACTGGAATGCAACACTCACATTTCGTTTCTTGCTTTCTATGTAATTGTGTGCCATTTGTTGTTGACCAGTAAAAAGACTATAGTTTAGAGCAGTCAAATTGTTCTCTCTGCTAAGTTCCAAAAACCAGCTTGTGGAACAAATGAATAACTAGTTTTCTACACCTCTGTCATCAACAACATGCGGCGCAAAACATGGCCTGTACATAGCAGTATAATTCATTTACAGATTTATTGTACAAGGCTTTGCCAGTAACACAAACCCCTCTTGGCTATACTGCATTCATTGAATTATTTTTTTTGCCTCCTATTTTGTCATTCACCAAAGCACCTTGTCCCCTCCTTTTGTGAAAACCTCATCTAATTTCCATGCAACATTTCATCAAGAGCTAATGCCAGTTCCTCCTCCGCATCACACCTCAGGCAAGTCAGCCCCATTGAGGCTTCGGTGGCAATGAGCCTAAAAGGAATGAATTAGGTTGCATCTGCCAAGTGCTAAACCCAATCTGTTTGTCATTGCATGGTATGTTTACAAATCCATTTGCAAAGCCAGTTTTTTTTCACATTGTAGGCAACAGGAGGGCAGTAGAGGGAACAGGCATCGCTGACAGGGCATTGTCTCAAATTGATTAGCCTGTGGTGACTGGATTCTTACAGTTCTATTAGTGGGAATGTTGAAAGATGTTATCAGTTTATCCTGTAATCATAGTGCTGTGAGGCTGCCTTTCAAAACCTCCTCCCACTAACACACACTCTAACCGTTGGTAGCAATTTATTATCCTGTCAAAAATACTTTTGAATTTCATGAAAATAAAAGTTCTTCACAGCTAAATTCAAGCTTTTTGTCTTCAGGTTAACCTAAGTTATGCACCATGTTAAACCAAATTTAAAAAGTTGTTTTGGGGCAGGTTGCCTACTTTAGCCTTGTAATTCCTTGAGTATAGAAGAATAAGAGGTGACATAATTGAAGGGTTTAAAAGAAATAAAAGGGTAGATAGAAAGGAACTATTTCTTCTGGTGATGGAACCCAAAATGAAGGGGCAGGACCTTAAAATTAAAGCTAGACTATTTTGGGATTGATGTCAGGAAGCAGTTCTTCACTCAAGCAAGATGGAAATCTGGAACTTACTTCCCCAAAACAGTTGTAAATTTTGAAAATGACAATCCAAATTTTCCAAGCTGAGATTGACAGATTTGCGTGAAGGAAAGGATATCAAAGGCAGTGGAATCAATGTGGACAGATGGAAATAAAATACAGATCAGCCATGATTGATCAATTGGATGTTGAAAGAGACTTGAGGGCCAACTCAAGTTCCCACCTTCCTAGATACTCTTGGGGCCTAAATGCAAAGCTGAAATCAAAGTTCCTATTCATTTATTTTCTTCTCCAATTGCTGTTACAGACCAATCTCTGTTGTCTGATTTAGGACCTAGACTACATTGAGGCAAACCTTTCTTAACTTGACAACTACAAAGCTGAAGCATGAGAAAATAACAAGTATGAAATAGATTTGCAAAGGTACCTTGGAGCTTTCGGGACTTATGAGTTGGTTCATCAAGGCTTGATCAGAGGGTTGCAGATGGGCCATTTCCCCAATCCTACAGCCCCTGCCAAACACATTCCCACACAGCTATCTTTGCCTCCGAATTAAAACACTCTGTTCAATACAAAACAAATAAGCAACGGCCACTAATTGAAAAAGCCCAATCAATAGAAATTGTTATTGCACAGAATTGTATAAAACACCAATTCCCTATTTAGTTCCTTCAACCCAAGAGATGTGAATGTGACAAAATCACAACAGCTTCTTCACTGATAATTTCTAAACTTCAGTGCCACATGATCTAATCTGGGTGCATGATCCTTCTGAACTGTTTGCAGTGAAGGGATGGACCTAGTTTCAGCTGACTCAGAGTGATGCAGATGCTTCGTCTACACTTTTCAATCCTCACCGCATTGTGACACCATACCAATATGACACTTGTATTTCCTACAATGGCCATCCGTGTGGATCCCTGACTGAAACTGAGGCGATGTGCAGTTTTATGTTGACAAATTACATTTACTTTGCTTGACACTCGCAAGCATATATTTCTGAAGGACTTTTCATGGCAGAGAAAACAAACTTCTGTCCCATCAGTTTTTATGAAGTCAAGGAGGTGAAAAGCCCAAATGATAACTCATTTTATCTCCCAGGACTAAGCATTTAATAGGATAAAGTTAAAGGTGACTTACTAGGCTACCTTAGCCCAAACATGAAACTGATGAGGGAGAATCTTTATAAACTATTATCTTTAAATAAAGTCTGATATTTCCAGAACATTTTTGGTAAGTGGGAGGATAATCACTTGGAGATCAGACAGACTCTTACCTTGAAAGCAATAGTCCTAGTGTCTCCAAAGGGTTTGCTGAAATGTTCCACCTCCTGAGCACTGCATAACTCTCAGACAGTGAATCTGAACCACAGCTAGGTGCACTGCCCAGTAAGAGAGGAAGGAAACAGTTTGAACTGTTACAGAATGAACGTTTTGTCCAGAGCAAGTTTTTCTCTTCTTCTTCAATCCTGCAAACGACAGCAGAACAGAAGTGAAAATGTTGTGACACCGAAGCCCAACATCTGACAGGTTGTAGTCATGATGAATGATACCAGCATTTCAGAATTGGAACATTTTCCCTTGAGTGAAAAACTGAGCCGGCATGACACAAGTCAAAACTTTCTTTGACAATTTATCTGAGCCTTAATCCGAGGCCAGCTACCTGTCTTTTAGATTCTTGCAATTCAAATCCCCGTCACCCTTGATATGGGAATTGTCAACTCAAAGTCAACTAACGTCAGATTGATTGAATACTTTTGTATATGAGGTGTTCCATTTTCTGAACATTTGATCAAAATCCCTGCCAGGGAATGTGAACATTGCCTTTTTACTGTGCAAGAAAGTGAAACGAGTTGGATTCAAACCCAGGTCAGAGAAATAAATTGTGTTCCAAAGCACTGCACTGAACAGGGCAGTATAAACAGGGTCTAATTAATCTTCGAACATCACGATATTGATTCAAAACCAGAAACAACATGACACATGAAGTATTTTAATTAAGTGTTAAAGTAAAATTCAAAACATCTGAATTAATGTACTGGGCCATGCAGGACAGGATTAATCTGTATTCTTATCTCAGTCAAGAAAGACAAAGGTGGACTCAGCACTGTGCTAGAAAGAACAAAAGGAAGTAGAAGACTTTCAGCAATGCAGCACTCGCAATTCCATCAGGAATTCCTACCCCAGTGAATAGGGCAACAAGGCTAATCCAACTGCTCCAACTCTCACTGCAACAAATCAGCCAGCTCAAGAAAAATGAGAATAAGTTCTGGGATCTTACTGTTCTCATGCCTCAATTTCACAACATGCAATGAATTCAGGCCTGCTTCTTTCTGGTGACTCATTCATGGATGTGGTGACCTTTGTCCAATAGGTTTTGTCTGCCTTGCCTCACCAACCCAAACTTGAAGATTTTCAATCTTGTTATTCTGTACTTGGATTCCTCATCAACAGAGACAGATAAGAGGATCAAATGATGGACCTCAAAGAAATGGATTGATGTGCAAGTTAACAGGATTGCTGTCAGAGATTGGAAGTTACAACATGATGCTTCTATTACACTGGCAGGGCAGTTTTGCTACTCAATTAAAACAAACAATAGCAAACAGGGTCAACGAATCTTCAAACACAGGAAGTGGCCATTTGACTTGGCAAGTCTTTGCTATTACATTCCAAAATGAATCTCACTGTCTTGTGTTATCTTCTCTGTCAAATGTTAACGTAGGAATGATGCAATGCCCTCTATTTTAGATACCAGCAAATCATTCCACAACTTTCTGCAGAAATTGTTAATACTACCTTTTCTTTTGGCTCCCAGCACACATTGAAATCTAAACTCGCATCCTTGTTTTGAAATTTCATGATGACCTTACCTCTCCCTATTTCTGTAACCTGCTGCACGTATAAAATTCTCCAAATTCTCTGTGCTTCTTCTATTCTCTTATGTCTGACAAGTAGCAAGTGACATTCATGCCAAACAAATGATAGGCTATGACCAATACCAATAAGAGACAATCTAACATCCACCCCTTGACATTCAATACTGTTACCATCACTGAATCCCCCACTAGCAACATCCTGGGTGTTACCATTGACCAGAAACACAACTGGACTTACCACATGAACACACTGGCTACAAGAGCAGGTCAGAAGCTAGGAATACTGCAACGAGTAACTCACCTCCTGAATCCTCAAAGCCTGCCCACCATCTACAAGGCACAAGTCAGGAATTTGATTGAATACTCCCCACTTGCCTGGATGAGTGCAGCTCCAACAACACTCAAGAAGCTTGACACCATCCAGGAAAAAGCAGCCCCATGATTGGCCCCACATCCACAAGCATCCACTCCCTCCACCACTGACGCTCAGTAGCAGCAGTGTGTACTATCTACAAGATGCATTGCAGAAATTCACCAAAGATCCTCAGACAGCACCTTCCAAACCCATGACCACTTCCATCTAGAAGAACAAGGGCATCAGACATACGGGAACACCACCACCTTCAGGTTCCCCTCCAAGTCACTCATCATCCTGACTTGGAAATATATCGCCATTCCTTCATTGTCACTGGGTCAAAATCCTGGAATTCCCTCCCTAAGAGCATTGTGGGTCAACCCACAGCAGGAGGACTGTAGCAATTCAAGAAGGCAGCTCACCACCACCTTCTCAAGGGCAACTAGAGATGGGCAAGAAATGCTGGCCAGCCAGCGACGCCCACATCCCACAAATGAATAGGAAAAAAAAGTCTCCGATGTTAATAGCTCCATCATACAGGCAAGGCCCAGAGGATTTGGGTTTGAATCCAACTTGTTTCACTTTCTCTCACAGGGAAAAGGCAATGTTCACATTCCGAGATCCTTTCTCTCAGAAGGGAATGGGAACTGGTGGCCAGGAAACCGTGGAGTGGGGATCCAAGCTTTGTTCTAAGAGGTCTCAAGGGGCAGACAGAGTCTGCGAATCCACCTACTCAACACAACAGCAAATTGCTGCTTAATGCACAACACCCACATCATTCTGCAGTCCCTGATGCTCAGGACTCCTGTCTAACATCCTTCATCTCATCCTGTAAGCCAATGCTGTCGCTCTCTCCTCAGCTTCTCACAGTCTCCACATATTCACCCAGGACAGGCACAGCACTCAAAAACAGTGCAACACAATATCTGACAATCTCTGTTGCAGGATCAGGTGAGAACAGAGTGGAGTAGAATCAGTGGGAGACATGGATGACTGCACCTCTTGAGTGTTAAAGAGGAGATGGTTCTCTATATTGTGGAGCCAGCAGTGATGGGTCCCCTGGCATCCAACTTTTAGGGGGACATTGAGTATGGTAATATCTTCCTGCCTTAGGTGCTTCTCAATTCCCAGGACACCTTCGCCCTTCTTCTAGCTGATGGACTGTCAATGCCGTGACCATGTACTGACTCCGTCCCAATTGAGACACCCCTCCTGCTTCACAATCTCCCCATTCTGAGTTGCTGCTTTGAGAACAGTTGTCTGCCCAACCACACCAGCTCCAGGATGAGGAAGGAGAGCAAACTACCAGCTCAGATCCTGGCACTATTTGGAGGTGAGTACAGAGGTTGGGCCCAGCACATGGTGAGTCACTGGGCATGAATGAGCTACAACCAGAAGGTTTATTGGCCACTTGACTGGGAGGATGAGGTGAGGAGAGATGTGCACTGCTGCGATGGATTCAGATGAGGACTCCTATGAGATTTGCTTAACGTATGAGGAACGTTTGAGGACTCTGGGACTATACTCATTGGAGTTTAGAAGGATGAGGGGGTTCTATATTGAAACTTACAGAATGCTGAATGGCCTGGACAAAGTGAATGTTGGGAAAATATTTTTATTTGTAGGAGAGACTAGGACCTGAGGTCACAGCCTTAGAGTAAAGGGAAGATCTTTTAGAATGGAGATAAGGAGAAACTTCTTCAGCCAGAGAGTGGTGAATCTATGGAATTCACTGCCACAGAAGGCTGTGGAGGCCAGGTCATTGAGTACATTTAAGACTGAGGTAGGTAGGCTCTTGATTATCAAGGGGGTCAAGGGTTATAGGGAGAAAGTGGGAGAACGGGGTTGAGGAACTTATCAGCCATGATTGAATGGCGGAGCAGACTCGATGGGCCAAATGGCCTAATTTCTGCTCCTTTATCTTATGATCTTATGGTTTTATGGAGATAGTACAGAGGCGAGCTGTGAAGGGCCTGAATAGGTGTAGAGACTGAGATGCTGAGTATATTGTCTGACATGCCTTCTATCACTGTTGAGGCGCTCCAAGTTGACAATTTACAAGGCACAGAAGTTACCCACTCCACAGCCTTGGCTCAATCTCCCAGACATGTTGCAGAACCAGAGGCACTGTCACTGCCACGTCCATATATGTTGCAGTGTCTGAGAGTACAGGCCACCTAATCCCCTGTCATCCCTGCACGGACCTGGTGACAATGTCTGGCAAATGCAGGAACTCAACTAAAACACCTCCTCCAGAATACTATCAGACATTGCAATAGAAAACAACTCAAAGTATTTAACTTCTCAATAGTCAGGGTGCTTGGCTGTTTAAGACTGCGTTACCAGTCTTGCTGCATCCATAGCCTTGGAGATTGTGGAACGGGACACAGATAAAGACCAACAATGCAGCCTGCCCCTGAGAAAGCCAACCCCGTCATTATTGTGTTGCTGGAAGCTACAGATATGACTTTCACTTAATATGTCCTATGGCATAAAACTCAATATACTTAACAGGCCTTCTGTTAGGTGCCAATTTGAATACTTTCTGACAATCCAGGCAAACTGATTCTACTGTATTCCCTCACCTATAAAGTCAGCCGCATTTTCAACAAAATTCTATTAATTTTGAATATGATGAATGAAGACTAACTTTGAGAAATGACATTGGCTCCGCATAACAGATTTGAACAACTATATGGAATCCTACAGTACAGAACGTGGCCTTTCAATCAATTGTCCTCATGCTGGCTCTTTGAAAGAAAAACATTGCAGCATTCATGTCACGGCTAAGACACAAGAATCAGTTTCCAAAGACATAGCCAAAGAGATGCTTCGGAGATGGGGACATACTTACAAAAGCAGAGAATGTTTCTGTTGGATGTTTGTAATCTGTTTTCTGGACACTTCATCTATATCGGTGACAGACCGCCAGTGGTCTGCAGGAGCAGGTCGTGAAAACATGACCAAGAGTGAGGCTGGAAAATTTATCTGTATGTAAAATGATACGAGTTGCATTTTGGATACTGGACATGCTTTAACATTCCAGCAAGAAATAGTATCAAAATTCATTACCAGTACATTGCAATTGTCAATAACAGGGAGCAGCCAAATAACCATTTCACTGCGCTAAAATGCGCATAGCAATCAGTCTTTTTCAAAGTTACCCATTGTGCAAGGCACATGAAGAGTTTCAGACATGATAGGTGCAATATACGTGCTTAATTAGCACCGATCACTGAAACTAACAAATCAGAGGACAGAAATGCTCCTTACCTAAAGTACCAGGATTTTAATTGGGAGCTGATCCTTGAACAGTCTCTTTTACTTGCCCCTTATCCCCTATATTGATCTCATTTTTCTGCTTCCTAGATGCTCTTAATTCTGTTTTAAAGAGTTACCATTATGAATGTTGTAATTAGCTTCACACTCAGGTACCTGTGTGTTAAAACATTTCTTCTAATCTAGGGCTACACTTAAAGTCAACAACTGTCAGTGACTCACCAATCAATGGAAGCAATTTACCCATATGCACGTCTCATAATTGTTAAATCCACTATCATTTTTCCATTTTTGTCCCCTGGAAGGACAAGGGCAGCAGATACATGGGAATACCACCACCTGCAAGTTCACATCCAAGCCACACACCATTCTGAGTTTGAAATATATTGCTGTTCCTTCAGTATTACTGAATCAAAACTATCTTCCCAAAGGCACCGGGGTGGAGGGGCAATTCTTGTGTTGACACCACGTGGACTGAAGCGGTTCAAGAAGCCAGCTCACCATTGCCTTCTCCACGGTTGTAAGGGATAGGCAATAAATGCTGGCCCTACCAGTGATGCTCACACCCCATTATTGAATAGAAACAATCTTTTGTTCAAAAGAATATTGCTGTGAATACCCTTTGCGTGGAACTCAAATGTCTCATTAACAGTAAAGCTTCAAGTCTCCATTCCCAATGAAATACCAATGTATTATTTATTCTAATTTATCATTTCCATTCATTTTCTGAGCAGTGAACATTTATACTTTGTAAATCAAAACAAAAAAAGTCTATTTATTATAAGATTACCTTCTGCTTCCTATATCTTATCAAATGTTGGGAATGTTGCCAAGATTTTGATTTGTTTTGCAAACAGGAATAAAGAAATTCTGAATTGAAAATTAATTCCAGCTACTTTCACATTGAAGTCAATCAGCTGGGATAAAATGTGGAAGTTAATGGAATTAAGGTTTGTGTTGGACATTTCCTTTTGCTCCCTCATTGATTTATTTTGGTATGTGGCCACAAAATTGTCCAATCTTTCATTGGGACAGGGCACTGGAATATTATGTCTTTTCTTAACAATTTTGCCTTGCAATTTCCTCTGGGAATTGACTCCTTGCTGGGCGGAGTTTCTATAAGAGAGTCCGTTCCTCAGTATTTTACCGAATTTCCTTATATTCATAGAGTCATAGAGCATGGAAACAGACCCTTCGGTCCAACTAGTCTAAGTCGACCATGTTTCCAAACTGAACTAGTCCTACCTGCCTGCATTTGGCCCATATCTCTTCAAACTTTTCCTATCCATGTACTTATCCAAATGTCTTGTAAACTATACCTGTATCCACCACTTCCTCTGGCAGTTCATTCGACACATTAACCACTCTCTGTGTAAAAACATTGACCCTCATGTCCTTTTTAAATCTTTCTCCTCTCACCTTAAAAATATGCCCCCTTGTTTTAAACTCTCCCACCTTAGGGAAAAGACCTTTTATATTCACCTTATCTATGCCCCTCATGATTTTATAAATCTCTATAATGTCACCCTCAACCGCCTACACTGCAGTGAAAAAAGTTCCAGCCTATCAAGCCTATTTTTATATCCCAAAATCTCCATTCTCTGCAACATCCTGGTAAGTCTTTTCTGAACACTCTCCAGTTTAATAATATCCTTCCTATAACAAGGTGACCAGAACTGCACATAGTACTCCAGAAGAGACCCCACCATTGTCCTGTACAACCTCAACATGATGTCCCAAGTCCAATACTCAATGGTCTGAGCAATGAAGGCAAGTGAGCTAAATGCTTTCTTAACCACCCTATCTACCTGTGATGCAAATTGCAAAGGATTGTACATCTGAACCCCTAGGTCTCTTGATTCTACAACACTACCTAGGGCCCTACCAAAAATTGTATAAGTGCTTGCCCTTGTTTGTTTTATCAAAATATAATACCTCACATTTATCCAAATTAAACTCCACCAACCACTCTTCAGCCCATTGACCCAATTGATCAGGATCTCTTTGTAATCTTAGATAACCTTCTTCACGGTGCACAGTACCACCACTGTAGGTGTAATCTGCAAACTTAATAACGATGCCTCCTGTATTCTCATCCAAATCATTTATAGAAATGATAAATAAAAGAGGACCCAGTACTGATCCCTGTGGAACACCGCTGGTCACAGGTCTCCAGTCCGTAAAACAATCTCCACCACCACCCTCTGTTTCCTACCATAAAGCCAATTTTCATGCTCAATCCTTTACAGTGCAAAAGACAGACAATTGTCATGATCCCCGCAGAGGCTGACAACTTTAAAAAATAGCTGAACCTCCAGTTAGTAGGTGAAAGGGTTACACAGAATGATTTTATGTTTTAAGATTTCAACTGCAAAAAATTACTAAAAGCATTGTTGACTAAATGCTATTGATGTCAGCAATTATAATTTAAACCATTCAGAAGAATATGTCCCTTTTCTGTTCAGCACAACTGAAAGCCCACTTAAACAGATACATTTAACTCTGTCTTTTAAGTTCAATTCGAGGTATTAACAAGAGGCAGGGTAGATAAAGGTAAACTATTTCTACTAGTTGGGGATTCTAGAACTAGAGGGTGTAGTCTGAGAATTAGGGCAATTCCATTCAAGAGAGATGTTAGGAAGCATGTTCATAAAGATAGGTAAATGTTTGGAACTGTCTTCCACAAATGGCAATGGATCAGTTGTTAATTGTAAATATGAAACTGATAATTTTTTGTTAAACAAAGGTGCTAAGGGATGTTGACCAAAGGCAGGTATATGGAGTTAGACCACAGATCAGCCATGACTCACTCAATGGTGGAATAATCTCAAGGAGCTGAATGGCCTACTATTGTTCCTATGGTCACATAATTGTCTTGAGTTGATTCTTATCTCCATTGCATTTACTCTTTGTATTTCCATTCTAAACCTTAATCTCTGTCTTTCACAGTAAGTTTTTTTTCCCCACTCTGAGGTTCTTCCTCTAGCGAAAAATAGATGAATCCTCTAACTTTGTTTTGACTCCTGATGGATTTGGTCATTTCAATCCAAGTGGAGCTCCCATTGGACTTTTATATGAAAAATGACAGAAACTTCTAGCCTTTAGCTACAGCCTCATCTGGATCCTGGTGGACTAAGCTTGTCTGTATTTTGCAGGGAATTCTTAGACCCTTTCCTTTGCAAAGCCCACCTCCATGGCAATAGCAGTTACATGAGCCTTGATTCTGGGTAGAACTGCTGATTAGCTATCCTTGGGACCCCCCCACCAATGACTTTTATCTTGGAAGTAAATGGACAATCTAAAGCAGAAGTGTTCACAGTCCAACATTCTCAACACTTTGGAGTCTCATGGTTTGTTCACTGTTGGCACACAGTCTGCTTTGGTATTAGCCTTGACTCTCACTGCTGATTGGCACTTCATGGTATCTGGCACCTCTGCCCTATTATTCATTCAATCACAGGATGAGGGTGTCACTGGCTAAACCAGCATTTATTGATGTGGGTCTGAAGTCACATGTAGGCTAGACCAGGTAAGGACAGCAATTTTCTTTCCTAAAGGACATTAGTGAACCAGATGGGCTTTTCCGCCAACCATCAACCATCAACCATCAACCATCAACCATCAACCATCAACCATCAACCATCAACCATCAACCATCAACAATCAATCCACGGTTGTCATTAGACTCTTAACTGAAATTCTTATTGAATTCAAATTCCATTATCTGCCATGGCAGGATTTGAACCCATATCTCCAGAACATTACCTGAGTCTCTGAATTAACAATCCAGTGATAATACCACTAGGCCATTGCCTCCCCGAGTATAAAACACAAGATAAGGGTTATTTGAGGTAAGTTATTCTCCTTTGTCTAGAATGTGTCCAGGGCCTATATAATTACCAGATGGTAGATGGGTCTAAAAAGATGTATTTATCTTAGTTAACAAGGTAGCTTATTGTATGACAAGAATGGGCATAACTTACATTACTAGTCAGGTCTAATTAGTGAGGATTCCAAGGAGCTGCACAGAATAACTCTGCTCCCTATGAAGGAGAGGGGAGAATTCTTGTCTCTACCCAAAATCTGTGTCTGACGTTATCAGGTTGGATGGACTTGATGCAACTTCAACAGTAACTATTTCAGGATCATTACCTTGCAAAAACAAAAACTTGCACTGTCTTCCCAGTAAAAACAATCTGGGTCTCCTTTAATCTCTAACAATTAAACTGCCCAGGCTTTCTGTCAGGTCATGTGACCTGTTTTACCTCAAATTAAAGACATAATCCAAAATATGACCATCTTACAAACATTGTAACTGCAATGTAATAAAGAGTGGGGGAAAGAAAGGAAACAAATCAGGCCTTGAAACTATTTTCTTGGATGTTGTGAGCAGAAATCTCTGGTGATATGACCACCCCTCTCCCACCTCCATTCACCTTAAAGCGGTGGAAGAAATAAATATATATTTAAGTACTTTTAGCAGTGACACAGTAAATTTTTGTAGCATTTGACAGGAATATACTATTAAGAGTCAGTATCGATCAGCACCTGAGTTTATCTGATTTTTGTTTTAGCATTCATAGCAACCATTCACCTTCATCCTCATCAAAGTGAGAATTGGCTGGCTTTTGATAGGTTTTGCTGGGGTAAAGAAACACCTATACTCACTGGCAGTGAGTTTTCTATCGGGGTTATTGTTGGAGAAATAACATTAAAGTTTGCTGTTTTCTACTGGATCACACATGAAAATGAATTTCACTGGGGTACTTTGGTCTGTTTTTGCCATTTCCCCCAGTAGAAAATGACAAACGACCACCCTGCAGTGATAATGCACTGCAGTCTACATGAGCTGAGAGTTGGTTGTCTGACAACCCACCAGTAAAAAGAGTGCCTGTCCTCCAGAGCTGCTGGTCCATCAGATTGCCTGTTATCCCTTGCACCCAAGCAGCTGCCTAAACTCAGGTGTGGCCGCGTGGCACTGCAAAAGGAAGCTAATGAAGATTGAGGGTAACACCAGACCTAGAGAAGTCCCTGAGGGTTTGGGTGAGGAAAGATTGGGCACCGAAGGGAGGGTCAGGAGGTGGGTAGCAGGGTAGGTGTTGGAGGCCAGATGAGGAGGCACAAAGAGGCCTTATGCCAAGGGAGGAAATACTTACAGTGTGCATGGATCCTTCAAAGGATCTACACCTTCGTTAACAACGCCTCTGTCTGTCCAACTGTCTTTCTCTCTCTTTGGGCTCTATCCTATCGTTTACTCCCTACCCCACCCACCTCCCTATTTTCTGCATATAAACTGACGTTTTCCCAGCCACCATCAGTTCTGAGGAAGGGTCACTGGACCCGGAACGTTAACTCTGTTTTCTCCTCGACAGATGTTGCCAGACCTGCTGAGCTTTTACAGCATCTGCAGTTCTCTTTTTTTCTACACCTTCTTCCTTGTTTGATGGACTGGAGATCTGCTCGTGCAATATTTATCCTCCAGCTGAATTGAGAAGTGCCAAATCACATTTCAAGAGGCGGGCATGTTGTAGTGCATGCAACATGCAGTTGTGGGGTAGGGGAAATGGTCGATGGGAAGCATGGGTTTCAGTATCTCTGAAGGATGGTTCAAACAGGCAGACAGGTTCAAACAGAACTCTGTCACCAAACTTTAATCTTGGAATCAAATAATAGATTGAAATGTTATTGAAGTTAGTTTAATTGGAGATTTCTAAATTTGATATGAAAGATTGATAGACAAGTGTATTTAGAGAAATGGAACAAAGGTGAGTAAATGGGGTTAAGACATGGATCAACCATGATCTAACTGGATGGTAAAACATGCTCAAGGGGCTGATTGGCCTTCCCACTTGCTGCCTTCTTACAGCTTAAGTCTGCACTCTTCTTAGGGATGAACTGAAATTGTCCACCAGAATATTGAGTTCACTTTGATTGATATAGAGTCAGAAAGTCATACAGCATAGAAACAGACCCTTCAGTCCAACCAGTTCATGCCAACCATAATCCTAAACTTAACTAGTCCCTCCTGGCTGCTCCTGGCCCATATTCCACCAAACCTTTCCTATTCACGTACTTAATCAAATATCTTTAAATATCGTAATTGTACCCACTTTGTATTTTCCTCTTGAGGATCATTCCACACACGAACCGCCCTCTCTGTAAAAAAATTTCCTCCCATGTCTTTTTTAAATCTTTCTCCTCTCACCTCAAAAGTGTGCCCACTAGTCTTGAAATCGCCCATCCTAGGGAAAAGACACCTACCATTAACCCTATCTATACCCCTCATTACTTTATAAACTTCTATAAGGTCGCCTCTCAACCTCCCATGCTCCAGAGAAAAAAGTCCCAGCCTTTCCAACCTTCCTTTATAACTCAGACCTTCCATACCTGGCAACATCCTGGTAAATCTCTTCTGAATCTTCACCAGTTTAATAATATCCTTCCTATAACTAGGCGACCAGAAGAAAATAATTGAGACTCTGGTTCTATTCAGTTGATTTGAATTTAGTGTTCCTCCACCTTGAGTGAGAAAGATCCCACCACTATTTTGGTCATTTTGCGTTGAAGACTGGATTATTATTCATACATTCTGAGACTCACCACAGCAGGAACAGAATGCTCGGTGGTGTGGTTCATTTATTGTCGTTCACTTCATGTTTATACTCATCTGACCCATAGTGGCTTAGTAAGTAGCTATGTCCCCAGTCATCTAACTGCAGAGCAATCTACAGGGTCTAGTGATTTATTGTTGATTACTAGTTGTCTGTTTCCAGTTCATCTGGAGATTATTCATTATTGTGTTCCATTGCACTCAGGGTGGCAAGACTGCTGTCAAAGTGTCCAATTCCCTGTTTGATCCTGGGATGGAATCATTCAGCTAAACTCACACAACAGCAATTTTAATCAATCCAAATCTAAATCCATTGTCCCAACTTGATCTAACTTCCAATTCCACAAAGCAAAGAACTTATCACTCCAGTAAATAGTCGTAATCTCAGTTTACTGTGTTCTACGTAATAGATGGTAATGAATTATTACACCAGGATAATCGCCAGTTATCTCATCATTGGGCATATAAAGAGTTGGCTTCAACCCGAATAGCTAACTGTTGGTCAGTTGTTTATTTCAGTAAACATTTCAGATCATACAAAATTTTGAAAGTCCAAATGCATCAAATGTTTTACAAAATCATCCATGTGCACTTGCAGCCTGCCAACTCCTCTTAGATGAAATTGTTGATGAAGATACAAAGCGAGCTTTAATGACACCATTATGACATTGCATCGTTTAATTTTGGTGGCTTGGCAGCAGGTTGTATTATTTTATTCCAGGGAATTATTCCAAGTTGTTCTTTTATTGGATTTAATGCATAATTCAATGCAAGTGAAACTTACCTGTAGGATCAAGCTGTCTGCTTGTCTAGCATTGGCTGGGATGAGACACAATAGCTTTGTACTATGGACCAACACTCTGTTGCAAAATATGGAATATGTCAATTTTAGTCATAATGCTACATGAATAACGATCGTATTCTACTTTGTGTGCAGCATTTTAAGTGGATCTTCTTGACTATTCTGCACAGTATACATTTCGACCATTCCCAGGTTACAACAGTTTATAATCAGTCACAAAGGATAAATTCAGCAAGGAATCACAAGAAAGGAGAAATGTGTCAGAGTATATATGTGTCTCTGACTCATGCCTCGAGGCTTTGTTGTAGAGTGTAACCTCACTGAATTTGTCCTGAAATGTTGAACAAAAACAAAGTTGCTGGAAAAGCTCAGCAGGTCTGGCAGCATCCTTGTTCTGAGGAAGGGTCATCGGACCCGAAACGTTAACTCTGTTTTCTCCACCACAGATGATGCCAGGCCTGCTGAGCTTTTCCAGCAACTTTGTTTTTGTTCCTGATTTACAGCATCCGCAGTTCTTTTAGTTTTTATTTTGTCCTGAAATGTTGTTTGTCTTTTTGATTTTGGTGGTGAATTCCCTTGAAATGTCTTTCTCTGGTGCGGTCCTTTAACCAAAAACATTGTTCCTGTGGGTTTCTAGCAAAGTTATTGCGAAGTGAAGAAACAACCCTGAGACTTCACCATCTGATTTTTGGGGAAACGAATGCAATAGGAACATCCAAAATAAGTTGAATATGTACTTAAAAAAATGAAAAGTTGCAGGGTGATGGGGAAAGAGCAGGACTGGGAGAAACTAACTGGCTTAACACTTTTAAAGAGCTACCTTAAGCATTCATTGACTGATGAACTCACTTCTGTGCTTTATGATCCACTGATAAATGTCATTCTCTCAAGATTTGAGTATAGGAGCTGGGATGTCATGTTGAGGTTGTAAAGAATGTTGGTGTGGTCTCTTCTGGAGTACTGTGTGCAGTTCTGGTTGCCCTGCTTTGGGAAGAGTGTTATTAAGCCAGAGAGAATTCAGAAAACATTTACCAGGATATTGCTGGAAATGGAGAGTTTGAGTTATAAGGAAAAGCTGTATAGGCTGAGACTTTTTTCACTGGAGCATAGGAGATTGAGGGGTGACCTTAGTGAAGTTTATAAAATCATGAGGGGCAAAGATAAGGAGGATGGCAAAGGTCTTGTCCCTAAGATGGAGAGTTCAAAACTAGGAGGCATATCTTTAAGGTCAGAAGAGAAAAATTTAAAAAGGAGATGACAGACAACATTTTTACACAGAGTAGTTAATATGCAGAGTGAACTGCCAGAGGAAGTGATGGATGCAATTACAGTTGTAACTTCTAAGAGGTCAAAAATCATAGGACACCAGGTTTTAGTCCAACAGGTATATTTGAAAACACCAGCTTTTTGAGTGTTGCTCCTTCCTCAGGTGTAGTGAGAGAGGAGATATGAAGACACAAAATTTATAATTAAAGTATCAAAGGATCAGACAACTGATGGGAATGTATTGAATAGACCTAAAATGGCTGGCGGACTCACTCCTGTTAAATCTTTAATCAGTTTGAAAGGAGATGCAGGTTTTGAGTGATTAAAATCCAAATCCCAGAATTACTTTCAAGTCACTGCCCCGCGATAACTAAAGGTCTTAACAGTGTATACAAGAGGTGACATCTCAGGTCAGAGAATGCATTTTAGGTGTGAGGCCCTGTTTAGAATCTGCCTGTGTTTTAACCCGGAATCAGACTAAGTTTTATTTCCAAAGCAGGAATTTATAAAATGCCCCATTGGCTGACTGTGTCAATGAAATGTCTGCTTTGTGAACAAAATAAAATATATCTCAAATACAAATCTGCAAATGCAAATTCACCCCATAGATTTATATGTATCTGTGTATGTGTGTGTGTGTGTGTGTACGCACGTGCCCGTGTGCATGTATGTGTGTGTAGCACGTGAGTGTGTATGTGTGTATGAGAGAGAGTATGTGTCTGTGTGTGAGAGTGTATGCATGTGCATCTGTGTGTGTTTGAGTGAGAGTGTGTGTGAGGGAAAAATGTGTGTGAGAGAGCGTGTGTGTGTGTGTGTGTGTGTGTGTGTGTGTGTGTGAGTGAGAGAGGGTCTGTGTGACTCTGTGTGTGTGTATGAGTGCGTGTGAATGAGTGTGCGTGTGAGAGTGTATGGTGTGGTGGGGTCACCTATAGTGTGACATGAACCTTAGATCCCGATTGAGGCCGTCCCCATGGAGACTGAACTTAGCTATCAGCCTCTGCTCGGTGACTCTACGTTGTTGTGTATCCCAAAGTCTGCCTTGGAGGACACTTACCTGAAGATCTGAGGCCAAATGCTGAGGTTGATAGCCAGTTTCCATAGCAACACCCAACATCAAAGCATTTTATAAATTCCTGCTTTGGAAATAAAACCAGTCTGACTCCAGGTTAAAACACAGGCAGATTCTAAACAGGGCCTCACACCTAAAATGCATTCTCTGACCTGAGATGTCACCTCTTGTATATGCTGTTAAGACCTCTAGTTATCTCAGGGCAGTGACTTGAAAGGAATTCTGGGATTTGAATTTTAATCAATCAAACCCTGCATTTCCTTTCAAACTGATTAAAGATTTAACAGGAGAGAGTCCGCCAGCCATTTTAGGTTTATTCAATACATTCCCATCAGTTGTACGATCCTTTGATCCTTTACTTATGTCTCTTGATACCTCCTCTCTCACTACACCTGAGGGTGGAGCAATGCTCCAAAAGCTAGTGTTTTCAAATAAACCTGTTGGACTATAACCTGGTGTCCTGTGATTTTTGAGCTTCTCCAACCCAGTCCAACACCGGCACCTCCACATCACGACTTTCAAAACACATTTGGATATGTATATGAATTGGAAATGTTTGGAGGGATATGGGCGAAATGCAGGCAAGTGGGCCTAGTTTAGTTTGGGAACGTGGTCAGCACAGTCTAGTTGGACAGAAGGGTCTGTTTCCAAGCTGTATGACTCTTTGACTGTGTACTCTTTTCTGATACCATCCCTTTTAGATGTTTATAAAAATGGTGCGATGCAGCTTTGCTTCTCCTATGTAAATTGTATGAGAATAAAATGCATAGTATTTGAACAAGGAAGACCCAGTCTGAAGAAATCACACTTCTGCTTTATATGCAAATATGACTGATAATGAAGCAACATGATATTGATTGTAACATGTTATAACTATTCTACAGGCAAGGCAAATCTTTGGAGTGTAGAAGTTAAACCCTACCTTGTGATGGAAAACCAAATGTGTCAGGATATTCTATTTAGCAAAATAAAAACAATTCACAATAGCCAAAAATGATATCACTCCCAATGTTAAAATTGGAAAAATTTCAGCAAAATGTGGAAGGTGATGTGTGTTGCATGGAAACTGGCAATGTTCTGAATATGTGCTATGGGTAATGCTTTGACCTCAGATAATGTCTTGTGATAATGTTACATGAGGACCCTGATTGGCCAGAAAAACCATCATGATGTCCAATGTCTCATTTGTAATAATTACAAGTCATATTACATGGAATGGATTCAACCAGTGTCTCTGCTTTTAAGAACTTACAGTTTAGAGCTGTAGAGAGGCATGGAGACACTTGCTAAGCATTCAGCCTTTTTGGAGTGCCTGCTGGTATCAGTTAAGTTCCCAGTGGTGGTATGATATCCATACAATGTCAGGTTGAGAGTTGTCTCACAAGGCAATTGTGCAATTTCAATGGGCATGTGTATTCTGAAATGTAAACAACAAATTGTTCAGTTCCAACCAGAAAATGGTTCTTTGTTTTTCTGTATGGGGAGTACAGGCAGGACGCACATTTATTAACCAAAATCAACAGTCCTTGATAAGGTAATGGTGAGCAGCAACCTTAAAATTCTACAGCCCATCGGGTGAAGATTGTCTCCCAGTGCTGTTCGATGTTGACTATTGCATTATTGTTTTGCTGAAATGAGTCAACTGATGGATATTGTTCAAAGTCCATTGAGTGTTCTCCGTGGCAAGCAGTGGGATTTGTAGACTGTGCTTTATCTCTTACCAATTTGAAAAATAAAACCTTTAAAATGCAGTTATTCTTAATAGAAAGGATGGCACAGTGCCTCAGTGGTTAACACTGCTGCCTCACAGCGCCAGGCACCCAGGTTTGATTCCATCCCTTGGCAACTGTCTGTGAGGAGTTTGCACATTCTCCCTGCGTCTGCATGGGTTTCCTTAGGGTGCTCTGGTTTTCTCCCACAGTCCAAAAATGTGCAGATTAGGTGGATTGGCCATGCTAAATTGCCCAGATTGTCCGGGGATGTATAGGTTAGGTAGATTAGCCATGGGGTACGCAGGGTTGTGAGGATAGAGTAGGGGGATTGGTCTGGGTGGGAGGTGCTTTGCAGGATTGCAGGACTTGATGGGCCAAATGGCCTGCTTCCACACTGTAGGGATTCTATGAAAGACACTCTGAAGTATAATTTGTGATAAAATTCCAATTGTTAATATCAAGACTGCTTGACTAGAATTTACAACATAATCTACAAACTGCAGTTTCCATCCACCACAGCGTCCCACTCTCGAGAACTAATGTTCAGATATCTATTTCTCCACATCAGGGCACAACATAAAAACATTTTTGTGTGGATTAAAGTGTTTATTCTGGCGATTCTGTCGCATATTGTTGCACGTCTTAATGTTTAATCGTGATTCGAACCAAAACAAAATTCAGAAGCTGCTAATAATGAATCCCACCTGGCTCTTGTAAGCTTCTCATGATTTCCATGTTGTACTGACCTCTGATTCCACCTAGCCAGCACGAAAAGGGGAGATCTTGTGATGGAAATTTCTTCTGTCTTCATCCGCTGACACAGCTCCTTGCCTCCGTACATTAATGAGCAAGACACAAATAAGTCCTCATAGCTACAACAAGAGAAATAAAGATAAAGTCAATTTGGGCATTCCTGATTTGGCAACATCACAGTTCAGCTTTAACTCAAAGATTGGTTAAATTAATGATGAAAAATATTCAGACCACCACAGGTTCATTAACATTGAACTGAAAGGAACTACGCTAGAATGATAACATTGAAAGAAGGATAATTGGCAGCATTTTAATTTAACCAAAGATAATTGTTAACAATGGAATTCCATACATGGATTGAAAATAATGGGATGTCTGTTCGTAGTCTGCCAGTCTCTGAATGTAAATAAATGAAAGCAGGAAGGAAGAGGTAGTGTCCTCTGACATAACTTTAACTCTTTGAATTAACTTTTCCTCAAACAATGAATATGACAGACTAAGAAATCTAACTGGATATTGCAATGATAATGAATTGGTAAGCTACTTAAAGTATGCCATTTTGAAGTTGCTAAGTTGGGGCTGTTCAAAAACTGCAATGCATGAGAAAATATGTAAGTTCCTTTTTTAGTGGTTGTAATATAGAAAACATGACATGTAGGTGGCACGGTGGCTCGGTGGTTAGCAACGCTGCCTCACAGTATCAGGGACCTGGGTTTGATTCCAGCCTTGGGTGACTGCTTGTGTGGAGTTTGCACATTCTCCCTGTGTCTGTGTGAGTTTCCTCCCAAAGATGTACAAGTTAGATGGATTGGCCATACTAAATTGCCCATAGTGTGCAGGCTAGGTGGATTAGCCATGGGTTATGTGGGGGTAGAGGGATGGGTCTGAGTGGGATGCTTTGGACTCAATGGCCTACATCCATGCTGTGGGGATTCAATGAACACAGCAAATTCTTGCAACCAACAGTATGACTGTAACCAGAAAATCTGTTTTTTTTTTAGATGTTGGATGAGAGATACATATTAGCCAGGAAAATTCTACTGCACTCCTTCAAAGAATGCCATGTCCAACAGAGAAAGTAGACAAGTTTAAAGTCTCATCTGAAACTCAGCACCTCAAATAATACAGCTCTCTCTCAGTAAAGCATTGTAAAATCAACCTGGGAGTAGATGGTCAAGCTTCTGGGTTGGGTCTTAAACCAACAACCTTCCACCTCAAAGATGAGAGTACAATTCACTGAGTGAAGGTATGATTATTTCAGGAAGAAAGATAATTCAGCTCACCTTACAGTCCAGGCACTGGGGATTCCATGCACAGCATAAATGTTGAAGTTCAAAGGTGTGCTACTTAGGTGTGCCTTTACTGCAGATACAGTTTCGATGGCACCAACATGGGCAACTTGATAATCAGTGTTAAAGTTGTTGCAGTAGACGTTTACAAGCTGTGAGACTGCAGCAGTTAATTCATGGACTGCTCTTACTAGTGAACCTAGAATGTAGAAGAAGCTTTAAAAAATGTTCTGAGGAAGTGGGCAATAACAGCATTTACTGCGTGTTCCTCGTTGTCCTGACTTGTTACGGTGCAATGGTTTGCTAAGACATTTCTGAAGGCAACCTTGGTTAGCGTGTGATTGGAGTTACGTATGGCTAGATCCATAAGGAAAACAAATTTGCTTCCGTGAAGGCTGCTTACAAGCTAGCTGGATTTTTATGATAATCTGACACATTTTACTAACTTGAATTCAAATGTATGAACTTCTACAGTGTGAATGTTAGATTTTACTCACTTCTGTATTACTAGCCTAGTAATGTGCTACAACACATAAAGTACAGCAATAGTCTGGAGTGGTCAATAATATCAGTGACCGGTGGAAAGTAATCAGAAGAAATTTTGTTAATTTACTTGAAATCTAAATTATATCTTATTACATTTTATTATCATTGTACTGGCAGAGTGGCCCGAAATGTTACAAGAACCCAAGCTTTCACAAATATCATTTCTTAAAGACAAGACAACTGGAACTGGACATTTGCCATTCCAAAGTATTGCAATGCCTCTTTTTTTGAAGTTCTGTCAAATTTCTGCCCATTGCTGAACTTGATCATTCTTGTTGATCTGTAAAGACTATTCATATCCCATCAATGATAAAAGGTACTGCAGATGCTGGAGAATCCGAGATAACAAGCAAGGGGCTGGATGAACACAGCAGGTCAAGCAGCATCACAGGAGCAGGAAAACTTGACGTTTCGGGCCTAAACCCTTCATCAGAAATGGGGGAGGGGAAGAGGGTTCTGAAATAAATAGGCTCAGTTCGCAACAAACAACTGCACCTCCCAGTCGCGAACCATTTCAACTCCCCCTCCCATTCCTCAGATGACATGTCCATCCTTGGCCTCCTGCAATGCCACAGTGATGCCACCCGAAGGCTGCAGGAACAGCAAATCATATTCAGCCTGGGAACTCTGCAGCCCAATGGCATCAATGTGGATTTCACAAGCTTCAAAATCTCCCCTCCCCCAACCGCATCCCAAAACCAGCCCAGCTCATCTCCACCTCCCTAACCAGTTTTTCCTCTCACCCCAAGCCACACCCCCATCTCCTATCTACTAACATCAACCCGCCCCCTTGACCTGTCCGTCCTCCCTGGACTGACCTATCTCCTCCCTACCCCCCTACCTACACTCACCTTTACTGGCTCCATCCCCGCCTCTTCGACTTGTCTGCCTCCTCTCCATCTATCCTCTCCTCTATCCATCCTCTATCCGCCTCCCCCTCTCTCCCTATTTATTTCAGAACCCTCTTCCCCTCCCCCATTTCTGATGAAGGGTTTAGGCCCGAAACGTCAAGTTTTCCTGCTCCTGTGATGCTGCTTGACCTGCTGTGTTCATCCAGCCCCATGCTTGTTATCTCATATCCCATCAATGTCTTTTCCTAATGTTCCCTTGTTCCACTATATCTGTGTTCAATTCCTCTGCATCTGACCTTCAGCATATTCCATCCCTCTTTCTGTAATTTGAAAAGAGACCTTTTAACTAGCTGGGTCCTACATTCTATACCTCCCCACCACTCCTCAAATATCTTCCCTCGCCTCTCTATCGCTAAGCTTATTTATCAAAGTGTCCAGTGACCAAGTTTTCCATTGCCTCTGTTCATCCCTTTACTATCTCCGTGTGTGTTTACCCTGTGTGGAATTGTGATGCACCTTTTGAAGAACTTTAATTACAGGCACTAAATAAATGCACGTTCATATTGTCATCGTTGGTGTTACTTCCAAGTGTGAAAGAACACTCCCCGCCCCCCACAGAAGTAGCATTGAGGTGAAGTGAAATCCATCTGATAATCTCCCATATGGCCCTCTGCTTTCCCTCCCAGAATGGCTGTAAATATATAGTCAGTTTGTTGTTTTCTCTAATAGATTTGGACAGGTTAATGCTCTGCATGCAGTACACAGACAAAAGCTTAGTTTCCAAAATATTAATTTATCCAGTCAGGTTGCTGATCGATTTCTTGTTTGAGGTTTGCTTCATACCACAGTATTTTCATTTTTTATTTCACTGATGGTATCAGTTGGCTCAACGTGGACTGCTCTAAACAGTAACCTTCTAATTGAGGCTGTGCTGTTACTGAGAAGTGCCAAGCACACTGAGTGAACTAGAAGACACATTGTTCTCACAGCAGTTATGGATGATTGATTGAGGAAGCTTGGTATGACACTCACACCCACCACTCAATTAGCTGAGGAATAGTGCCAAATAAAGATAGCATTTTAGAAAAATGAATGACAAAATATCAATTATCATTCGCCAATCCCAGTTCCAGTAGTAGTCATGGTATGACCTAGCAACTTAGAGGTTATGCGTTCAAGTGCTGGTATGGCAACTTCAGAGGTTGGTTTAGCTCAGTTAAGGTTGGTTTACAAAGCAGTAATGTTGCCAACAGCATGGGTTCAATCCGCAGACCGTTTGAGTTTACCACGAAGGGCTCTCTTTCTCAATCTCTCCCCTCGCCTGAGGTTAAATGACCGCCATCTCTCTCTAATGAGACAGCAGCCCTATGATCTGGTAAGACAATGGAAGTTTCCATTCCAAATGGAATTCAATAAACTTGGTGAATTCTGAGCTATAATTGATCAACATTGACTGTTTTGTAAAAACCCAACTGGTCTGTTATATGTTCTGTCGGGAAGGAACATGCCACCCTTTGTGACTATGGGCTCACGTTACACAGTCCTCAAAGCAATAAGGTTTGATCAGTAGATGCTGACTTGGTGGTGTCATTCAGAGATGAAAACGAATGAAGAAAACTGGGCAATTAAACCACTTTAGTGTGCTCAGCATAAACAAGCATGCATGAGTACGTAAAATATTACATTTTTACCTTGTTGGTACTGCAGTTGGACTGTATGAAATGAAGTCTGAAAGTGGAAAAGACATGATATCTAATCAGTTACTGAAAAAAATTCTCTTAATCTAAATTCAGATCTTTAGGAGTTTCCATTACTAATGAAGATACATTAATTCAAACAGATGCTGGAGGTTATGTTTGGTTACATGTGCATTGGTATGCTTAACTTACCTGACTCTCAACCTTTTAAAAAGAATTTATTCGCTGTTTGCATCAACTTTAAAATGATCAGAATAATGTTGTGCAACTGAGTTTCTTGCACTGTGCGTAAACAATAAACTGAATGCATGAAGGGTATCCAGTATGTGTAATAAAAGCTCCAGAGATTTTTAAAAAATCAGCCAGACAACTGAACTAAAGAATATAGATTGTGAAACAAGACTGATACTTATCATTGAGACCAATAATACTTTTGTTGGGGAAGGTCAGAAATCACACGAAACCAGGTTATAGTCCAAAAAGTTTATTTCTGAGGAAGTGTCACCAGACCCGAAATGTTAACTCTGAATTTTTCTTCACAGATGCTGCCAAACCTGCTGAGCTTTTCCAGCAACTTCTGTTTTTAAAACTAAGATGCTGTTAAATATCAGTTAGAAGGTTTTAATTGATTAATATGTATATGTAAATCCCCAAATTCCTTTTGAGTCACAGCCCTGAGAGAACTAAAGGTTTTATCAGTGTAAAGAAGAGGTGACATTTTAGGTCAGACAATGCATGTTAGGTGTGAGACCTTGTTTAGAATCTGTTTGTGTTTTAGTTTGGAGTCAGGCTGGTTTTATTTCTAAAGTAGGAATTTATAAAATGTCATGTTGACTGACTGTCTATAAATTGTGTGCTTTTTGAACAAAATAAAATGTATCTGCAAATACAAATTCACCCCATAGATTCACGAGTGTGTATGTGTGTATTGTGAGTATGTGCGTGCGTGCGTGTGCGTGTGTGCGTGAGAGAGAGGGAGGGGGAGAGAGAGTGTGTGTGAGTGAGTGATGAGGAGGAACAAGACAGACACCTGAAGGTGTTGAAGGATGTCCTCATAGGAACAGGATATGATGCTCAAATCATCGATTGCCAGTTCCAACGTGCCACAGCGAAAAACCATAATGACCTCCTCAGAAGACAGACACGGGATACGTCCAATAGAATACCCTTTGTCATCCAGTACTTCCTGGGAGCAGAGAAACTAAGCCATGTTCTTCGTAGCCTTCAACACATTATCAATGACAATGAGCACCTTGTCAAGATCTTCCTCAAGCTTCCACTTCTCACCTTCAAACACCGCCAAACCCTAAACAGACCATTGTTCGCAGCAAACTACCCAGCCTTCAGGGCAACATTGACCACAACATCATACAACCCTGTCATGGTAACCTCTGCAAAACATGTCAGATCTTCGACATAGGCACTACCATCACACGTGGGAGCACCACCGACTGCGTGCACGGCAGATACTCATGTGACTTGGCCAATGTTGTATATCTCATACACTGCAGGCAAGGATGCCCCAAGGCATGGTATATTGGTGAGACCATGCAGACGCTAAAACAACAGATGAATGGATGCCGCACAACAATCGCCAAACGGTAATGTTCCCTCCCAGTGGGGGAACACTTCAGCGGTCAAGGGCATTTGGCCTCGGATCTTTGGGTAAACGTTCTCCAACGTGGACTTCGGGATACACAGCAAAGCAGAGTCGCCGAGCAGAGGCTGGTAGCCAAGTTCAGTCCCCATGAGGAAGGCCTCAACCGGGATCTTGGGTTCATGTCTCTCATTCTCTCTCTCACACACACACACACACACACACACACACACACACACACACACACACAAAGATGTGAATCTATGGGGTGAATTTGTATTTGCAGATACATTTTATTTTGTTCTAAAAGCATACAATTTGTAGAGAGTCAGTCAATATGGTGCTTTACAAATTCCTACTTTAGAAATAAAACCAGCCTGACTCCAAACTAAAATACAAACAGATTCTAAACAAGGTCACACACCTAACATGCATTGTCTGACATAAAATGTCACCTCCTTTACACTGATAAAACCTTTAGTTCTCTAGGGACCGTGACTTGAAAGGAATTCGGGGATTTACATATACATATTAATCAATTAAAACCTTCTAACTGATTAAAGATTTAGCAGCATCTTAGGTCTGCTCAGTACATCCTCATCAACGGTGTGAACCCTTGATCTTTTACTTATAAATTCTGTGTCTGATACTACCACTCTCACTAACATCTGAGACTCCGAAAGCTTGTGTTTTCAAATAAACCTGTAGGACTATAACCTGGTGTCATGTGATTTCTGACCTTGTCCACCCCAGTCCAACACCGGCACCTCCACATCTACAGGGGAAGAGGATGAGTTAGGATTTTCCCATTTCTGATTGTCTCAACAAGCCTCCCAGAGGGGAATGTAGATTGGTTCACCAGAGGAGGAGACAAGAAGATATATTTGTCATTCCCATCCAGTTTTTCTTGTTGTAAGTGCCAAATTCATTTAGCCTCAGACAAAGATGTATGCAGGAATTGGTGCAGCAAGGTTTTGTGATTTATGGAAGTAGTCTTTATCGAAGTTGGCATTTAACCCAACATCAACATAATTCTCAATCTGGTGGCACTTAGTTTCCTTGGGCAGAATTACATAACATGATTCAAGAATAACCCAGGACACAAAGCCAAGATGGAGAAGTACATGTAAACTTTGGTCACATGCAAATTTAGAGCTAATCATGAACATTAGAATGTCCTGTCCAGGAATTCATAGTTAAATACTCCTCTTGTTGGGGGGGAGCGCCATATTGTATGAAGGAAATATACAATATTATAACCTTTATTGGGAACATATGAACTTATGAATTGGGAACAGGAGTAGGCCGCTCAGTCTTTCAAATCTGCTCCACCATGGTAAACTGATTTTTAACTAAGCTCTATACTCTTGCCAACCCTTGATAACCTTTCACCCTGTTGCTTTTCAAGAATCTATCTACCTCTGTCTTAATAATATTGAAACATTCTGCTTCCTTTTTTTTGAGGAAGAGGCTTTCAAAGACTCATGGGTCTCTGAAAGAAAAAAAACTTTTCTCCTCTTTATTTATGACATGTTAGTTTTAAACAGTCAGCTCAAATTCTAGATTCTGCCACAAGAGGAAGCATCTTTTCCACATCCATCCTGTCCACATTTCCTCAGGAACTTAAATGTTTCAATCAAGTCATCTTTTACTCTTCTAAACTCCACTGGATGCAAATCTAGCCTGACTAGCTTTTCCTCATAAGGCAACATGCCCTTTCCAGGTATTAGTCTGATAAATCCATCTGTGAATACCTTGTAATGCTTCAGAGGCATATAATAATATCTTAAACAGATCCCAAGCTATGTCATTAGTGGGTTATCAAACACTGTTTAACAGTGAGATAACAAGGTGTGGAGCTGGATGAACACAGCAGGCCAAGCAGCATCACAGGAGCAGGAAAGCTTGACGTTTCGGGCCTAGACCCTTCATCAGAAATGGGGGAGGTTTAACCCCACTGCAAAGCCTCTTCTAAGGATGCCAACCCTGAAGAAGTTACCCTCCTCCCTCCGGATAAACCTCAGGGAATCTCTCTCCCACTACATCTCTCTCATAATCTCTTCGGCCTTGCCTCCTCTCCACCTATCCTCTCCTCTATCCATCTTCTATCCGCATCCCCCTCTCTCCTATTTATTTCAGAGCCCTCTTCCCCTCCCCCATTTCTGATGAAGGGTCTAGGCCCGAAACGTCAAGCTTTCCTGCTCCTATGATGCTGCTTGGTCTGCTGTGTTCATCCAGCTCCACACCTTTTTATCTCGGATTCTCCAGCATCTGCAGTACCTTTTATCTCATTTAACAGTGAGAGATGTGTAAATAGATATTGGGAGTTGTAATGAAAAACAAATGGATAGACTTAAGTGAGTACTTTAAATGAAGAATATTAAAAGGGTGCAGATTTAAGCCTCAATTTAATATCACAACCAATAACGTATGGACCCATTAGCTCTGTATTATTGCACAATACAAGATATTGAGGATAGAACTTGACTTCAGAAAGTTTAAAGGCTGAGTAGGCTTAACCCAGGTTCTGAAAATATGGCTTATATTTTTGTAGATAATTGCATCAATGCCAGGAGATGGATCTAACCTCGACATTGCTTCAGCATCTGTGGCACACATCAACACATCGCTGAAATACACAAGTCAGGAGGGTGGCAAAATGTTTAATTCGACGCTCAAGCAGATTACACCCCTGTAGAGTTGGGGAAAAGAGAATGATTACTCACATGATGAGCAGACACAAACTGTGTTACCAGGTGTCCTCATAACAGGCAACTTGTGATATACAGAGATTTCTGAAGACACTCAGCAGTGTCATGTCAGCCAGGGAATTATGTAACAAGTCCCCATGAAAACACATCATCATTTCCTGTTCGTGTGACACTCTCCTGAACATTCTGTTTCAGTCACAGAGCCTAGTTTAAAGATAAGTTTGCTCCATAACTTTCAAAGGCGTCATGAAAGTTTGCATATTTTTATCTTCATCCCACCATTTACATCTAAACCCTTCAGCAGTCTAGGCCCTAAACTCTGGAAATCTCTAAATCTGCACCTTCTTAACATTCTCTCCACCTTTAAGGTACTCATTAACATCTATCTATTGCTTTGGTTATCTCTCCCAGTCTCTCTACATTTTTCTCTCACTGTTAAATGTTGTCTGCTGCCCAACTTGTGACATACCTTGGGACGTGTTAGTATGCTAGAGGTGCCATTTTAATACAAGTCAGCACTGTCCTTGGTATAGTACAGTATATACGTACTTACATGAGGGATTAGGTTCTTTCCCTAACAATGTTTTCAGACTGTGGGAAAAGATACTATAATTGAATGTTGTGTCTCCATAATCTGGCGCTCTCCAGCCTGGCAACCAATGTAGTCTGACATCTGCAGTATGGTTCCATTTTGGTTCATGTAGGGTCACTGTGCAGGTCACATGGTCATGGAGTACACATTTCCCTTTATGTGTTCTCATTAGGTTCTGTGAAATGCTTTTCTTTCTGCCTGGAATAATTCAGAACTTTCTTGCTGGACCCTTTGCAAAAAAGGTTTATTTTGTTCCTTACAGATCGGCTTTAAAAAACTACATCAACTTCACCCAGGAGCAAATGCCTTTGGTGCCATTTAAAAGTTCCCATGCTGACTCTGAAATGTGCCCTCCCGTAGTCCAAAAAATTGTCTAACCTGTTGGTCCTGAGCCTACTGGATGATGGAGGTACGACGTGTAGCTCATAGCACATCATGAACTTCCTCCTCAAACACAATAGGAATCTGCAAAGGTCATGACTCAATTCTAGATGGATTGCCTGCTGCCTGTTGCAAGGAATCAATGGACAACACGCTAGAGGTGACAGGAAGATGACAAATGCGAAAAAGTCAAATATGAACAGATTGCCCTGGGCCAGACAAATTCAGACATGAATGTCAGAACAGGTTTCTCATGTTCTATTCACCTCACCGCCCCAATTCAGTTCCTGTAGCTTTGCAGAGACGCTGAGTCTAACACTGTGGACGCAGACTGCCAACTTCAACATCAATAATGAGTTGATGATTATTTATCAGATATAATCTTGAAAAGGAAACAATTTGCAAGGCAGTGGAGAAAGAGTCGGGGTGGGGGGGAAATGAGCCTCAACCTGCAAGAAGATGATGCAGCCACAATGGGCCGAATTGGCTGCTTTCTTGCTGTAAGATCCTGCACTGGGGCAGCAAGGGAACATTATTTTCCGATAATACGGCTGCAAGAAAATTCCCCGTGGGCGTGGGGTTGATACTGGTGGTGATGAGAGACAATATCACTTACCATTACCCGTGAAACAAGACTACCTTTACGAGATTTCCCTCATGACTCCAGGCTAAGATTTTTATGTTGGCTGCAATCTTTCAAGTGAGGTTCTGACGAAGGGTCACCAGGCCCAAAACATTAACTGTGCTCTCTCTCCGCAGATGCTGCCAAACCCACTAACTTTTTTTTCCCAACATTCTCTGTTTTACTTTCAGGTGAGGGGGTGCCTTGGACAGGACACCCAGTTATGGCTTTTTCCCCCAGCTACCCGTGATTGCCAGCCTATGTCAGTCAATGGTAGGTCACCATCTAGTGGCCAACGTGAGATATTCAGACCTAGAATGAGCTGCCATTTTGACAGCTTGCGTAGTCAGGTGGCATGTTAAGCACATCAGACAACCATGTGCTGGAGATTGTTTGTTTAATTTTGAACCTCTTGTTCACTATTAACATACTTCTCAGGCATGCATCTATCATTCCGCAGCGCCAGTTCTGCTTACCAAAAGTGGCCCACTAGGCACTCGCATTCCACGCCCGGCTCCAAGCCAGCAAGTCGGGCTTCTTACCCATTTAAAGTTTGAGTATAGGTTGAGATTGTTTCGGCCCCGAGACTTCTAATCATTCGCTTTACTGGGTAAAACTACATTGGAAACTACAATAACCACTGCTTGATGAATGGGAATGCCATTTCAATGTCAACTTATCCACTGTGTAACTCCAGAGAATAGAACTAGACAACACTCAAGAATGAGGAGAATGACTCTTAGTTGAGATTACATGTGTCAGTAGGGATTCCAGGATCCCCTTGGAATCTCCAGACAACTACATGAATCTGTTGTGAGCAAACCAATGGGAAAATCACTGGGGCAAAACCTTTCTTTGGAAAGAATTTTTTGAGCATTTTTGTTCAATAGTTATAGAAATATCAGACATGAGCAATCAGGATGCTTAATTGTTCAGCTAGCTAATGCAGAGCAGAACATTCTGGTATTGGAGGTGACAGTCCTGGAGGTGTGAACATAATTAGTTGGGATAGTGGTGTCCCAGGACCCCACTGTCTTCCTACTACCAATGGAATTACCTTCTGAACAAATAGGATAATGTGTGACCTTCTGACTCTGCACACAGGTGAGACCCTTAAGGGGTTAATGCATGTCTACTTAAGGATCTCTGCAGGGCCTGTTCCTGTTTGGCTTGCAATTATCTCAAGTCCAGGAAGGATAAATAAGAGAAGGCTCACTTGACAATGCACTAATTTATATACGATTGAGGGTATAGATGTAAGTTAGGTAGATGACTGCTGACATATGACCCCCTGCCTTTGCTCTTGATCCATTAACACCCCCCAACCCTTTTCTTGTGACCACCAACTGCAGAAAGCTTCCTGCCCCCACACCACTGCCAATTCACTTAGCTGTATCCTCGATCGTCACAATCCTGGTTCTCCTTCTAACAGCAGCCATGACCCCATCTGTGGCACTGCTGTGGGTGAGAGTTGCTAGCCTCTGACTGGCTAGCAGCTCTCCTTGGGTGGGACTTCTGCCTTCATAAACCTGATGATACAATATCTCCTCTAAGCTTTTTCCCCGTGTTCATTACTCATATATTCATGAATATAGTTACATTTACCATTATCCCATCTCAGCCAAGTCTCTGACTTCCCAAATTTAAACAGTCTGATGGTTTCATTACTCTGCCTGTTCACATTCTCTCTGGGGAAGTTGGAAGATTGGGTAGATCGTTGTCTTGAAGACTGTCGATCTTGATTCTATTCTTAACTGTGTGAGGTCTCTAAATTCTGTTGAAGCTGGAGGACCTTTCATCTCATGGATGTTCTTTGTGGAGGGCAGCTTTCTTGTTGAACCAGGCAACTGCAGTATTCCCACATCTTGGGACCTTTAATTTCGTGAACTCCTTTTGTTGAGGGTGGCTTCCTGGTTGAAACAGGCACTTGCTGTTTTGCAGTATTCCGGATCTCTGAGCTGGGTGACTTCCTTCTCACCATGTCCTGAATCCATGGTGGTTTATCATCCCATCTCAGTGGTGGGTTTTATGGAGCTGTATGCACCCATCTTCCACATGCGCAAACAAATCCTCATTCTCAAACTGCTGACAAATCTGTGCTGATGCGCGTAGATCATGCATCACAACTTGTTGGTCAGGTGGGAGAGTTTCTTTTGTCCCTGGTGGTTGTTTTACTTGTGAATGCTAAATGTCCACCTCCCCAGTTGTACAGCTGAAGTAATGCTCCTTTCTTGGCATTGCCTCTGTCACTGGTACAGAATATTCTTCGTTGGAAATAGAAGAAATTAGTCTATTTAAACCTGCCTATTTAAACCTGACATCAGATTAGAGTCTGCCATAACTTGTTTCCCAGTCTGTTTCCATCTGAGTGACTTCAGTAAACAACAGTGAGCTGAAGTGTGCTTATTAGCTTTCTCGTCATTTATGACTCCTCACAAACTTTGCTGAGTCTTGTCTTCTGATGATGAATGGAAAATATTACTGCTAACCCCATATAATCGCACATTTCTATCCTGTTGACTATATGAAATAATTCTTTTATGTCAACACATCTAATGTCAGTGAGTTATGTCCTGTTTTTGGATACTTCCATGAGTCTAGGGAGTGCTAGGAAAGTGTCATCTGGTCATCTCTTGACTGGTTGTTCACTGTTTAACATTTCTTTGGTCTGTGCTTCCAAGTTTCCTTGAACAGTTATGGCATGATAAGATGCTTCTTTGCCAGTTGTCTATTGACAGTAACTCGTATTAGTATCTTTGTCATTTGAAGAATATTGCAGTGAAAATATGCAAACATGCTCAAGAGTGAGAATTCTTTATTGTGAAGTACAAATATCTTTTTCTATTTATCTGACAGCCCCTGTGTTACAGAGTTGCTTGTAGCATACCTTGAATCGTTAAAGTTTTAACTTCTGGACCATATAATTGCATTGTTGTGGGCTATAAACAGGGTATTTCTCCTAGAAATACCTGTGCTTTTTCTTCTATTGTGGCCTGTTCTACCTCATTGATTTCTTTGTATGTATGCATTTATTTGACATTTTGTCCTTTGTAATTGTGTCCTATTTCTACATATCTTTTGGAATTGACCTACTTTTATTTTTAACCGATGAAGCTTTTTTTTTAGTAGCTGGGCACTGCTTATCCCTGTGAGATTTCTTTGATCCACAACATTGACACTGATTCTTAGTAACTGCTGTCTGGCCTACTGTCATGTGAGTACTTAGATTCTTTTGTACCTCAGACACTCAAAAGATTCTGCTGATCTCTTGTGATAAGGTTGATCCTCTCCTTTGGGGATCAACCTATGTTCCTTTTGGAGTCCTGCTTCACTCACCAAATGAATGGCTTTCTCCAATGTCAAATATTTCTCAGGCTCTGATAAAGTTGACAAAGACTCATCAATAATTCCGACAACAATTCTGTCACTTACAACTTCCAAGCTCCATGGTGATGTTTATTTTCCCCCAATCTGCAGAGATCATCAAGTAAATTATTTATAGGTTCGCCCAGTTGCTTGACTGTTCAGTAAAATTATATTATTCCCAAGAATTGTATGTGTTGTAAGATAATTGTCAAAAGCTTGAAGAGTTTCATCAAAAGTATTTATTGGTTATTTGTGGAACTATAAAGTCATTGATTATTATCCCAATTGAATGCAGTAAAATATTTACTTGTTCAGCTTTTTATTTAGTATCTAGTTTGGAAGTAGTTGTGCATTCTTTAAAACTGTTTTCTCAAATACATCCAATTCAGTATTCTATTGTCCCATCACTGAATTTAAATCTTCCTGGCAATATTATTTCTGCAGCCATGTCTTCCTTTTCTTTTCTTAATTTAACTTCTTTTAATTCTGCCATATCTCAATGTTGCTTCGTTATCCCTGGTTTGCAATATTTCAGTTCTGCTACTGTGAACCGCTGTTCAGGAGGTTTTTACAATGCTTCTGCAGTCAAAATGGAGGATTCCATATTCTGAAATTAAAAGGGAGGATTCTTGCCTCTTCACTTTTTGTTAGCCTAACATCTAATTCTCATATTTAATGAGTAATTTCCAATGCCTGTGGTTTTAAAGAAAATCCTGTTCTCTCAATGGCTTCACTGTATTAATTCCAGTCCACCTCTTTAATGGATTTCCCAAGTTGATGAGCATTGTCTGCTAGATTGCTAATCATTCTTATTGCCCTATAGATACGTCCTAGATGAGTCCCCATGCATGTGGTCTTAATAAATTCTTCCCAACTTTCCTGTGGTTTAAATAACGTACCTCCTGCCTTCTTCTGCAGTCTCACTAGTCTTTCCATTTACTTCTTCTTTAGACTTTATTAGTTTAGGCTTTGAAATTTCCACATTATTGTCATAATTTTGGCTTTGAAACATTCCTGATGCTGCAGCCTCATTTTAAGGTTATTTCTGTGGTCTTTGACTATGTAGCCCTGTTTCATGGAGTCCATCTGTTCATGTTGAATTGAAAATACTCTGTCTACTTCTGGTTTTCTTATCCTGTAACTGTATTATAGTTTCCCCTTGCTCACCTGGGATTTCACACTCTCTGGCTGAATCTTGACTCAAGGCTATTCTCTCCATTCATTGCCTCACACTGCAATCCGAAATATCCTAGCTCCATGTATTTTCTTGCTCACGCTTGCTTCTGCACTTCTTTTACCAGGACTGAAATGCTTTTTGCGATTGCTTGCAAATTCTGTCTTGTTGAACCTTGCAACAAGTTGCTCTTCGGCAGGTTTTTCCAGTGTTCAGCATTTCCAGCCTTCTTAAGGCTGCACATGAAGATTTTTTCAAAGAGGTTCATTGACAAGGATGTTGCAAGGGTAGCAGGGTTTGAGCTATAGAAAGAGACTGAGTAGGTTGGGGCTGTTTTCCCTGGAGCAACACAGGCTGAGGGGTGACCTTATAGAGGTTTATAAAATCATGAGGGGCGTGAATAAGGTAAATAGACAATGTCTTTTGCTGAGGGGAGGGGTATCCAAAACTAGAGGGCATAGGTTTAAGGTGAGAGGGGAAAGATTTAAAAGGGACCTAAAGGGCAACTTTTTCATGCAGAGGGCAGTGTGTGTATGGAATGAGGTGTCAGAGGAAGTGGTGGAGGCTGGTAAAATTACAACATTTAAAAGGCATCTAAGATGGCTATATGAATAGGAAGGGTTTAGCGGGATATGGACCAATTGCTGTCACATGGGAATAGATTTATTTAAGATATCTGGTCAGCATGGACAAGTTGGACTAAAAGGTCTGTTTCCCAGCTACACATCTCTATGACTCTAAAACTCAGTGGAGTCTGCACTATTGCTCACCAAGTTGTATGATGGATTCTCACCACAGTCACCTTGGTGAAAGATACATCAGTTAGATCTGCGGCCGTCATCCTCCTGTTAGATTGGAATCTAAAGGACCTATCTAGTCTGGTATAGTAGAGGAAAGCCACTTGATTATCTGTCAAGAAGAGGCTCCTATATAAAGAAAGCTGTAGGTTCCTGCATCATAGCAATAGGGTAGAAGTTGCATCGATATGTAAGAAGTTATTACTAAGACTATGAGGGATTAGGTTTAAATTTACATCTATCTCATTTAAGATCAAGAGCCATTCTGCCACCTAAGTTTATACGATGCCCTCATACTGGATGGTACTTATTAGACTCCTCAGCTTTAACCTTTCCAAACCTGACACCTTAAAAATGGAACAGCTTGTGACTTCAAGACAGTTTAATCTTTTTGTTTGTTTACAGAAGTGAATGTTTACAGGATATTAAAGATTCTGGGGAAGAATTCTGTGAATATTACATTTTGTCGTATCTCTCAGCATGCCCCCGAAACACTGGATGAGATCGCTGGATGGAGACAATGGGGGACATACCACTGTTTGGAGAGATGAGGAGAGCTGGATGTCCCTGCTTGTAGAGAAGACCAATCAGGCACTTGAAAAGTCAACAGCAGGTCGTCCCCTGCAATCAACGATCTCAGGGGGCTAAAATCCTGCTTGCTGGAACCAGTCAGCCAATGATATGCTGGTAGCTCCACTTAAAAGGATGCAGGTCAGAGGTCAGTGATGGCGGGAGGGGAGGATTGGGATTTAGAAGGAGACCAGCACCAAGGGCAGAAGGTTCTCACTCCGTGAGATCCACTCTTTCCGAATGCCACGTCCATCTATCAAGTCCTGAGTGTCTTTGAATAAGGAATCCCTTCCCTCTGGTAACCTACAAACAACCTTTCACAGGTTTGCTTGCTGTTTTTCACATGTGCTGAACTCTTGCCCACAAGGTTTAATGTCAGTGGTAGTGAATGAAGCCATTAAGTGGATATTAATTGACCGCTTGAGGGCCCTAATTGGCAATGAGGTGAGGATCCTGTCCATGGCCCTACTTACCATGTTCTTAATCAGGGTGGATGCAGGAAGGTCACAGAGCTACCATGAGTCACCCTCCAACTTGGTTAAATGCTCTGCCACCCACTGAGCTCACTACCAGGGAATAAACAAGATTCTGCCCCACGGTGTGTGCAAGGAACTATGAAGGGCAACCATTGCATTGTTTTGGGGAGGGAAATGATTTCCAGGACACTAGGCAAATTGCTTACCTCACCGCAAACAATATGATCAAATCTTTTGCCTGACAGCTGGCATCTCTTGGGAAGGATGATAGCTCCTACAGTAATACATTGTGTGTGTGTGGGGGGGTGATGGGTAAAATCCTGGAGTGGAACATGGTCCACTGACCTTCTGACCAAATCACACAAGTTGGAATGTTCATTAAAACTTAGGCAATCTTGTCGTAAACATTACTGGACACTAGTATTTTACTGCTCTGGTGAGCTATCTAAATGTGTAGGAAGGGGGTTAATTTGCTAGTTGGGATCTATTTTATAAGAGTTTGACAGCATTAATTCTGTGGAGCGCCATAAGCACCACCAACATTGATGATGCCACTTGTATCTGGGGCAGAAAAGCTTAGGATCTTTGGAGGAGTACACCCTACCATCCAGGTCTTCCTCAAAGCTCCAATGACGATGTCTATTTGTATCAATGGAGTTTGTAAGAATGAGACGTGAACTTATTGACACACGTATGATTTTTAGGAGACTTGACAGTCTAAATGTAGAAAGGTTGATTCCCTTGGAGGAGTCGAGGACCAGAGGGCATAATCTCAGAATAAGAAGCTGCATGTTTAAGATAGAGATGAGGAGGAATTTCTTCTCTCAGAGGATAGTAAATGTGCAGAATTTTTTTACCACATAGGGGTGTTGAGGTTAGCAATTAATTACTTTCAAGACTGAAATAGATGACTTTTTTTTATCAGTAAGGGAACCAAAGGTTACGGGGAAAAGGCAAGAAAGTGAAGTTGAGGTTTAGCAGATCAACCAGGAACTCATTGAATGATGGAGCAGACCCGATGGGCCGAATGGCCCAGCTCTGCTCTGATGTCTTATGGTCTTCCACAACCTGCAACTAATTGCTGCCAATATCTTGATAATTACAAGTGACTCTTCTAGGTACACCAGGAAGTGGTTTGCTTTGCCTACACTGGAACAAACAGGCTCCATTGTTGTAACATGCAAAGAGGACAGAAGCAGCAAACCTATCACATGGTGAGTTTTGACTGCACATACAACACGACTCTTGGTGTCACTGTGTTGTTGCTGAGAGATTCACGTTTTGGCTGCATATGGTGGCGCGCTGTTTGCAGGTTCCCATTCCTAATTGAAAGTGAATCCATGCCTCCAATCTGCTGTCTTTCAGAAAAATAGCTATGGCAGTGATACAAATTCAGGAAATTGTCCCAGTTAGGTTTTGTGTTTCCCATGAATTGCTGTAATTGAACATATTGTATGTTGCCAATGCAGGACATAGGCTCCCTATTATAAATGGCTACTGCTATCCATCTGTGCATGCTCAGGGGAAACATCAACGGGCAGGAGAAGAGTTTTGAAGTCATGATCTTCCCTATGTGGCTTGATTTTAAAACATTTTTTTGTCTGTAATTAAACATGAAAACACTGGACTCGAGCTGCACATTAACACATTGTTGCAAACTATTAATTGGTTGTTGCGAGCTGCTAAAATATTAAAATAAAGACATAAACATATTGGGGGGTGGTGTGCATTTGTTGATTATATTGTGTCACAAGAATTAGTGAAATGGTGTCAGAAAGAATCATGCATTTCATATCACTGTGCACACTCTCTGTTTAAAAACAGCAGCAAACAAATGACTAAATAGTGAGGTGGTTGAATTAATAAGATGAGGTGATGATGGTGAATGTATTTCAGAAGCTTTGATACTGTTCTCTGGAAGACAGCCACGAGTAAGAATTCATTTAGGACCTCATTTTAAAAATTGCAGAATTGGTTGCCGATGGATGATAACTTGTGGGAACCCAAGGGATTTCTTGCTCTAATTTTACATGTGCATGTAGTACTCCACCTAGTGGCGACGCTGACCACAAACCCAGCCACAACTTTACTATTTTGCCAGTCAGCCATTTTATTTTCTTGGCTCACTGGACACCCAAGGGAAACAATGTATAATCAGAGAAGTTGAGCGATTTATTCATAACCAATTCTGCAAGCTGAGATAATGTGTACCTTTTAAAAATTCTCTCCACCTTGGTGAGGCTGAGTTAGACAGCAGGACATTTTGCTGGGTCCTTCCAAAGGTATTTGCAAAATTTCACATTGCATGATGAAGAGCTTGTTTAAGTACTTGTTCCATCCAAGATTCACAGCTTTTCTTCTTGTTCTATTTGCTATAGGAAAGATGTTGTGAGACTCAAAAGGGTTTAGAAAAGATTTACAAGGATGTTGCCAGGACTGGAGGATTTGAGCTATAGGGAGAGGCCGTTTAGGCTGGGGCTATTTCCCCTTGTGCGTTAGGTGCTGAGAGATGACCTTACAGAAGTTTATAAAAATAATGGAAGGGCATGGATAGGGTAATAGCCAAGGTCTTTTTCCCAGGTTAGGGAGTCCAAAACTAGAAGGCTTGGATTTAAAGTGAGAGAGGAAAGATATAAAAGGGAACTAAGGGCCAACTTTTTCTTACAAAGGATGGTGTGTATATTGAATGACCTGCCAGAAGTGATGGTGGCGTCTGGTACTATTACAACATTTAACAGGCATCTGGATGGGTACATGAATAGGAAGTGCTTAGACGGATATGGGCCAAATGCTAGCAAATGGGATTAGATGAATCTAGGATATCTGGTTGCCCTGGATGAGCTGGACCAAAGGGTCAGTTTTTGCGCTGTACAACTCTGTGACTTTATTTGGAGGTGAGGGGATTGTCCTATGAGGGCAGATTGGTCAAAATAAGCCCAAATTCTCCAGAATTGTGGACACTGAGAGGTGACCTCATTGAAATGGATAACTTTCCTAATAAGTGCTTGACAGGGTGCATGGGCAGTGATTGTTTTTCTTGGCTGGAGAGTCCAGAACAAGGTTTAGGGGTTCAGCCATTCACCTACCATCTTATTGAATAGTGACTCAGGCGCAAAGGACTGAACAGCCTACCGCCACTCCTAATTCATATGTTTGTGTGACTGCACTGAGTATACAATTCTTTAATCAATGTGAGACTGGCGAAGGTTGGCGAAGGTTGGCGAAGGTTGGCGAAGGTTGGCGAAGGTTGGCGAAGGTTGTAGCTGCTGAATTGTTGATTGACTGAATGATATCAGTAAATGTTTTTGATAAGGTGGGAAAGAGAAGTTGATGTAGAAGTAGGTCAATGGATAGAATTGCTACTCCTGCATCGAATTTTTTTCTGCTCTGATTCTGCCCCCACGTTTCTCTCCTGATGCTATTTCCTTGCTGGGGCATTGCACCACACACACAAACTACTCTCCAGCATGTTGACCAGCTGCAACCTGGATAAGAAGTGTCAACTTGCCATTTGACCCTGGGGGGCACTGTGGGTAAGCCCTTCCCAAGACCCAAGCAACCCACTGTTCAATTGCTTGTTGGCACTTTGACTGGGGTTGATTCAGTGCATGTGATTTCAATTGCACATTCCACCAGGCACATTGCAAAGGGATAACAAGCATGGGGCTGGATGAACACAGCAGGTCAAGCAGCATCATAGGAGCAGGAAAACTTGACGTTTCGGGCCTAAACCCTTCATCAGAAATGGGGGAGGGGAAGAGGGTTCTGAAATAAATAGGGAAAGAGGGGGAGGCGGATAGAGGATGGATAGAGGAGAGGATAGGTGGAGAGGAGGCACTCTTGTTGTGCACTGCTAGTGTCCCTACCTCTGGGCTGGAAGACTTTGATTCAAGTTCCACCTGCTCCACAGGTGTGTCATAATATGCCTAAACAGGGTGATTAAAAAATATCTGCATGTTGCTTAGCACCTTTCACCCCAATTTCTGCATTTGGTGTGTAAAAGATTTTTTGTAAAATTAAATGTAGTTTATTGAAAATTGTCTATTCCCTGAACAATAAGGCTAAGCCACTGATGAATGGATTGCTTTGCTCTTGCATAGCGACTTCCAAATGTCTATCTGCCAAAGCACTCTGTGATTTACTGTAATTATCAGGGTCAATGCTGCCTGAGTGAATTTTGTCAGCTTCCTGAATAGGGTAAAAGTGAAGATGTTATCTTCAAATGAATGTATTCGTGTGGCAATTTTGAAAAGTGATCACTATGACCTTTGAAGGGTTTTTTTGGCTATCTGAGGTTTTCAATTGTTGTAAATTATGAAGGACCATTTTTAACAACATTTAAATCTTTGATGGAGGTGCTTTGGAAAAGTTGCAGTTAACTTACTGTGTTGACACGAGTCCCTAAATTAACATATCAATAGTAACATGGCAGCATAGAGCACAGAATTGCATACCCAAGACATCACACAGGATAATATTGACCTCATTTTTCTGTGATTAATTTCTGACTATCCATACTGGGAGAATGGTTTTGTAAAATGCAACCTTTTGCTTCCTCTACATCATTGTATCTCTCACATGTTTGTAAATTCCACAATAACAATTTAATTTCATTGAATCTCTCCTGACATTGTGTTCATTGTGTCATCTCCCAAAGGACTGTCATTTAGTTTCCCTCATGCTATTTGGTTTTTAGGAGGGAGGCAGAATTCAGAATAATGCCAACAGTGTGGGTTTGACACTTGTTCTGGCTGAGGTAAAATAGGGATGTGCCTCCCTGCACTCCTGCCGAGAGCGGAAGGGTTTTGTAAGGTAATGGTTCCGAAAGGGTTAATGTTGGAAACTGCATGAAGCTCCACCCAATCTGATGACATCATAAGGACTTGGATGGTAAAAGGCAGAATGGCTTTGATCCTGAGAACTGAAACTCTCTATCCAAAGGTCTCTACTTAAGCTTAGTAGCAGGGAATAAATTTTACTAGAAATCAGCAAAGTGTCAATTTTGATGAGTTTAAAGAAGTGTTTCTATCTGTGGGCCCTAGTATGTTTTACGCTATCTTCCCAAACTCACTTCATTTCCTATGCACCATGCTCCTATGTTGGCCTCCTTGTTGTGTTCTCCTACTCGGTGGAAGTACTGCTGACAGACTCCCCTCTCTGGCACCATCTTTAAAGCCCAGACATACACCTAGTCGAGTGGTGGCAGCTGCCGAGTCTGATTCCTGTCAATTACCCTAGACATGGTGACACCCCACTTTGTTGGTGTTGTCCTGGAGATCCTGATGGATGGAAGTGGTGGGTACTGTCACTGCCACAGAGCATACCTTGAGATGTCAGTGACTGATGGAGAGCTGGAGGAGCAAGTGGTAAGCTGGAGTCACCAGGTAAGATTTTCAAGGTGGGGTGGGGTGAGGGGCTTGTCACTATCTAGTTTCAATTTGTTGGGTGGGTGAATGGGAAATGAAGTGAGATTACTTCATAATGAGGATGCAAATAATGTTAATACATGCAAATTGGCTTCTTGCCGCTCACTGGCAAGTAGCTCTTTTCAGTCTTCAACACTTGGTTGGAAAATGGGAGCTTTTGCTTTAGACATCAGGAAACTCCTCACTAGCCATTTCACATTATTCTCTCAACTTTCTTGCCATTGCCCACGGTGTTCTGGAGCTGGGAAGATTCTGCCTAATGTCTAACATTCTAGCACAATTTGAAACTGATTGCTTTTATGCCATAAACTACATCTTGTTTAAGATAACAACCATTTCCCATCATGCATGGTTTTACTCTACCACTGTGAGACCATTAGACTCTGAGACTCAATTAACGAAAGAGAGTAGTGGTAGCATATTTCCCCAACTCAGGCTGATGTTATGGAGCAGCTACCTGATTCAACAGGGAAGGATTCCTCAGGGAAGACATTCAGGAGATTAAGGGTCCTTTAGATAAGGTAATGGACACATCATTTAACTTAGCAGGAGCAACATTCTCAGTAAGGAGCATTCAAGAGGTGAAAGATCCTCTGGTACAGGGAGACTTTACCCACACAGGATTGGGAGCAGATTCAAAGTCAGCAGTCTTTAAGTTAAAAACCCACCAATCTTCTAAGGCAAAAGAGAATACACTCTGAAAAACTTGTGAAACCTTCAGACTCCTTGAATTTGTAAATTCAGAAACTTACAGGGAGCTGGAATAGTAGAAATGTATAATAATGTAATAATGTACTTGAATGTATAAATGTGAACAATATGAAAAAAGCATGCAGGA
The DNA here is from genome assembly GCA_024137785.1 of Ginglymostoma cirratum. Taxonomy (NCBI): domain Eukaryota; kingdom Metazoa; phylum Chordata; class Chondrichthyes; order Orectolobiformes; family Ginglymostomatidae; genus Ginglymostoma; species Ginglymostoma cirratum. The sequence goes on along the minus strand of JAHRHZ010000091.1, from coordinate 6,126,729 downwards.
AGATATCGTACAAAAAATTGGCTCTAGAAAGGTTCATGTTGGAGACTTCATTAAGTTCCAGCCTATCTGAAGATGTAACATGGGATAAAATAGAACATGTTAGGATCTCGTGTGGAGCAGACAAAAACCCAGAGTTCTCCTAATAGGCTGAGCAAGATTATCTAAATTCTTACTGTAATGTGTGCTACCCTGCAGTAAACTCCATAATGTTTAAGCTAAGAGCCTCCTTTTGATAAGACTCACTCTTGGTTTTGCTCTACCACTATAAGCCAATGAGGCCATTAGATCCAGTTAAGAACAATGGCAGGAAACTACCCCAACCATAAGCTGGTCATAGTTGATATTGCAACAGCTACAAGAGCAGACGATGGCACAATCTACTGACAAAACCTGCTCAGGTAAACAGCTCAGAATGGAACATCATCATACAATGAGTCAAAGCCTGCTACTGAACATATACACATTATTTGCAGTGGATTGATTCCATCACAGAGGCAGTTGTGAGGATGCTTGTGTGCAGAAGCTGCTGTCATTTTGAATACTACAGTGCTATGTGATGTGTTGAGAACTTGCAGACATATATCTTGATTACTTAGACTATCTACTGAAACCAGACCAATCCTGGAAGATAGATTGAGGAGAGTTTCTGTCGGAGATTCATCAGATCGTACAGTAAAGAAGGCATGTTTTATACAAGCAAAAACTGTAGTTCAGTCTAAAAATCACATGAGATTCTAAAATTGTCCTCTGGCTAGACAAATGTGATATATGGTTTCTGTTTGTCCAGAAATTATCAGGTCTTTGCACTGACCTATGGATTTGAATTAGTCCAATTCCAACTATGAAAGGGAAACATTTTCAACTGCAGAAGGGAGAATGGAATATAGTCGATTGCTGTGCAGCATGTTGTCAATGGGCCAAATGGCCTACCTCTCTTTGTATTGTCATCATACTATGACACTGATACAAGCTGAACAGCCAAACGTGGCCTATTTGAGGGTTGACTTGACTGAAAGAAATGGGCATTAGTGATATCAGTAACTAGTCAGTACCAAAGACACAACTGCCTTTAATCAGCCAAGAGTGTTGATATCTTGAGCTAGATACCAAAAGGAATATTCATTATGAAGTTACGTGTTATATGTTATATTCATTATGTGTTAATTTTGAAGAATTAGGCTTGCAATGTGGAATATTGTCTATAGAATAGTCTTGAGGTTTCCTAGTCTGGCTTCCAGCTTATGATTTGATCCAACAAAGGTCTAGTCCACTGTCAGAGCTAACCAGTATTAGACCTAGCTGTGTCAAAGTGCATGGGCTATTGAACTCTCCAATGTTTTGATTCAGACTGTACCTCTTGCTGCCGTAGAGCAACCGAATGCAGCTGTAGAATGGCGTTCGTTATTTCCTTTGTCTCCACTGATGAAAGCATATAACAAATGGCTTTAACCGCCTCAACCAGACAACGTGTGCTTTTCTGTGAGAAAGCAAAAGAGAAACTTTGGTTACGCATCTTCTAGGAGCAAAGGTTGCCACAAGTTTCATAAAGGGCACGTCTTACAACTGACAAGTAAGTGGACCAAGAAAAGCCCATTGAAACAGTTTCTCTGTGGGACCTCTTTCCTTAAATTCTTTCCTGATTCATTCCAGTGCTTTCTCAGGAGGTTGTCTAAGCTCTCATGTGACTGATTCCTTACACAGTCATATTTAGTGTTCATCATAGCTGTAGGCATTCTGGGTAATGGAACTCTTCAATTGCCTAACTCAAAACGTTACTGGCAACTATGTTATATTAGAGGATGTATATTTATATGGCATTGTCCCTCCAACTTTTTAATTATGGAATCACACATTAAATGTAGCATATTAGGAGCTGTTTGGCCCATTGAGTTTGTGTTGCTTCTTTCAAAGAGTAAACCATTCATTCCCACTCCCTCACTCTTTGATCACATTACAGAATCTTTTCTCTTTCAAGTAAGTATCCAATTTAACACACCCCTTTTAAAATGATCAACAGAGGAAATTAATATGAACATTTTAAGGGTTTGATCTTCTGTGATGTCTATGAACACACACTGAAGAAATATTGCAAGATGTGCCGGGAGGTTTTAGTCAGATTGCCGATATGTCAACATAGTCAGTAAGGTAAGGTAAGAGCACTTAATGTCAATGCTGTAATGGCTCGTATTGCAACACATACAACAGTTTTATTGCTCCACATGAGTAGAGCTGATCTTGGCCAAATTCCAAACTTCAAAATTAAATCCATACCTGCATGACAGCTAAGAATGAAGGGCAGTAACCTGGTTATTGCCACATATTTATTCAACAGTTTGGTTATTTAGCAAGCCTCTCACACCATCTTCCTGAGATTGTTCCCACAGAATGGGGACAGGCCCTTCGGCCCAACAAGTCCACACCGAACCTCAAAGCATCCCACCCCCCCAACAACCCACACCTCCCTGAACACTACAGGCAATTTAGCATGGCCAATCCACCTAGCCTGCACATCTTTGGACTGTGGGAGGAAACCGGAGCACCCTGAGGAAACCCACACAGACACAGGGAGAATGTGCAAACTCCACACAGACAGACGCCCAAGGCTGGACTTGAACCCAGGTCCCTGGCGCTGTGAGGCAACAGTGCTAACCACTGAGCCACCATGCTGCCCCTGGATGTATCGAGAACTCAGTTCTGAGTCTCCAAATAGATTCCACTTCCAACCACAATCATTCATCCCATCAGGAAACTTTGAATGGTAACACACTCTGATACCCAGCCTTTGCTTATTAAAGAAATCAAACATGTTATAAGATTCACTAGAATATTAAAATATTTAAATTCTCAATAAATTTTAAAGAGATTTATGTGGTCTATTGAGAAATAATTTAGGGAAATGCTTGAGCCAGAAGTCACCGAATAAATCTTAATAAATTAGTTATCAGGTAGTGACATTAACACATGCAAAAACATATGGGTACAGTTTTTAAATGGAGTAAATATGTATAATTGTCATTCAGACCACCCTGAAGAGCAATCGTGCTGCTGCTTCATGTTTGCAATTGCTTTGGTGAATCAAAAGGGATGTTGAACCAACTCTGCATATTCCACTCAATAACAACAGAACTGTCTGCTTTCAAGCTGCAACTGTACAAACTCATTCAGGCAGCTTCTGCATAAAAGCAATCAGAATAAGGAGATTGTCAATCAAGGCATGCTCTCTATCACCCAGGAGCCATCCACTAGACTTTCCCGACAGATATGGTTTATTTGCAGTACACTGTGGCAATAAAGAACAGACCAAACATGTTTAAGGCATTAATCAAATCCTTCAAATGACCTTTAGGTCTCTCATCATCACACATCATTCTCTGGTGGTTAGTTCCAGGACTATTAAAATGCCACTGTTCAGCCAGCCAGGAGGAGAAGGAGTCTGAGTTATCCTCTAAGATAACAAGGTGTGGAGCTGGATGAACACAGCAGGCCAAGCAGCATCAGAGGAGCAGGAAGGCTGATGTTTCGGGCCTAAACCCTTCTTCAGAAATGGGGGAGGGGAAGGGGGTTCTGAAATAAATAGGGAGAGAGGGGGAGGTGGATAGAAGATGGATAGAGGAGAGGATAGGTGGAGAGAAGACAGGCAGGTCAAAGAGACGGGGATGGAGCCAGTAAATGTGAGTGTAGGTGGGGAGTTAGGGAGGAGATAGGTCAGTCCAGGGAGGACGGACAGGTCAAGGGGGCGGGATGAGGTTAGTAGGGAGGAGATGGGGGTGGGGCTTGAGGGGGGAGGAGGGGATAGGTGGGAGGAAGGACAGGTTAGGGAGGCGGGGACGAGCTGGGCTGGTTTCGGGATGTGGTAGGTGAGGGGGAGATTTTGAAGCTTGTGAAGTCCACATTGATACCATTGGGCTGCAGGGTTCCCAAGGGGAGTATGACTTGCTGTTCATGCAACCTTCGGGTGGCATCGTTGTGGCACTGCAGGAGGCCCAGGATGGACATGTCGTCTGAGGAATGGGAGGGGGAGTTGAAATGGTTCGCTACTGGGAGGTGCAGTTGTTTAGTGTGAACCAAGTGTAGGTGTTCTGCAAATCGGTCCCCCACCCTCTGCGGAGTTTAGGGCCAGTGTAGCTACAGATACAGCCGCGAACCAGTTCAACTCCCCCTCCCATTCCTCAGACGACATGTCCATCCTGGGCCTCCTGCAGTGCCACAATGATGCCAGCCGAAGGTTGCAGGAACAGCAGCTCATATTCCGCTTGGGAACCCTGCAGCCCAATGGTATCAATGTGGACTTCACAAGCTTCAAAATCTCCCCTCCCCCTACCGCATCCCGAAACCAGCCCAGCTCGTCCCCGCCTCCCTAACCTGTCCTTCCTCCCACCTAACCCGGCCTCCCACTTCAAGCCCCACTCCCATCACCTACCTACTAACCTCATCCCACCCCCTTGACCTGTCCATCCTCCCAGGACTGACCTATTCCCTCCCTAACTCCCCACCTACACTCACCTTTACTGGCTCCATCCACGCCTCTTTGACCTGTCTGTCTCCTCTCCACCAGTCTTCTCCTTTATCCATCTTCTATCCGCCTCCCCCACTCTCCCTAGTTATTTCAGAACTCCCTTCCCCTCCCCCCATTTCTGAAGAAGGGTCTAGGCTGGAAACATCAGCCTTCCAGTTCCTCTGATGCCGCTTGGCCTGCTGTGTTCATCAGCTTTACACCTTGTTATCTCAGATTCTCCAGCATCTGCAGTTCCTACTATCTCTGAGTTATCCTCTGATTTCCCTCACTTCCTCTATTTACCCTCAGCCTGCTGCCCATCTCACAGTGAATACACACTGAGGACCTGTGCAGCGATAAGGAGCTCAAAGAGAATTGCAAACAAAGATTTGTCAATTTTACACTATTATTTTGATTTCTCTGTTTTAGATGAGAGTGATGAAAAAAGACTGCGCAAAATCAATTTTTTGGTTTGGAATGACTGGATGAAGGCGGTATTGTGAAGACAATGATCTTAAACTGATTTGCCACGATTCCTGTGTCCAGGAGGGAGAGAATGCCATTAGTGTTGGCAAGGAACTCACCCTAAACCTTCAGTTTGGGCTGTGCTATTTTTTTCAATATTTTGCACGTCCCTTATGAATGGCATGATTACCATAGGGGCAATCACTCTTGCTGTTACAACTACAACCACGTTTCAATATTGTTGGATCCCAGGCCAGAGGTGAGTGACAATGGGAGGGGGGAGCGGAAATCATTGGGTAGTGGTTGTGGGGGAAGGGATGCTCATCAGTAACCATGGCAATGGGTGTCTTTCAGCTGAATCCCTCCCGTTCCAGATGCCAAGTCACTCAAACAGGTACTGAATGTCTTTGAATGTGCCTCCTATGATAATGCAGTGAGTGTATGTTTGCATAATTGCTGTGTAAAATAACATAAAATATTTTCTTATAACAGCACCCAAAAATTACATTTTAAAGGACATGGTGCTCACTACCATATTCTTATGGCCAATTAGGGATGGGCAGCTTATATTGCACTGATCAATGTCACCCACATCCCATGAATGAATAGAACCTGTAAACTCAATGCATTACAATGACAAGCCAGCTCTCACTTTATAGAAGTATGACACAGTAAGAAGGAGAAACAAATATGTGTGAGTAGAATGCAACACTGCCTTGATTTCATTAGATTGCCCATTCCAGCCTGAATTGGGAAAGCATAAATCGCTCCCAGACATGGACTGGTAATTATTCCCTCATGGCATTTACTCTTGTAGTTGAGCTATAAATTCCATGCTATATAACACTTCAGTCCGCATGCTCCAAATGTGCTGCTTAACTCTACAGATAAATGGTGTTCACTTATTCAAAAAGCCAAATGCAACATAATATGCAAAGAACAGACTGCAGTCCAAACTAGCAGTACATTGTTTAAAAAAAAATCATCCCACTTCTCTGCCTGCACAGTGCTGAATTAATTTAGATCCGACTACCTTCTAGCGATTTAATGGATCATGGATCAGTCCATGCCAATTATAGGCTCTCTATATTATTAAGCATTCATTTAGAGGGACCATTTGGTCAGAGATCATATTATTCCGGAAGCATGCAGTGCTTGCTTAATGAGGATGGATGAATTAAGCAGACAAGTTGATTCGAGAAGTTTTTCCAATTGGATTGTTATTTGAAATTAACTTATTTGCTGCACATAACATGCTCCCATCTTACCTGATTGGTTATTAGACTGTCTGCCTCATGGTAATAGCTATTGAGCTTTGAAATCAGGGCTTTCCTGTGAAAGTAAGATTGCAAAACTTAAGCACCTCAAAGGTCATAAACAGCAAAGAAACACAAACTGACCATGTTTTATGGAAGGCTGCTAAATTTAATGCTACAAAGTTTAGGAAAGAAAAAGAACGCTTCAGAAAACAAAATGCATTAAATTAACTGTTGAAATGTCACACTAGGCAGCTTCACAAAATATTACTTCCTACAAATTGTTTAATGAATATTTTTAAGCTGAAAGTATACTGGAAATCATACTTCATTTGGAATGTGAAAAATAAAGGCAGCATCTAATTTTATATCATATTATAGTTATTGAAGTCAAAATAGAATCTGTCTTGACTGATTTATTTTCGAAATGGAAACAAGCAGTAAATATAAAATTGAGCTGCAAGAAATTTGCCTTGGCCCAGAAACAGTGCTGGGTAATCAATGCTGCCCAAGCTGAGAGGCCTGCAGTTCAAAGAAGATTGGTTCTCAGTAATGGAAATAAACTTGTGATTTCCCAGCATTGACAGTGCCTCTATAGTCAAGTTACGTGAACATAGCAGTCAGTGTCAAGTCACCTGTCTTGCTGGCAGCAGCCGTCAGATAAGTGTCAGGAAGCAGTATTCATGTGGGTAATGGGTGGTCTGTTTTATCTAGAGATGTGTTCTGATCATAGCTCTTGTGAAGTTATAGAAACCTGTTTACATATGAAGATTTGGGAGTTTGGAAAAAAAAACTTGGAGGACTGCAGTCCCAGTGGAGACATAGCCCTGTGTAAATTGAGGATGAAACAATAAGGGATGTGGATAGCATGTGAGAAGGAAAGAAAGTGTGCACACAGAGATAATGGAATCTATTATCTACAAGACGCACAAATCTACAGTGAGGATTATAGCCGTATAGTACAGGATAGCAACTCGGAGGCAATAGTAAGTCTATTAAGAAAATGCTAGTAACCAGAATTCATTGTCTAAATCAATGAGAACAATGCCGAACATCACTCGTCAAAATTTAAGGTCAGAAAGCCCAGTAAACATTTCTTACCTAGATAGGCTCACTTGACATGCACCATTTTCTTTGCGTTCAATTTGATGAAGAGTGAATGGATTTTGGTCATCTCCCACCTGCTTGAGAGTAATCAACCATTTTGGATAATTTATTGGACAGTAATTCCATTGTGCAGATATTGAAGTTAGGATTGATAATTTTAACAAGTTCGTCAGTATTGAATCTTTGCCTCAGACAATAAAGCTCAATATTACCAAAGTTCTGAGCAAAATTGTTACTTACGGTTCGAGCTAACGTCCGTTGAAGATCGCTGTGTCTAAGTAGCTGAAGCTTGATGTTAATGCCAAGTTTTAGATAATGCCGTAGGCACTCGTGACTCCCTAAAGTACAAGGACTAGACCAATAAAATTAAACCATACAGTAACATTTTGCAAGGGAAAAACAACTTGTAAAATCACATAAATTCCTTATGCCACCAGCAAATTCTTTATTTGTCTGAGCAACGCTGCAATATCAACAGGAAGACACAATGCTGAAGTAGAGAAAAGGAGTTTATGCTTTCAAATTTGATTCAACACAGTGTTTGTTTGAAGACTTTGAATTCCAATGCTTTTCCAAAAATGAATTTAGTCCCTTTGGCTAAACTAGTGTTGTTGGAGTGATGCACAAGATCTTAGACGCTGCCTTTTAATGTCATTTTTTTGCCCACTGTTAGTAACTAACTTAATGTTGATTACTGGTGAAAATACATTGCTCAGTAGTTAACAATGCTGCCTCACAGCACCAGGGACCCGGGTTTGATTCCACCCTGGGGCAAGTGTGTGCAGTTTGCACGTTCTCCCCGTGTCTGTGTGGGTTTCCTTCAGGTTGTCCAGTTTCCTCTCACAGTCCAAAGATGTGCAGATCAGGTGGATTGGCCATGCCAAATTACCCATAGTGTCCAGGGATATGCAGGCTAGGTGGGTTAGCCACAGGAAATGCAGGGTTATAGGGATAAGGTAGGGAGTTGGGATGCTCTTCAGATGGTCGGTGTGGACTTGATGGGCTGAATGGCCCACTCCCACAGGATAGGGATTCCATGATTCTATGATAAAAGTACTGACAGCAGGAAAAAGGCAAATTGGCATACTGAGTTGAAGCATCCTTTCATTGGAGCAATCTACATGACTTTACGGTTAAATCCTTAATAAATGAAATGACCTAATAGAGATTGTCAGGATTGTTTTGAATTTGAATCAAGCAAAAAAGACTCCCAATTTGAAAACAAAACATTTTGTTTTGAGATAAGGAACCCAACTGTTCGATAGGTGGGAAGATCTCTATGGGAAAATTTTCTTTAAAGTTTTCGAGGGAGTTGTAGATCAGGTTGTGGATGAGGTTGCAGACATGCTCACCGTTTTGTCACCCTGCTGGGTAACATCGTCAGTGCGCCTCTGGTGAAGCATTGGTGTTCTGTCCCGCTTGTTATTTCTATGCCTCAGTTTGCTGGGGTGGTTGGTGTCACTTCCAGTTTTGTTTCTCAGTGGTTTGTTTATCGGGTCCAGTTCAAAGTGTTTGTTGATGGAGCTCTGGTTGGAATGCAAGGCCCCCAGGAATTCCCTGGTGTGTCTCTGTTTGGCTTGTGGTATTATGGATGTGTTGTCCGTGTCTAGCGAGACATGAATCTTCTTCGACATGACAGCAAAAATGCTACATCAGTTATCATTACTGCTGAGCATCGCTTTCCTGCATCGGCTGGTAAGGAACCAGGCGGCACCATTATCAGCCCAACTGGTTCCGCTCATGCCCTTTTGGAACATAAACCTGCCATCCTAATCTAGTCTGGCCTATATGTGACTGGTTCTACACTAACATGGCCATCTCTTAAGTGTCCTCTGAAGGACTGAGCAGGGCACTCAGTCAGATCATCTCAGAATGATCAGTGCTAAATTTGTTAATGGTGCCTACAGCAGAAGGTTGAATGAGCAAGAAGTGTCAAGAAAGCCACACTTGCCTACATCACAAAAACCAAATGACCTATAAGAAATTGAAGTCAGTTTTAATTCACTGGTGAGGAGTGAAAGCAATAAACTGATAGCTCCTTCTTTGGTCATTTGATCCACTGAAATAGACTGTGTACACAAACCAATTTCCTACATATTATTTAATTTCTGATAAATTAATTACTGTTATTCATCTGATGATGACTTTGGTGTTCAAACAGGAATTGTGAAAGAAGACAATCAGTTTAGAGGTGTTTTTGAGCCCAGGGAACCTCAGGGAGTTTTGTCTCAACTGGGACAGAACCCCTTTTAATTTGGATTTACTAATAGCTAAACTAGGAATTTTTATTGGAAATGTAGAGTTACTTGCTTTTGCAATTAGAGACTACTTTTAGGATGTTCTTGGAGTGTGACCATAACTGAAGAGTAAAGGCAAACCCTGGTGTACTCAGGGTATACTTTCTCTGCAGCCGTAACATTGTATTCCTTGTTCTGTTCTATTACCCTTATGCACTTTGTATGGTACGATCTGCCTGGACTGCGCACAAAATGTTTTGTTGTGCCGAGGTATATGTGATAATAATAAATCAAATCAAAAATAAGGGCCTCGTTTTCTGGTGATTAAGCTGTGAGTACATCATAGCAACAGTTTACCCTTTAGAACTGAAAGCAATTAAGAACAGAATTAGGCATTTTAGCCCCTCAAGCCATTCAGTTAGATAACTGATAATTTGTACCTCAACTGAATACTCCATGTGAGCACCTATCTAATAAAAAACCTCTTAATTTCAGTGTTCTCCCATACTCCCCCTTTACGTAGTCTTTTGGAAGTGGTGGAGAGTTGGGATAATTAGTGAGGAGACAGAGAATTCCAGATCTCTGCTACCTTTATTGTTAAATTTGATAATTACTTTTTTCTTAATTTAGTAAGGCAGCAACAAACAAGTAATTTACAAATGACTTACTTCTGTAAAATCTCTTCAGCACCACAGAGCTTTAAAACATAATTATTCCTGGCTTCGAACCTTTGCTGTGCATCACTTAAGATTGTCTGAATGAGTTCCTCGACAGTGCAGCCAGCTGGAAAAGTTAGAAAACAGGATTTGGCAAACCTTTCAGTAAAGATGAAATGGATTCCTGTTATTGTTTTTAACAACCATAGAATCATGGAATCCCTACAGTGTGAAAGCAGGCCATTCAGCCCATTGAGTGTACACTGACCCTCTAAAGAACATCCCACCCAGACTCACCCACTACCATATCCCTGTAACTCTGCATTTTCCATGGCTAATCCACCTAGCATGGACTTCTCTGGTCACTACAAGCAATTTAGCACAGCCAATCCATTTAACTTGCACATATTTGGACAATGTTCTTCATCACTGGTATAAAATATTATTATCATACATCTTCTTGTACAGTTGGTGTAGTTGTGATGGAATATGTATTCCATGTATGGAAGCACTTGTCTTGATAATCTAGTTTATTTTTGCCCAAATCTGGTAGATGGTGATTTAAATATAATGTTTGTTATCTGTGGAATTTGAATTGAGGATGTTTGGGTAACAGAACAATTTGGGCTAAAGTCTTCACTGAAATAAATTGCATAGAAGCAGAGGAGGGCATGATATCTAATAGGCCTATGTCAATGTAAACTCTTCAACTGGAGCCATCAAAACTAATCCCATGTTTCTTGACCTTGCCCCACCAGCATGCATTTTAAATTAGCCCTTTCTGTCTCATCGTTAAATAAGTCTTAATAATGCACTTAGAAAAGCATAGTATAATTAAACTCAAAATGTTTTAGAAAATGGAAATAATGGTTATTTCATTGAAATGGTGTACAAGTTTTTGAAGGTGAAGCTAGTAGATTGTATCAAGCAGAATAATAGATGTGGTATACTTGGATTTCCAAAAGGCTTTAGACAAGATATCATACAATGTGAGGATCCATGAGTTTGGATGATATGTTTGCATTGATAAAGGAATGGTAAATGGACAGGAAGCAGACAGTATGGAAACATGGGGTATTTTCAAGTGAGAACTGAAGTGTCACCAGGATTATTGCTGGCCTCAGCTATTTACAATCTATATTAATGCTCAGGTGAAACGACAGAGAATAATCTAAGTTTACTGACGGTACAAAGCCAGGTGGGAATATAAACAGTGAAAGGACATGAAGAAGTCACAAAGAGATACATAAAGACTTAAGAGTGGGCAACAGTTGGCAGCTGGAGTATGAAGTGGGCAGCGCAAAGTTATTCATCCTGTCATAAGAACAGTAAAGCAGAATATTTTTTTAAATGGTGTGAAACTTGAATTTGTTGAGGTTGAGACAGAATTTGGTGTATTCTCACAGGGAATTCATAAGGTTAGTATACGGGTACAATAAGAAATTCAGAAAACAATATTTTTTCTTTATTCATTTGCAGGATGTGGGTGTAGCTGGCTGGGCAGCATTTATTTCCCATCCCTAATTGCCCAGAGGGCAGTTAAGAGTCAACCACATTGCTGTGGGTCTGGAATCACATGTAGGCCAGACCAGGTAAGGATGGCAGTTTCCTTCCTAAAGGACATTAGTGAACTAGGTGAATTTTTCCCCAACAATCAGCAATGGATTCACTATCATTATTAGATTCTTAATTCCAGATATTTATTGAATTCAAATTCTACCATCTGCCATGGCAGGATTTGAACCTGGGTCCCCAGAGCATTATCTGATTAACTGTCCAACGATAATACCACTAGGCCATCCCCTCCCCATTGCCTTTAATTACAAGGGTATAGGGGCACTGGAAACAAGAAGTTTTGTTACTGTTGCCCAGAATTGTGACCAGACTATGCCTGGAATAAAGAATTGGAGCTGGTACAGCAGGGGTTCATTATATTGATCCTTAGGATATGAGAGTTATCCAATGATGACAGGCTGAATAAATTGAGTCTATATCCTCTGGAGTTCAGGTGTTCCCTTTGAAGCACTCAAGATTATGAAGCGGCTTGATAGGATAGAGGCTGAATTTTACCAAAAATTGCCTAGGGATCAATTTCAAGGTGTTTCATCGAGATTGTCCCTCTGAGCTCCAGTGTGTTACCTAAGGCAGTTCTCTGCAGCCCATGTCATTATGTATCTGTCAAGCCTCTATGGTGTCCTGCTTGCTCTATTGTGCACTCACCAATGGCAGAAATGCCCCACACTGGTAGGACTGCCTATCTCATCGTTAAGTAAGTCTTAATAATGCACTTAGAAAAGCACAGTATAGTTAAACAAATCAAAATGTTTTAGAAAAGGGAAATAGTGGTTATTTCATTGAAATGTTGTGGAATTCCCAATACCATATTCAAAGCTCATCTTCATCGTCTTGCTTTCCTCACATCATCACGTTTGACCAACTGTCATTGTATCTACAGCTACAAGAATCAAGCTACTTGGGTTACCCATCCTCAGCACCATACCATGAGTCTTGTCTAAGCAGGTGTAACTGTCCCCACTGTCCACTGTATGTAACATCTTTTCATTGTTCAATGCAGTTGTATATCATACTGGAAAGCCATCGAACACCAGAAAATCTGATACTCAACAACAGCAAAACTGAAGAAAAAAGGAACAAAAAGAAATGGCATTTGTTTCTGAGAATGCGCAAGTATTTTTTATCTTTTGGGTTTCAACACGTGTACAGTCAATGAGTGATCCCTGCACCCAGCCCACATCTATTGGAACTGGGTGGCAAATAAGTCTTGTCATCAGTCGCCCTGAGTTAAAAGACTTAAGGTGCAGGTTCTAATCTTCATTTTGAGGGTCTGTACTGTGCACGCATATGGGTGTAGGTAAAATGGAAATATTGATTGATACCTCTATTCATTTCAGGTTGCAATAAAAACAAGTGCACAAAATAGTAATGGGAGCATTGCAACATTATATCCTTATTAGTTTAAGGAATAGACTTAATGAATTTTCACATCAGGCATGGGAGCAAGAGGATCAAATGTAGGCCATTCAGTCCCATGAACCTTTTCTGCAATTCAATTAAATCATGGCTAGAATCCCATTTATCTATCTCTAGCAAATTGATGAAACAATCCTTGTAATCCTGATACTATGAAATAGTCAATGGAGTAAAGACACTTTCAAACGTCTACCCACTGCCATGAGTGTTCAACCAATGCCAGATGGGAGTCTCACTATGTGGGCAGCAGGAAAAGCAACCCCTGTCAAGTTATTAGGTGACTTCCAGGAAGTGGGGTCCCTCAATGAAAGACAGTCAATGTTTGATCAAATTCAACAAAAATGTGAAGGAGATGAGTGCTGAGAGAGTGCTGGGAACCATTCTCCTGCTGCTGACATACATCCACCCCATTCCCCTTCCCAGCCCACCATTACTCATTTGTGGCCTTGGTCCCTTGGGCGATGGTAGGTCTTGAGTGGATGTGTTGCTGGTAACAGCCATGCCTCCCAGTGTCGCTGCCTAGATGCCCAGCTGCAGGCCTTCTGAGGTGTGGAGGGGAACAGGATTTCTTCCCTTGGGATCATTGATCCAATGGAAGGTCAACTACCATTCAGGCACTTAATTGTGTAGGCCTTCCCTTAAAGAGATGACACAGGACTTACACTAGCTCTCCAGTTGTCACATGAGACCTTCAATACTTGTGCTAAATAAAGGCCAGACATGTGGGATTTAAAAATCAGGAAAGGATTAACAATTTGAGTATCTTTCTTCTTGTGAAAGGAAAAGATGAGGGGTGATGTTTAGGAGGTCTCTAAAATTCAGAAAAGTTTTAGCAGAGTGAGTACAGAAAGACTGTTTCCATTGGGGAAACAGCATAACTGGAATCATCAACGTGAGGTAGTCAGCAAAAAATTCAATAGAGAATTCAAAAGAGAACATCTTTACCCAAAGTGAATCTACTACCATGCCAAGTCATTATAAATGCAGTTAAAGGGAGGCTTGTCAAGCAGCTAAGGGAGAAGGAAGTAGAGGTTTACGATGAAGATTTGAGCAGGGAGAATAAATCCTCCAGCAGAGAGCAAGTTGGACAAACTGACCTGTTTCTGTGATGACAAGCATGGGGCTGGATGAACACAGCAGGTCAAGCAGCATCATAGGAGCAGGAAAACTTGACGTTTCGGGCCTAGACCCTTGATTTCTGATGAAGGGTCTAGGCCCGAAATGTCAAGTTTTCCTGCTCCTATGATGCTGCTTGACCTGCTGTGTTCATCCAGCCCCATGCTTGTTGTCTCGGATTCTCTAGCATCTGCAGTACCTTTTATCTCTGACCTGTTTCTGTATTTTCTTTTCCAATGTAATCAATATACAGCTGAACAAGACTTCATTCTGTACAATAACTGGGAATTAACAGCTGTGTAAGAGGCTAGAAACAGGTAATTTATTTTCACTAATAGAAGATCGACTGTACTAAATTATGTTTAATGGACAGAATTCAATTAATAAATCCCTACCTTTTGAAATGCATTCTGTTTCCAACAGTGCTGCAGTACTAGATTAAACTTACATGGTTTTAAAGAAGATTTTAATTTAATGTTCCGTTTTATATCATATGAGCTTCCCTCATGTCTCTCCAAACAGGATCAGACATTTCTGAGCATAGGCTTGATGTTCCTGCTCTTTTATTTCCTCCATTCCAATGTTCTTGTGAAGCTGCCAGCATTTGTGGTTATGGAAGTGACAGTGCATGCCATGTTCCATGTCAATGTTGTGTTCACAGCTGCTTTTAAATGTAACGTACATTGAAATTAAATTTTACAGGGAACACTGTTCCATCCCCACTGTCTTGGACTCCAAACTCTAATTTACTCATAAACAAAAAAAAATGTGATCTGTGGATGCTGGATATCAGAGACAAAAGCAAACACTGCCAGAAAAACTCTGGCAGCATCTGTGGAGAACAAACAGATTTCGAGAGTCACAGAGATGTACAGCACAGAAACAGATCCTTAGGTCTAACTCATCCATACCATCTAGGTATCCTAAATTAATCTAGCCTCATTTGCCAGCATTTGGCCCATATCCCTCTAAATCCTTTCTATTCATGTAAGCAGATGCCATTTAAATGTTGTAATTGTACCAGCCTCCACGATTTCGTCTGGCAGCTCATTCTATACACACACCACCCTCCACGCGAAAAAGATACCCCTTAGGTCCCTTTTAAATCTTAGGCCCTCACCTTAAACCTATGCCCCTCTAGTTTTGGACTCCCCTATCCTGCGAAAAAGATCTTGGCTATTGACCCTATCAATGCCCCTCATGATTTTAGAAACCTCTATATGGTCACCCCGCAATCTCCGACACTCCAGGGAAAATAGCTCTGACCTATTCAGCCTCTTCTTATAGCTCAAACCCTCCAACCCTGCTATCATCCTTGCAAATCTTTTTTGTACCATTCCAAAGAAGAGCAGGGAGAAATCCCCAGTGTCCTGACCAATATTTATTCCTGAATCAAGATATACAACAAAAAACAGATTACCTGGTCAATATCACATTGTGGGAATTTGCTGTGTGCAATTTGGCTCATTCATACAGCAGTGGCAATAATTGAAAAGCGCTTGATTGGTTGTCAAGGTCTTTCATGTTTCCAGTGGCCTTGTAAAGCACCATGTAAATAAAAACCTTCCTTTCTTTCCAAGTTCAGTTGTGAAAAGCCTGACCGTGTCTTCCAAGCCAATGGGAATAGTTTCAGTTTACTCACACTACTTGGTTCCCTTAACATCCTGAAAACTTTGATCAAATCATCCTTATATCTTCATAAATTACAGGGAATATATCCCTTGTTTGCAAAACCTTCCCCTTATAAAGTTTACAGTGTACTCTTCTAAGGTTAATGTAACTTTCCTAACATGTGGTGCCTAGAACTGCTGACAGTATTCCATCTGGGCTCCAATTGGGACTTTGTAAAGCTGAAACGTGACTTCCACTCCTATTTAATTGAAATATTTCTAAAAAAACCCTTCCTGTTTAGATGAACGTTTAACTGGCTGAAATGTTAGCTCCACTTAAGTTGCTGCAGATGCTGCCAGACCTGTAGAGCGTTTTCAAGAAGACATTCTATCTATAATCAAAATAGGAATTGCTGGAGAAATTCAGCAGGGTCTGGCAGCATCTATAGAGAGAGAATCTAAGCGAATATTTTGAGCTGAGTGACTCTCCATTGCAATTCTGAATCTCTCCACTGATCCAGCTGCCTTACCTACTGATTTTTCCCACAAACAGGAATATTGTAATGACCAGATTATGTGTTTTGTTTGAGAGATAAATATTGGCCAGGACACTTGGGATTTATCTGGCTTTCTCTTCTTCGGTGTAGTGCTATTGATTATTTTACATCCACCTGAAAAAGCAGATGTGGCCTTAATTTGGTGACTCTTCTGAATGCGACACTTTCAGTGCAAAACTCCCGCAGTAGTGCATTGGTGTATTAACCTTGATTTTGCGCTCAACTCTGAGACTCCGACTTGAATCCGAAACCTTCTGAGTTTGGTAACCCTTCAATAGATACTTTAGCGGCAGACAGCTCCTATTTAAGTAGAAACTGAGTGACAGGGGCACTTTCTGAAGGTTAAGTCACTTGCAAAGCTTATTGCTAATTTAAATAAATCCCTGGGATTTCTGTGAGCCTTGTGTGGAAATGAAAGTACTGACTTAGCTATGCACATGCATAGTCCTGTAGGGATTGATTAGATCTCAGGCTTTATACATGATACACTGCTATTAAGAAACGTGTTTCAAGATTTTGACATGGCGCCAGTGAAGGAATGGCAATGAGACGAGTGTTTTCTTCCAGATTTGTTTTTGATTGATTTTCAATTCCCCCAGCAAATGCCTTGTGAACAGTTTTCCAGACCTCTTGCTTACGAGCCCAGTAACATTACGTTGCTGTTCTGCTATAGATAAGCTTTCGACAGGCCAGCATCTGGACTGTGGACCTTCTATGCTGTCTGTATTTTTCTTCTTTGGGTTTGATTGAGCAATTAAGTTACTGAGCAGAAATGCTGAATTGATTAACCAGCCAGGAACAGGCCTCTTAGTCAACATATAAATCGGTTGATATGTTACTGATGTTTCACAAGGTTATGTAAAATGGTATCTCGCTACGTTCAAGTGCAATAGAGATGAATAGTTTAATTCAAACAGGTTGGAAAAACTAGTTTCTCTAGAAATGTCAACTGTTTCTCCTATGTGGCCTATGGGCCCTATAAAGGACACCTTGAATGTAAAGACACTACTAACCATGCATGGACATTTGAATTGGCTCTGGAACAATGTCTGTCACAATCGTTACAGGAAAACGCCAGATCCAGAAAAGCTCATTGGGAAGAACTGTGACAACACTCCTGATCAGACCGCTGTCAGACTGCATCTCTGAACTTGAGTATTTAGCTCTTAACCTGTGCAACAAAAGCAAAACAAAAACAAAAGGAGACGTGAGGAACACACACAGACACACACACAGACACATACACGCACACACACTCTGCACTCTCTCTCCTCTCTCTCTATCTCGTGCTCTCTCTCTCTCTCACACACACACGTGCGCGCGCACACACACACACACACACACACACACACTCTCTCTCTCCCTCACTCTCTCCCTCTCTCTCTCTCTCTCTCCCTCTCTCTCTCACTCACACACATATACACACAGAGGTAAAAGCTGAATTCAGGTTCATTTTACACCAAAAATAATGATTGGGGTTGTGATGTTGCTAGGTTTCTTCATGTATTTAAATAAGATAAACAGGAAGGGGAAATGCCAGAAATGAACAGCAGGTCTAACAACATCAGTATAGAGAAAAGTCAGGTTCATGTCTTTGGGGAACTTTCTCAGAACCTAGGCCTAAGGCTAGCAGTCAAGAGTTGAGCTCAAAAGGCCCTGTGGAGTTTAACCCATTTTAACTGTTCATTTATCCAGTGAATGTTTACGTGTTTGGCATCTACACTAAAATTTTGTTTGTATTTTAATAAGTTCAGTTTTCCATTTTGGTTAAAATGATAGTCTTTGGGGATTTTGTCACAGCATGTAGCGTTTGCATGCAAACCTAAGATATGGAGATTCCCTGTTAGTTCACCGGAATGCTGATTGGCAGCAAGAGCATATTTCCAAAGCTTCAGCAGAACCGGAAAAGTTGGGAAAATAAAAGCTGGGAATTGAACAAGCTGTTACAACTGAAACTGTCTGGGAGCACAAAGGGCTCCAAAACATCAACATTTGTTGACAGGTTGAGTTAAAATCTGATTGCAGTATTTATGTGGAAGTACCTTGTTCCTTTCTACGAATGCAAAAGGCGCCTCAGTGGATTTCTAGCACTTTCTATCAGCGTTTGTTTTATTGTTAACACAGGTCTGTTTGTGTTCTGACCTATGCACCAGTGACACAAGCATTCAAATGAGCTGTACAGACTGCTTGGAGAATCACAAATTAATTAGTAAGAGAGATTGCTATTTTAGTCAGACAGCATGGTATTGTAAACGACAACACAATAACAAGCTGGTGCTATGGAGCTTCACTCCTCACCCTTCACTTCCACTAAAGCCGATAACAGGAAGCCAATATGTTCGCACTTTATTTGAACTCAGATGGTGCTCAGAAACAACGTGGGAGATTTTCCAGTGACTGACTCCAAAATGGCAGGAATCTAACAGATGCAGAAGATGGGAAGAAGGAAGGGACTTGAGAAAACTTGCTCAGATCCATAGCTATGTCTTGTGGGATTTTCTAGAAGGTCTCTTCAACTTACCTGAAAGCATTCCTGTCTGCAGTTAAATGTTCTAAATAAATTAACCAAGAAGTATTTTCCAACCAATCAGTCTGGAATGAACTGGGCACTGCGTCTAGGATGGCCAAAGTCAAAGATCCAAAGGCATTTGGCCAGTACTTTTTTCTTTAGCTTTCCTACAGTAACTTCTTCTTGGCTTGTGCATTTTTATTGACCTTTTAAAAAAAAATTCTTTTAAATTCTGCATGAATATTAGATTTTGTTTAGCATTCTTGCATTTCTGTCCACTGTAACATCTTACAGACATTACTGTCATTATCCTATTATACTGGTAAAACTTAACAGAATTGCCTCAACTTGACAACTGAATGAGGCCTTATGGAAACCAGGTCAGAAAGGATACGACCCGAAACGTCAGCTTTCCTGCTCCTCTGATGCTGCCTGGCCTGCTGTGTTCATCCAGCTCCACACCTTGTTATCTCAGACTCCAGCATCGGCAGTTCCGACTATCTCTACACTGAAAAACGTTTGGACGGAGAACTCTAATGTAGATAAGCCTTCGGCCACTGGATATGCAAAGGAAGTTGAAGATGAACATTGGAGAAAAGTAGATATAATGATGAATTGATGGTTCCATCTCATTGCAACATTGCTTACAAGAAACACATTATCCAAAACAGAACCCTTTAAGAAGTGCGTAAGAGGAAAAGACAATAAACACTAGATGCAGAGGAGCCTAAAGTACAGTAACAAGAAAATTAAGAGCAAAGAATTTGAGAAGGAAAGTGAAGGAAGGGAGAAAGCTCAAAGGTTGAACTCAAAGGTTAGACTCCGGTGGTTGGAATAATATGACACCCCTATTGAAGAAGGAAATGAGAAAGATTATGGACAACTATTGACCAGTTAACCTAATGTCCGTTGTTGGGGAAATACTAGAGTCCATTATTTGGGAAGAAAAAGCAGGACGTTTAGAAAAGCCTAACACAATTGAGGCACCGTGGTTTTGTGAAAGTAAATAATATTTGATAAATTTGTTAAAAGTTCTTTGAAGATATAACAAGCAGATTGTTAAAAGGAAATTAGTAGATGAGGTGCATTTGGATTTCCAGAGGCATTCAATAAGGTTAAAAAGTTATAGCACGAGATAGCAACTCACAATTTAGGGGTAACACATTAACATGATTGGGGATTGGATAAAGGAAGACAAGGATTCGGGATTAATGGGGCTTTCTTCAGGTTGGAAAGATATAAATAGTAGAATGTCACAAAGATGAGTACAAGGCTCTCAATTATTTACTATGTATAATAATGACTTGGATGAGGGGCAGAGTGTAAGGTATCTAAATCTGCTGATGATACAAAAACTGAGTGACTGAGCATGTTGTGATAAGGACATAAAGAATCTGCACAGGGTTATGGATTGAGTGAGTGAGCAAAAAGTTGTCAGTTGGAGTTTAAAGTAGGAAAATGTGGTTCCATTTACATTGATAGGAAGGCTCAAAAGGCAGGCAATTATTTAAATAGAGAGAGGTTCCAGGAAAGTGCAGTATGGAAGATTTGGACATCCTTGTGCTTGAAATGCCAAAATTTAACAGGCGAGTGCTGCAAGTAATTAAGAAGGAAAATTAAATTTTTTGGCTTTTATTGCGAGGGGTTTGATGTTTAAAAATATGAAATCCTGTTACAACGTTCCAGTGTGATGATTAGGTTGTGCAATACTGTAGCAACCTGTAACAATACAGTTTTGGTCCGTCCCCCGCCCCCCCTCCCCCCGCCATGTAGGAAGGAATATTCTAGCATAGAAGGCAGCTCAGAAGATATTCACCAGGTGGATTCCTGGGATAATGGAGGTTGATTTATCAAGGATGTAACCCAGGTTAAGCCTTTTATTCATTAGAGTTTAGAAGAATGAGGGTGATCTCATTGAAACATACTAGTTCAGAGGGAGCTTGACAAGCTAGATGTTGAGAAGGAGCTTATATTTGTGGGGAACTCTCAAACTAAGAGGAATAGTCACACTCATTTAAAACTGCAAAGGAATTTCTTCTCTCAGAGGATAATGAATATCTGGAATTCTTTACCTCAGAGTTGTGGAGACTAGATCACTGGAAGTATTTAAAGAGGAGGTTGATAGATTTTTGCAATATCAGGGAGTTGAAGGCAATGAGGGACTGGCATGAAAGAGGAGTTAAGGCTTTAAGCAAATCAACCTCAATCTTATAGAATGGCAGGACCGACTTGAGGAGCTAGATTGGCCTACTCCTACTCCAATGTCTAATGGTCTTACATAAACCAAAAGAAAATGAAGTAAAGATGTTCGGCAGAGATTGGCTGAGGAATGTTAAGTAACATTAAAACAAATTTGAAAAAGTTTTGTTTGAAAGAGAATGGCTATGGAGCTGTGATTAGAGTAGATTTTACAAACTAGAACCCCTAGGCCACATCCGCCTGAATTTCTAATCAATGTAACTGTCAAGCAAAGCTTTCTGCTGGAGGTGTTCATTTAAAATGTTGATGTGGGACTGGATGGAATGTTGTTTCAAAAAAAAAACCCTGTTCCCTTCTCTAATTCCAGCCCTACTTTGCTAAAAGTAGTATTATCTGTATGTAAGCATGTTAAATGGGAGACTTCCTAATTCCATTAGTTTGTGTGATGTAGTTGCCATATTTTTGTGTAAAGCCAATTCTTAAGCATAAGCTGGATCTAAAGGACAAAAATACGTCAACAACAGAGATGAAGCCCTAAGGGGCAGCAGCTGAGTGGATGTGGAAAGCTTGGAAAACAGCATTTTAAGTCTTTACTTAAATAGCACAGATCAAAAATTACAATCAATAGTGACTTCATTTGAATATTTCAGACTCACGCATTTAAGAAGTTGCAGAAGGCAGCAAGCTCCTCGTTGCTTCCTCCAGGTTTCTCTATTAGCTTCACTTCATGGTCCTTCGGAGGAAGTGGCACTCTGTTTGATTCCTCTGGGTTGAACGTAGCTGAAAACTGTGGGCAAAAGTAACATCGGAGTTGAAATATCAGCAAACGATTTTGACACCAAGGCAGCAAGAGAGGTTTTGTAAAGTTTATGAATGGTTCGGATGAATGTGAAGATTGGAACTGGGCTTTAGACTTTACGCCAGAAGGCATCTGGTAAATATGAGCGTTAGAACATAAAAACATAAGAAATAGGAGCAGAGGTAGGCCATTTGGCCCTTAAGCTTGCCCCATCATTCTACAAGATCATAGCTAATCTGCCTTATGCCGTAACTCCTCTTCCAGACCAGACCCCATGACCTTCAGCTTCCCAATATTTCAAAAATCCATCTACAGCCTTTTTAAATACTTTCAGTGATCTAGCCCCCACAAATCTCTGGGGTAGAGAATTTCAGCCATCCACGAGCCTCTGGGAGAAGAAATTTCTTAGCATCTCACTTTTAAATGTGTTTCCCTTTATTCTGCAACTGAATCCCCTTGTTTGAGATTCACCCATGGTAGGAGACATCTTCTCAATATCTATTCTGTCAAGCCTCTTCATAATCTGGTATATTTCAATAGAATCACCCCATATTCTTCTAAACTCTACTGTATAAAGGCCTAACTTGAGTAGTCATTGTTCATAAGTCAATCCCTTCAGACCAGAAATTAATCTAGTGAATCTCTTTTTAAAAGCCTCCTATACGATTGTGTTCTTTCTTATATGTGGGAACCAAAACTGTGCGCAGTACTCCAGGTACGGCAGCACTAACATGCTGCAGACTTATATTAATAAGATTTTCTTATTTTTAAACTCCAACTCCTTAGCAATAAAGGTCAAAATTCCATTTGCATTCTTAATTACTTGCTACAGTTGCTTGTTAACTTTTTGAGTTTTACACGAACACCCAGAGCCATCTCTGCTGAACTTTATTTGAAACCTCTCTCCATTTAGATAATTGTCTTTTGATTCTTCCTGCCAAAGCATGACCTCACACTTTCCAGCATTGCAATCCATCTGCCAAGCTGTTGCCCACTCACTCAACCTGTCCATATCCCCTCACAGATTCCTTGCATCCTCTTTACAAGATGCTCTCCCACCTATTTTTGCATGGTCAGTAAATTTGGAATCATTTCCCTTACTCCCAGTCACCAACATAGATGATAACTAATTAAGGCCCTTGGACTGATCCCTGTGGAACTCCACTAGTTACATCTCCCCAACCTACAAAAGACCTATTAATTCTGCCTCTCTGACTTTTGTGTGTTAATCAATTCACAATCAATGCTAATACATCATCATACTCTGTGAGCTCCTATCTTGTGCAATAACCTTTTATGTGACAACTTATGGAATGCCTTCTAGAAATATAAGTGTTCTGCATGTACTGGTTCCCTTTTATCAACTCTGTTTGTTCTATCCCCAAAGAACTCTGGCAAATTTGTCAAACATGATTCGCCTTTTACAAAACAATGTTGACACTGATTGTGTTAATTGTTTCTAAATGTCCTGTTATATCTTCCTTAATAATGAATTGTAGCATTTTCCCAACAACAGATGTTAGATTAGTTAGTTTCTAGTTGCCTGCTGTCAGTCTCCATCCCTTCTTGAAACAAAGCATCACAATCGTGGTTACCAGTCTGCTGGAACTGTCCTGGAATCCAGCGAGTTCTGAAATATTTCCACCCATGTTTGCACTGACTCTGCAGCCAGTTCCTTTAAGACCCTTAGGTGCAGGGTCATCAGTTGTTAGTGACTTGTGTGCCTTTAGTCCCATTAGTTTGTTAAATATTTTGTCCCTCCTGATAGAGACTGTTAAGAGACCCTTCCTCCTATTAGCACCTTGTTTATTGGATGTTATTTTTGATGGCTGATGCAAAATATTAGTTTCAATTATCTGCAACTTCCCTCTTCCCTGTTATTAATGTCCCAGTGGCATTCTCAAGGGTCCCATACTTAAGAGATAGTAGGAACTGCAGATGCTGGAGAATCTGAGATAAGAAGGTGTGGAGGTGGATGAACACAGCAGGCCAAGCAGCATCAGAGGAACAAGA
>JAHRHZ010000091.1:6042758-6097404 GCA_024137785.1 Ginglymostoma cirratum | reverse complement strand
CACTCACTCACTCACTCACTCACTCACTCACTCACTCACTCACTCACACACACTGCCATCCTCTAAAGGTTGCAATCACTTTATTGATGTGTTACATCTCTCGTTGTAACAACACTTTGGGCATCATTTGACAGCATATGACACTAACGGTGACGAGACACAAGGAAAAGTTACATTGCAGCAACCTAGAGGATGTAACAAGGCACGTGGTAAAGCTTGAGCAATTAGAGTTGTAGAGCCATACAGCATAGAAATGGACCCTTTGGTCCAACCACTCCATGCTCACCATAATCCCAAACTAAAATAGTCCCACCTGACTGTGCTTGGCCCATATCCCTCCAATTATTTCCTATTCACTTCCTTATCCAAATGTCCTTTAAATGTTGTAACTGTACAGTCAATTCTAATATAACACGTGTCTCCTCAATGCGACTTAGCTTTTGAATGCAATTGAAGAATTTAGATCACTATTTGTAGAACATGAACTTTCCTTGCCTGTATTGGCTAGAATATGGTTCCAGCCCCATTAGTTTAAATGGCATGAACTATTGCGTTAGAACAGAACCGACTGTAACTACATCCACCACTTCCTCTGGAGCAAAAACAAAGTTGCTGGAAAAGCTCAGCAGGTCTGGTAGCATCTGTGGAGGAGAAAACAGAGTTAACATTTCGGGTCCGGTGACCCTTCCTCAGAACTGGAGGACTCAGTACTTCCTCTGGAGGTCCATTCCACAAAGGAACCACTCACTATGTAAAAAAAAAAAGGCACCTCATGTCTTTTTTAAATCTTTCTCCTCTCACCTTAATAATATGTCCCCAGTTGTAGATGTTGGTGAGCTCGCCGAGCTGGGAGGTTTGATAGCAGACATTTCGTCCCCCCACTAGGTGACACCCTCAGTCCTACGGATCCTCCTGTGAAGTGCTGTTGTCTTGTGCCTGTTCGAATTTATATACTCTGGTTTTTGCTGCTTCTGGTAGGTGCCAGTTCTGGTAGTGGGTTGTAATGTTCGGAATATCGGGTCTAATTCCATGTGTTTGTAGGTGGTGTCTGCAGATGAATGCCAAGCCTCTAAGAATTCCCTGGCTGTCCTCTGATGGCTTGTCTGATGATAGTGGTGTTGTCCCAGTTGAAAGTGTGTTTTTTCTCATCTGTGTGTATTGAAACCAAGGACATCTGGTCGTGTCATTTAGTTGCTAGCTGGTGTTCGTGGATGTGGGTTGCTAGTTGTTTGCCTGTTTGTCCCACGTAGTGTTTTGTGCAGTCTCCACATGGTATCTTGTAAACCACATTCGTCCTCTCCATGGTATCTATTGGGTCTTTAACCCTGGCCAGTTGCTGTCATCGTGCGGCTGCTGGTTTGTGTGCTGTCATGATTCCTAGTGGTCTGAGTAGTCTGGCTGTCAGTTCTGAGGTTTTTTTTATACATGGTATGGTGGTTATTGTTTCAGGTTTTGGTGCATCCTGGTTGTGTTGTCTGTTGGCTAGGCATCTGTGGATGAAGCTACGGGGTGTATTCATTCCTGGTAAAGACCTTGTAGAGGTGTTCTTCTTCTTCCTTCTACAGATCAGGTGTACTGCAGCGTGTAGCGGCCCGACTGAACAGCTCCTCTGGTGTGAGTTGGGCTGGATGCTGTGATAGTTTAAGACCTGGTCAGTATATGTGGATTTCCTGTATACTTTTGTACTGAAATCACCGTTCTCTTTTCTTTCCACTATCACCTCCAGGAGTGAGAGTTTGATGTTGTTTTCCTCCTCTCTTGTTCTCAATTTTTTTTTGCAATGACGGAAGTGTCGTCCACGTATCTGATCCAGAGCTTGGGTTGGATCTGTGGGAGGGCTGTTTGTTCCAGTCTTTGCATGACTGCCTCAGCTATCAGGCTGGAGATGGGTGAGCCCATGGGAGTCCTGTTGATCTGCTTATACACCCTGCTGTTGAATGTAGAGTGGGTTGTTAAGCATAAGTCCAGGAGTTTAAGTATGCAGTGTTTGTTGATCTGTTTCTCGTTCTATCGTCTGTTATGTTTGTCTAGTAGCTGAGGCAGTCATGCAAAGACTGGAACAAACAGCCCTTCCACAGATCCAACGCAAGCTCTGGATCAGATACGTGAATGATACTGTTCTAATTACACTTTCAACTGGGACATCACTGCTATCATAGGACAAGCCAAACAGAGGACAGCCAGGGATTTCTTGGAGGTTTGGCATTCATCCGCAGACTCCATCAACAAACACATGGAATTAGACCTGATATACTGACCATTACGATGCACAACTGGAACCAGCACCTGCCGGAAGCTGCAAAAACCAGACCATATAAATTCAAACTGGCACAAGACAACAACGCTTCACAGGAGGCTCCACAGCACTGAGCGTGTCACCTAGTGAGATGGACAAAATGTCTGCTATTAAACCTCCCAGCTCAGAGAACATACCAACATCTACAATCAGCACCCGAGCTACAAATCTTCACTCAAACCCTGAATGTCCCCTCTCTTGATATCCCCCGACCTAGGGGAAAGACACTCCCCATTCATCTTATTTCTACCTCTCATGATTTTATAAACCTCTATATGGTCACCCCTTAACCTCAAATGCTTCTGTGAAAAAAATTCCAGCCTATCCAGCCTGTTCTTACAACTAAAACCCTCCATTCCTGGCTACATCCTGGTAAATCTCCAGCTTAAATATATCCTTCCCCTAGCAGGGCAACCAGAACTGGACACAGTACTCCAGAAAAGGGATAACAAGGTGTAGAGCTGGATGAACACAGCAGTCCAAGCAGCATCAAAGGAGCAGGAAAGCTGTTGTTTCAGGTCTGGACCCTTCTTCAGAAATGGGCCTCCAGAATAGGCGTCACCAATGTCGTGTACAACCTCAACACAACATCCCAACGTCTATACTCAAAGATCTGAGCAATGAAGGCCAACATGCTAAACACATTGTAAACTTTGAGTGCATTTTTCTGATGTGTTTCAGTCGTACCACACTCACCTGAGTCAAAGGAGCTTCCCATGTTTAAATGCAACAAGACCAAGACAATATCCAGGCTTGGGCTGAAAAATGGCAAGTAACATTTGTGCCACACAAATGCCAGGCAATGAAAATCTCCTACAAGAGAGAATTTAATCATCATCCTTTGATACTCAATGGTATGTGACCCATATCTGAAACTGAATCTCTCACTATCAACATCCTGGGGTCTACCATCGACTAGAAACTCATCTGGACTCACCAGATAAACACTGTGGCTAAAAGAGCAGGCCAGAGGCTCAGAACACCTCAGTGAGTAATTCATTCCCTGGCTCTACAAAGCCTATCCACTGTCTAAAAGGCACAAGTCAAGAGTGAGATAGAACATAGCCCACTTGCCTGGTTGAGTGCAGCTCCAGCAACACTCCAGAACGAAACACGATCCAGGACAAAGCAGTTCACTTGATTGGCACCATATCCATAAACATTCACTCCCTCCACCACCGACGCTCAGTAGCAGCAGTGTGTACTATTCCCAAGAAGTATTGCAGAAATTCACCAAAGATCCTTAGACAACACCTTCCAAACCTGCGACCACTTCAATCTAGTCAGAGGTCACACAACACCACGTTATAGTCCAATAGGTTTATTTGAAATCACAAGCTTTCAGAGCGCTGCACCTCACCTGATGAAGGAGCAGCGCTTTGAAAGCTTGCGATTTCAAATAAACCTATTGGACTATAACCTGGAGTTGCGTGACTTCTAACTTTGTCCACCACAGTACAACACCAGCACCTCCACTTCATCACTTCCATCTAGATGGACAAGGACAGCAAATACATGGAAGCACTTGCAAGTTCCCCTCTGAGTCATGCAGTATCCTGACTTTGAAATATATTGCTGTTCCTTCAGTGTCATTCAGTTAAAATCCTAGAACTCAGCACAACATTGTGGAGGTCTCTGGAGTGCATGGACTGCAGTGGGTCAGAAAGTCATCTCACCACCACCATCTAAAGGATAACTAGGGATAGGCAATAAAGCTGGTCCAGCCGGCAACACCACATCTTATGAATAAATCTACCGTGTAGCATGAGATTTCATTTAGTTGCTATTACAGCAGTGACTAACTTTCCAAAGTTTTATTATATGAAAGCAATTGAGAGGTCATAAGAATCAATAAGGTCATAACTGATGTCAAAGATTTATTGGGTGCCACGCTATCCTATTATCAATGTATTGTTTGAGAAAATGAGATTTTGCTCTTGGAAAGAATGGTAAACTAACCCTCAGGTGGGAGTTAGTATTGCAAAGGATGGCAGAATCATCGATCCACATTTAAAACAGAGCAGGGCAAGGTTACATGTTCCAACCTGCCTTTGGGGAAATTAGAATATATGAAATATGAGAAAGAGACAAGATGCATTTCAAATCACATGGCATTCCTATTGTAAAACTTTCTGGTTATATGATCCCATAATTAGATATTGCAAATTATGGGCACATGAACGTAAGAAGTTTGAAATAAAAACAAAATGCTGGAAAATCCCTGCAGGTCTGGCAGCATCTATGGACAGAGAAACACAGTTAACATTTCGAATCCCGTGTCCCTTCTCTGCAGGAGAAGCATCCTATTGGATTCAATGTTAACTCTGTTTCTCTCTCCGCAGATGCTGCCAGACCTGCCAAGTTTCTCCAGCACTTTCTGTTTTTATTTCAGATCATAGAATCGTATTTCCAGCATTGGTGGTATTTTGCTTTTGTAAGATTTTTGGACTAACTACAGGAGTTACCAACATTACTGCGCAAAGGGGAATGTCAAAGATAAACTTGAAACTTTTTGTATACATTCTGCCTCCTATTATTCCAGTTAAAATGGCTATATATACAGTTGATGTGCATTCCACCAACCTTCCAATGAAGACATTGCAGCACCATCATTAGTAACTGTGTGCAATTACAACATACATCTATTATTATAAAAATAACCAGCACTTTCCTGAATGGTCTGTTGGTTGATTTGGGGCTGAAGTCTGCTGCATGTTAGTGATGTACAGAGAACGCAAGTGCATAAGGTATATGCGGCTATCAGCAGTTGGTGATGGTGGTGAGTTGAAGCGGGTTGGTTAGAGGAAAAGAAAATGCCAAGGAAAGGAGAGACTTCTGGCTGCAGAGATCGACTAAGGAAGCAGAGATGGGATTGGATGACATGAGATCAATAAAAGGAACGGCGTGGCTTTGGCATCAGACTGTACGAATATTTGATAAGCAGAAATAGACCATTCACTCCCTCGAGCCTGCTCTGTCATTCAATAAGGTCATGTCTGATTTGCTTGTGTATCAAAATCCACATTCCCATCCACAGAGTCGCACCACTGGTAACAGATGTCAATGAAAACAGTACGCAAACCAGTGCTGATACTGATTTCACTGCAAATCTTTAGCAGGTCTCTGTTAGTTAAATTGGGTATGATGGGAATGTCTTCACATTGCTGCAGCTCCACCTTCGGTAAATGGCCATTTTGAATATGGTTACCCGGCATTGGACCTGGAGACACTTGAGAAAATCCCAGATTCATGGCTCCATTATGAATATAGGCACAGGAAGTTACAAATGGAGGCAGTTGACGGGAAGTGTATGGAAGTGCAGTACTGTGTGTGTGTGTGTGTGTGTGTGTGTGTGTGTGTGTGTTTATGTGAGTGTGTGAAAGGGAGACACAGCAAGTGAGAAGAGAAATCAACTCATGCCATCACTGCCCAGCTGTTTAGTAAAATAAATAAACTGTCAGAAAATATTCTTTTCTCTCTCACTGTTGGCATTTCTACTTGTACCTGAATCTTCTCTCACTCACTCGCTCTTTCTCTCTATCCCTCCTCCCTCCTTACCTCTTTTTTTCTTCCACTATCTCTCTCTGTTTGTCTAAACTGTTTCTCTTTCTATTTCTAATTCTCTTTCTCTTCTCCTTCTCCACTCGTCTCTCTCTCTCTCTCTCTTTCAATCACTCTGCTGTATCCCTCTCTCTCGTTCTCTTTCTTTGTCTGTGTCAACATGTCAGAAGTATGTTAATGTCGAAATGAAATATTTGTCAGATTGGAAAGATAAAAACTTCAGCTGCGCAATTAAGTTGTTTATACTGCGCTGAAGTTCAAAACAAACAGTATCTCTTTGTCAGTGTAGAAATGATGTGGAGGTGCCGGTGTTGGACTGGGGTGGACAAAGTCAGAAGTCACACAACACCAGGTTATAGTCCAACAGGTTTATTTGAAATTACACAAGCTTTTGGAGCGCAGCACTTTTGTCAGGTGCAGTGGACTGTGTGATTTCAAATAAGCCTGTTGGACTGTAACCTGGTGTTGTGTGATTTCTGACTTTGTCATTATCTTTCTGCACTGACAATGTAGAAAGCTAACACTATTTTTAAAAATGTCACTTTCCGTGAAGCATTACTTACATTGTTATTACAATGTTGAAATGGGACGCTATGGTCCGAGGTGGGCATATCTGAGGCTGGTAGCTTCATCCAGACGTCTGACTGAGGACACCAATTTGTTCGAGAGGTAGGTGGCAAAACGTGTGGTTGTGCACTCAATGTGTCTGGCCCACAGATGCTGAGCGATTTCGGGAAAGGTGCATACTTATTAGGAAGGTTCGTGTTGGATGACCCCATGAACTCGAAACCTATTGGTATCGATGGTGAATGAAGAGAGTTGGAATGCACTGTAGCCATTCCTGTGTGCCAAAACTGGTGTTCCGATTCTTCACTCACATCCATTTTAGAGGTGGGATAAGGAGGACTAGGTGCATAGGAGCTTAAGGGAATGACATCCTGAAACTGCAAACTGGAAATTTCCTGATAACCAGTTCCAAAGTGTTCTGGCTCACTGTTCAAACACATCATATTTGGTTTTGGAGATGGTGGTGTTGGGCCACCCTGCATTGCATTGGGTGGTAATGGTTCATTTTGCAAAGACCAACCAACATTTGTAAAGATTTCCCCCTTTCCCAAGGGGTTTGAAGGTCTGATTGACATTTCACGAAATGAATCAAATGGATCATGGTGAAGCATGTGTTCAGGATTAACAGGAAATGGAATTGGATTGATATGTGGTGTCTGTACTGCACCTGATCCTTGCAGAATCTTTGGTGCAATCCCATTGTGATGTTCCACTTCCGGATCTTTCTGGAAACTGAATAAATCTCTGTCAAATGCTGTGTAGTTTGAAGCAAGGTGCCAATCTGAAGAGCTCTGCTCAGTGGGGCTTGAATAGCCAATATTTTGTACACCAACCGATGCCCACGTTTCCTTGATTTGGTTAGGATGCCAAATCTTGTTGCCCACTGCATTACGGTGTAGTTGACAGTTAGGAAAGGTTTCTTGTTGCATTGAAGATAGTGCCTGGTCATTGGGCACTGGATTAAATGGATTAGGAGTAGTTATTATCCCTTGTGACTGCACTGAATTGGGCATCAGTTGCAGGTCATTAGCAGCACTTCCGATTCCTGCTTCTGTGCAATTTACTTGCCAGCCATATGGAATCTGCATTGAGGAACTGTAAGCAAGGTATTGCTGTTGATCTGGAGGATATCCGTCAGCTGGTAATTCCATTTTCCAATATTCCACCTTCGCTGTAACTTCCTCAGAAATATGAGTGTCTCAAACCAACTAGAATAACCTGCATAATAAAAAAAAATTCAATTGAATAACATTTACAAACATAAAACGAAACTAGCCATGCTGTAGATTATTCAAAATGGATTACTTTAATCTATGCTTCAGATGTTATGTAATTCTACACAGCAAAGGAGATCAGCTTCACACTTAGTCAATTGGGATTTAATGAGTCTTTCTGAACTTTAAACTAGCATTATCATTTATAATCAGATATAAAAAGAATACCTGTTCCCATATACTTTATTTCTACTTTCATAAACATATTTACAGATGATAATCGATTCAGAATTAAATTTGAGTCTAGTTAGGCTTTTCATGCAATGCATTCCATGTAAATCACCGTTCATACTCAAGTTCATATTTTCTATCAGAATGGGGGAAGATTCCCTAATCTTTATTCATCAGTAGTCAATCTTTCAAACTTAAAAACTGGAAGAAGAAAAGGGGTGGCATAGTGGCTCAGTGGTTAGCACTGCAGCCTCACAGCACCAGGGACCCAGGTTCAATTCCAACCTCAGGTGACTGTCTGTGTGGAGTTTGCACGTTCTCCCCGTGTCTGCATGGGTTTCCTCCGGCTGCTCCGGTTTCCTCCCACAGTCCAAAGATGTGCAGGCTAGGTGGATTGGCCATGCTAAATTGCCCAGTGTTCAGGGGTGTGTGAGTTATAGGGGGATGGGTCTGGGTGGGATGCTCCAAGGGTCAGTGTGGACTTGTTGGGCCAAAGGGCCTGTTTCCACACTGTAGGGATTCTAATTCTTAAAAAAAGAGCTGCTGAGACAAAATCAAAAGTTGCTGGAGAAACTCAGCAGGTTTGGCAGCATCTGTGGAGAGAAACAGAATTAATGTTTCAAGTCCATTGACTGTTCTTTTTAACTGAAAGTAGCTCAGAAAAGGTTTCTATTTATGCTGATGACAGGGGTTGGGAGCGGTTGTAGGGTTGGGGGTTGTTGGTGCGTAAAGTTCAGGGAAAGGACTGAGTGGATAGGGGGAGATGGAGCCACTGAGATCAGCTTTGTGATTTTTTTAAAATCTTCTTTCTCAGCATTTGACTATTAATGCCAAGACCAGTATTTAGAACCATACAACATGAAAACAGACTCTTCGGTCTAACCAGACCAAGCTGACCATAATCCCAAATTTAGCTAATCCCATCCGCCAACACTTGGCTCATATCCCTCCAAATATTTCTTATTCATGTAGTTATTCAAATGTCTTTTAAATGTTGTAACTGTGTCTGTATCCACCGCTTCCTTTGGAAGTTCATTCCACATACAAACCACTGTCTGCGTAAAAAAAAAAAATTGACCCTATGCCTTTTTTAAATCTTTCTCCTCTCACGTTACAAATATGCCCCTAGTCTTGAAATTCCCCTATCCTAAAGAAAAGACACTGCCTTATCTATCCATGATTTATAAACCTCTATAAGGTCATTCCTCAACCTCCTACAGACCAGTGAAGAAAGTCCCAGCCTATCCAGACTCTCCTTGTAACTCTGTTCCTGGCAACATCCTGGTGAATCTCTTCTGAAACCCCTCCAGGTAGATCCCACTCCAAAACGTCATTGATTCAGTGTCTTGCTATGTCATTTCAGAGGGCAGTTAAGAGTCAACCGCATTGTTGTGGGTCTGGAATATACAGACCAGACTGGGCAAGGATGGTGGATTTCCTTCCCTAAAGGACTTCAGTGAACTAAATAGGTTTTTATGACAAACTATGATGGTTTCAAGGTCACCACTAAGTATCGTTTTCAATTCCAGATTTTAAAAAAATAACGAAATGTGCTCATTAAATTAATTTAACTTCCTGGTGGGGTTTGAAACTATGCTCCCATACTATTCAGGGATAACATGGTGTAGAGCTGGATGAACACAGCAGGCCAAGCAGCATCAGAGGATCAGAAAGGCTGATGCTTCGGGCCTAGACCCTTCTTCAGAAAATGGCATCCTTAGAAGAGGCTTCGCAGTGAGGATAAAATTGTTTCAGAGACAGTTGGAACTGCAGATGCTGGAGAATCTGAGATAACACGGTGTAGAGCTGGATGAACACAGCAGGCCAAGCAGCATCAGAGGAGCAGGAAGGCTGACATTTTGGGCCTAGACCCTTCTTCAGACCCTTTTCTGAAGAAGGGATTAGGCCCATAACATCAGCCTTCCTGCTCCTCTGATGCTGCTTGGCCTGCTGTGTTCATCCAGCTCTACACCGTGTTATCTAAGATTCTCCAGCATCCGCAGTTCCTACTATCTCTCCCATACTACTCACTTGGGCCTCTCAATTTGAGAACTGTGCACTAACAGTCAACATCACCTCACTGGGATAAGATGTCCCTAAAATTCCGTCTTGTGAGTCGAGCCCTTTGTTAAACTCAGTAAGGAATAAATGCATGTGGAGTGTTGATGGGGGGAGGCTGCTGGGTAGGTAATTCCTGGACCAGTGACACTTGGTAGACTACTGAGGTTTAGTCCCAAGTCAGGGAAAAGGTGCCTAAATAATTGTTGCAGAAACTGGAAGTGCACTCATTCAGGCAAGTTGCATTCAGTTCAGGAAAGAACAGGAATAGTCAAGGTCCGGCTTCTGGTATTTGCCAGGTGAAAGATCATTGTTTCTCAGGACTAAAAGGAATACACACCTGTCAGGGAAATTTGAAGCTACATTCCTTACTGTAACTGTGGAGCTTAGTCACAATCCCCTGTATAATTCACATTAATGAAGTACACCGATGCAGAATGAATACTTACCTCAATCTGGAAAATAATATTAAGTGGAAAGCAAAGTTTATTTACAATGCCTGTATGACACAGTGAAAGGCCAAACCTTGAACCTGCATAGTGTGATAATGACCTTTGTTGTCTCGTTCTGGCCATCCCATTTTCTCTCAGGGTCAGTATTGCACTGGTATTATTTCACAAATTTGAAAAGTATTTACCTTCCCTCTGCAATATTGTTTCCCAACACTTTTTTACTCACAACTCATCCTTTTACTCCCCTCTGCCCCTTGTTCAATCATATTCACCAATTTTCACCTAACATCCTGTTGAGTCCTGTGTGCACCACAACTGTCAGGACAAAATGAACAAACTGGACCTCTTCTCTGAACTCATGACAAAGGCCTTTATGATCATGAATGGGTTTGATGGGTTAGACATAGAGACATTTGCTCTTCTGGGGTGTCTACTATCAGGGGCCATAAATATATGGTAGTCATTAATAAATCCAAGAGAGAATTTAGGAATAAAATCCTTACTTAGAGAATGGTTGGAAGATGGAACACAGGAACAGGACCAGGATTAAGCTATTTGGCCCATTGAATCTGCCCTGCCATTCAACTTGACCATAATGCTCTTTTACCTCAACAATATACTTTTCCATGCTATCTCCCTTGACAACTCTAATGTCTAGTGATCTATTGATTTCTGAGTTGAATATTTTCAACAACTAAGCCTCTGCACCTCTCTGGGGTAGAGAATTCCAGAGATTCTCTGAGTAAAGAAATTCATCCTTATTTCAGTCCTAAATGGCCTGCCTCTTATTCTCAGACTGTGCATTTTAGTTCCAGGCCCCAGCTATCGGAAACACCTATTAGAATCCCTACAGTGTGGAAACAGGCCCTTCGGCCCAACAAGTCCACACCAACCCTTGGAGCATCCCACCCAGACCCATCCCCTATAACCCACACACCCCTGAACACTATGGGCAATTTAGCATAGCCAATCTACCTAGCCTGCCCATCTTTGGACTGTGGGAAGAAACCCGCACAGACACGGGGAGAATGTGCAAACTCCACACAGACAGTCACCTGAAGCTGGAATCGAACTCCAGATCCCTGGTGCTGTGAGGCTGCAGTGCTAACCGCTGAGCCACCGTGCTGCCCATTCTCCCAGTACTGTCTTGAGCCCCAAACATTTTCTGAGATTCAACTGTCATTTGCCTAAAATCTTGACAGTACAGGCCCAGTCTCCTCAAACTCTCTTCACAAGACAATCCCGCCTGTCCTGGAACCTGTGTGGTGAACCTTTGTTGAACTCCTTCCATGGCAAGCATATCTTTCCTTAGGTACGGATACCAAAACTCTAAACACGCTGAGGTGCAGTCTCACCAAGGCTGTTTACAATTGCAGCAAGACTTCTTTATTGCTGTTTGCAAATCTGCTTGCAATAAAGGCTAATGTGCCATTAGTCTATCTTGTTTCTTGTTGCAGCTGCATGTCAGCATTTATTGACTTATGAACATGGATACCCGGATCCTTCTGGACATCAACAATTCCAAATCTCACCATTTAAGAACTTAAGGCTGAGATGAATAGAAAGATGCTTTAGGAGAGACAATAAATGCATAAGGAGGAAGGAATAGATTGATACGTTGATAGTGAGGAACAGGTATGTTCTGGAGGAGGTGATGGCCGGCTGGTATTATTTTTTTCTTCTTTATTCATTCATGGGATGAGGCTGTCGCTGGTTAGGCAGCATTTATTGCCTATCCCTAATTGCCCAGTGTCAATTACAATGCTGTGGGTCTGGAGTCACATGTAGGCCAGAGCAGGTAAGGATGGCAGTTTCCTTCCCTAAAGGGCATTAGCAAACTAAATGGGGTTTTCCTGACAATCGACAATGGATTCATGTTCATCATTAGATTCTTAATTCCAGATTTTTTTATTTGAATTGAAATTCCACCATCTGCCATGGCGGGATTCGAACCTGTGTCCCCAAAACATTATCTGGGTCTCTGGATTAACAGTCCAGCAATAATTCCACAAAGGGCATTGCCTTCTCTTATTGCTGGACAGCAATGTGGTTGAATCTTAACTGCCCTCTGGGTAAGTAGGAAAGGGCAATAGCCAGCGATGCCCTCATCCCGTGAATGAATTAAAAAAAAGGTATGTGTGGAACCCTATTGAGTAGTATGGACTGTTTCTGTTCCATTCTATGTTCTTTGATCGTGTTCCTTTTGCTGGTCTTTAGCAGTACACATTATTGCTATGACTGCCCAAAAGCAGCAATCCAGAAGAGTATGGCACGCTCAGTTAATGGCAGAGAAGGGTCTGTGCCAGAGGCAATTTCAACACGTGGGAATGAGCTGTGCTTCAGGAATGGTACAGATGGCAGCTCTTAGATTTACTGCGATCAGGTGCAGGCATGCTGAGTGTGTGTCATTGACAGTGGGAGTCCTAAGCCAAATGACATAACCCCTGTGAGGTTCACTGCTGCAGCTCCTCAACAGAATCAGTCTCGATCTGCAACTCTGAAGCTTTATAAAGGTTGGCCAACCCCTCTGGGTAAAGTTTGACTCAGGATCATGACACTTGGCCAGAAAACTCACATGCCTGGTTGACCCCAGGGAGAATGCCACTTCCCTGAATCACCCAGAAGCCTTAAGGAAAAGATACGGAGCAACAGGCAAATAAAATACATCAATGTGAGTGTGAGACAAATGAAGACTTAAATTTAACATTTTAGCCAGAAGGATGTATCTGCATGTTCCATCACGGCTGAGAGGACAGCCAGAGCTATTTGTGTGCATACTTAAACTAAATCCAGTCTTTACCTTTGGGCTGTGAGCATATTTTAAATGCCTAGCCTTCTCCAACAATGCATAATGTTTACTGTATGATTATAATCAAGACTGAATCACTGTCGTAAGGTCATGCAGCCATTATGGCACAGAAAGAGACCATTTGTCCCATCAAATCTGTGATGGCTCTCTGTGAAGCATTCTCTGATTCTAGCCCATGGCCCTGAAGGTTTCATTTCTTCGAACACATATCCAATTTCCTTTTGAAACCATTGGCATCTCTGCTTCCATCAGCTGATTGGCAACAGGTTCGAGGTCATTCCCATTCCTGTATAAAAAGTTTCTCCTCACATACCTTCCCTACAACCTTTGTTCAAAATGTTGAAAGTATATCCCCAAATCCTTGTACAGCGAAATAATGGGAACAGCTTTACTTTGCCTACCTTATCTAAACCTGCTATCATCACAAAATGTTACAAGTGAGAACAGCTTCTCCCTATCTACTCATTTCAGTTCACTCATGGTTTTGGAAATCTCTATCGAATTCGCTCTCAGTCTTTTCATCTCCACTGAGATCTGCATCAATGTATTCAATCTATCCTCATATCTAATGTCCTCTTACTTGGAACCAATCTTGTAAATCACTTCTGTACTCTCTCCAGTGTGTTACCATCTTTCCTATAATGTGACAACTATACACAATACTTCACAATACTAACAAGTGTCTACATGTACACCTCTATCAAATCTCCACTCAAACTCCTTGAAGACATAACTTCTTGAGTCTAACCTTGGAGCTACAGTCCCTCATTCCAAAGACTAGAATGAACTAGCTATTGCAACATGTGACGGCAACAGCACCATTCAAGCGAGGAAAAGTAAATAGCAACGTAGTGGTAGTCAAGGTCAGTACATTCAGAGGGAATCGATACAGTTCCCTATAACTGAGAGTGAGAGTCCACTGTGTTGCCTGCCTGGAGCCAGGGCTTGGGACAATTGCTTCACGCTGGAGAGAAACTTGCGGTGGGAAAGGGAAGATCCGGTAGTTGTGATCTATATTGTCACCAAAAACATAGTTAGGGTTAGACAAGCAGCTAGGGCTTAAACTGAAAAGCAAAACCTCAAACCTGATAATTTCTGCATTATTTCCTGAGCCACAGGCAAATTGATAAATACGATTAGGGATTTAAATTTGTAATTCAAATATTGGTGCTGAAGAAATAGGTTTTGATTTATGGACCATTGGCTCTAGTACTGGGGAAAGTGGAAGCTGGGAGGATGTAACTGATTCATGTAGGGACTAATGTTCTAGCAAGAGGTATAACTGGGATGATAGAGAGGGCATTACACTAAATAGTGGGGGCAAGGGATCAAGTTTATGAAGATGTGATAGAGTTAAAGGCTCTGTATATGAATGTGTGTAGCATTCCTAACAAAATGAATGAATTCACAGTTCAAACAGAAATACGTTTGTAAGATC
This sequence comes from Ginglymostoma cirratum, assembly GCA_024137785.1. Taxonomy (NCBI): domain Eukaryota; kingdom Metazoa; phylum Chordata; class Chondrichthyes; order Orectolobiformes; family Ginglymostomatidae; genus Ginglymostoma; species Ginglymostoma cirratum. Next base: position 6,082,778 of record JAHRHZ010000091.1, on the reverse strand, counting down.
TGATAGTCATTAAGGAGACACGGCTGCAAGATGACACAGACCGGATTCTGAATAATCATTGGTTATGACAATTCGGAAGGTAGTAGCTTAGCTCTGTTAATGAAAATGACGTTATGAAAATAGATAGAAATGATCTTAGTTGTTAGGATCAAAGTATAGAATCTGTATGAGTAGAGATAAGTAACTCACCTCCTGACTCCTCAAAGCCTGTCCACCATCCACAAGGCACAAGTCAGGAGAGTGATGGAATACTCCCCTCTTGCCTGGATGGGTGCAGCTCCAACAAAGCTCAAGAAGCTTGATACCATCCAGGACAAAGCAGCCCACTTGGTTGACATTACATCCACAAGCATCCACTCCCTCCATCACCGATGCTCAGAAGCAGCAGTGTGTACTATCTGCAAAATGCACTGCAGAAATTCACCAAAGATCCTCAGACAGCACCTTCCAAAGCCACAACCACTTCTAACTCGAAGGACAAAAACATCAGAGATTTAGGAACACCACCACCTCCAAGTTCCCCTCCAAGCTACTCGCCATCCTGACTTGGAAATATATCGCCATTCCTTCATTGTCATTGGCTCAAGATCCTGGAATTCTCTCCCTAATAGCATTGTGGGTCAACCCACAGCAGGAGGACTGCAGCCGTTCAAGGAGGCAGCTCACCACCACCTTCTCAAGGGGCAACTAGGGATGGGCAAGAAATGCTGGCCAGCCAGCGACGCCCACATCCCACAAATGAATAGAAAAAAAATAATAATGGTAGGCAGTCAATTGTGAGTATAGTTTACAGTCCCCCTAACAGTAATCACACTGTGGGATGGAATACGCAAGAAGAAATAACTGGGTCTCGTGAGAACGGCATGGCAATAATCATGGGTGATTTTAATCTATGTATAGATTGGGTGAATCAGATTTCCAAACATCGCTTGGAAGGTGAGTTAATGAAGTATTTTGGAAGCAATTTCGTTGACCAGTATTCTAGTGCAAAACAGAATTCAGGCTTTTCTAGGTCTGGTAGCATGCAAGTAGACAAGATTTATTAATTATCTCATAGTGAAGAAACTCTTAGGGTGCAGTGATCATAACATGATTGATTATTGTAATCAGTTTGAGGTTGACAAGAGTGGGTCTAAGACCAATGTTTTAAAGTTAAACAAAGGCAATTTTGAGCAGATAAAGACAGGGCTGGCTAAAGTGAACTTAGAAATTAGGTTAAGGAATAGCTGAGATGATATTTAGAAGATATTTCATCGCATTCATTGCATTTCAATAAGAAAGCAAGACTGTAGAGAAGGATGGGCCATCTGTGGCTAACAAAAATGGTTAAAGATAGTATTACATTCAAAGAGAAAAAAACACACAATTCTGTAAAGATTAGTAACAGATCTGACAATTGGATAGAACATAACATTCAGCAAGGAATGATTAATCAGGAGGGTGAAATAGGGTACAAGAGAAAGTAGGCCGGAAATGTGAAAAAAAAAGTAAGAGTTTCTACAGGTATTTTCAAATAAGTAATGTAAACATTTTGGCCCTCTGCAGTGTGACTTTGAGGAATTACTGCACAATGAGGAAATGGCAGATGAACTGAATATATATTTTGCATTTGTCATCACTTGTGGAGGATACAAACAACATAAGTGCATAGTAAAAGCTGAAAGGGAACAACAATCTTAAAACAATTACAATCACCAGTGAAAGGGTACTGAGAAAATGAATAGATTAAAAGCTGACCTCAGATGCTGGTGGACTTCATCCTAGGATCTAAAAAAGAAGTGGTTGCTGACATAATAGATGCTTTGGTTTTAATTTTCAGAAAATCACTAGATTCTGGAAAGGTCCCATTAGATCCGTAAGTAAGCGAAATGCTGCCATCTTTTATTAAAGAGGTTATAGCAAGGTAATTAGAAAGTCTTAATGTAATAAGCCAATGTAATTTTGTGGAAAGGAAATCATGTTTGACTAAATTATTAATATTCTTTGAGGAAATAATAAGCAATATTGGTGGAGGTGAACATGTGGAATAAGGTGTGTGATGAGATGTCAATCAAAGGTTATTAAACAAATTAAGAACTCATGGTGTAAGAGGGTACTATTATCATGGATAGAGGGATTGATTAGCTAACAGGAAACAGGAAGTAGGCATTGTTTTTCAACTTGGCAAAATATATTGACTGGATTGCTACAGGGATCAAGGCTTGGAGCCTCATTTATTTGTAATTTAGATTGATGACTGAGATAATGGGACTGAATGTTGGATCGCTAAATTTACAGAGATATATAGGAAAGAAAGTTGTGAAGAGGACATAAGAATAGAATAGAAATTTATTGTCATGTGTACTTTTACATGAAAAATAAACTGGAATTTTTTATAAGTCGCCCCACCACAATGCCAACATCAATGACAGAAGTCATACATAATATTTTAAAAAATGTAAAATTAAGACAAAGTTCACCACAGTTCAGCTAACGGCTCCTGACCTCGGGGAAACTGATTTAGGAATGTTGGAATACCCTGAAGATGCAGCCGGGCTGAGACCACCATGCCAGGCCGCTGATGCAAGGCCAGAAGCCTTTACTGAAGAAGGCCACCGTGCTGGGCTGAGATCGCCACTCCCGGCCAAGACCGACAGCTGAGCTGCTGGAATACCTGGACACTGAAGACGAAGATGACCTCACATGGGGATGAGATCTCCATGCTGGGCCTAGACCTCCAGGCTGGGAGACCACCACACAAGGAGACCACCACACAGGAAGGCTGCCATGTCGGGCTGAGACCGACTTTCTCCTCCTGCAGGGAACCAGGCCTATCTACGGACCTGGAGCCTCAGCCTAGCCTGTGAGATTAGACTGGGAGAGTCAGCCTGAGACCTGTTCCTCACTTGCCGGGAGACCCTGGCCTGCAGTGGAGCTGTGTTCAGCTTATCCAGGCATTGTTGTAGCTGGTGCTGCTGCTGGAGGCCTCCTCATTCACCTACCCATTTCCAGGCTTAAAAGAGAAGGAAACAAAAAGAAAGAAAAATAGTAAAAGCAAAAAGAAGAAAATAAGGAGAAAGGAAGTCGACAAGAACGGATGAGTCCCAGGCTCAGCCTCCCTTCTCTGCCGCCATCTTGAAATAAAAGAGATATGGGTAAGTCATATGAGTGAGCAAAACTTTGGCAGATGGAATGTAGTCTGGGAAAATGTGAACTTGTCTGCAATGGCAAGAAGAATAGAAAAATAGCACGTTAAATGAGAAAACTGGAGAAGAATCTGTGTGTCCTGATACTTGAGTCAAGGGAAATGGGACATTGTCATTTATTGTGAAGGGAAATGGAATCTAAAAGTAGTGATAAAAAGTTTGCTATAATTGTATGGTATATTAGTGAGATCCACATCTAGATTACTTTGGGTGGTTTTGAGCTCCTAATTTAAGAAACGACATAACAGATTTAGAAGCAGTTGTGAGACGGTTCATTCGACTGATTTCCTGGATGGGGGGTTTAACCTACACAGAAAGTCTCCACAGGTTGGGCCTGTATCCAATAGATCTTAGAAAAATGAAAGGCAATCTTATTGAATCAAATAAGATCCCGGGAGAGACTAGAACTGCTGGACACTGTTTAAAAATAAGGGGTCTCCTGTTTAAAATAGAAATGAAAGCATTTTGTTTCTTTTTCTCAAAAGATCATAATTCTGGTGATCTCTCCCAGAAAGTCATGGAGGCTAATTCAATGAATACAGTTAAGGTAGCAGTAGATAGATTCTTGACTAACAAGGGAACAAGGGAGTTAGAGTATCAGGGATAGTGGATTTGAGGCCAACATCAGATCAGCCATGATCATATCAAATGGTAGAGCAGTGTTGATTGGCTGAATGACCCAAACATGTTCCCAGTTTGTATGTTTATTCTGTTAAATGTCCTGTGCAACCTCTCAATGACCTGATCTTTCCTGATGCCACTCGCCTGCCCATTCTGTTTGTTTTTCTGTGTCCACATTTGGTATCAACAGCAAGTTTTGAACTTCTCCACCATGTTTCAATATGCGACTTGATTACATCATTAAAAAAAAACAGTGCTCCCAGCATCTACCATCCTGCTATCCATAAAACAACCATTCATCGTGAATCACTGCTTTTTGTTCTTAAACAATAATTCTTATCCAAGTTGACACTTACTCTCCTCTTTCATCAGCCTCAGTTTTGTTAACCAGCATTTTATGAAGTACTTTGTCAAATACTTTCTTAAAACTATGATAGACAATATCCTTTGTATTCAGTTCATCAACCCTCTATGGTTCTTCATCACAAATGTTCAATTTGTTTAGTCAAACATGGTCTTTATTTTACAAATCTGTGATTGCTTTCCCTAATGAACTCAAGCCTTTACAAGTGCCCTTTTCCCTTTGATTATTGTTTCTAAAACTTTACCCGCTTCTAATCGGCCTGTAGTTACAAGGAATGTCCTTACACCTTCCTTGAACAAAGTTACCACATATTTCACTGTCCAGTCTGCTGCCATCTCTTACATGTCTGGGGAATATTGGAAGAATTTGACAAGCCCTTCTCCATCCCCACTGCCATTAGCAACCTAAAGTGCAGGCCAACCATCCCAGGTGACTTATCTACTCTGCATAGGCAACCTCTCTAGTACATTTTGCCTTTCAGCTTTCATCCCATCAATTGCCTCTACCATCTTTACTACAACAAAGATTTTGTCAACATTCTCTTCCTTACAAAACACTGATGGAAAACACACATTCTAGCCTCCCTGTACCTATAACCTTATACACGCTGTCCATAAAACAATCCATCTCACCTTTGTTGTCGCCAGTTATTTATTTATCTGCTATTAAAAATCTTACGTTATCTGCCATTCTATTCTCACATGATCTTTTTGCCAGTCTTACTTTCCCACTTCTCCTGTCAACTTATTGTGTTCGGGCTACATTCTTGCTTGTAGAACCTGACATCAGTCTTTCACCTTCTTTCTTCCCTTTCACTATATTTTCTAATTTCTTCCTCATCCAAGGAGCCCTAGCTTTGGTTCCCTTGCCTTTCACACATTTTGGCATGTATCTAAATTTACCCAAAGTGTTTCTTCTTAAAGATAACCCATTGTTCAGTAAATATTTTTCAGTTACTCTGTGGCCCTGATTTAATCCATCCCTTGACGTTAGTCTTCTTCTAATTTAGAAGCCCTACTTAGGATCATAGATAACAAGGTGTAGAGCTGGATGAACACAGCAGGCCAAGCAGCATCAGAGGAGCAGGAAGGCTAACATTTCGGGCCTAGACCCTTCTTCAGAAAGGATCATGACTGGTTTTTCTCCATTATTAATCTAAACCTTATGGTACAATGATCACTCTTAGCCAAGTGCTCCACAATAGATATTTGGTCCACTTGCCCCAACTTATTCTCAAGCATCAGATCCAGTGTTCAGCTGCCAACATACCAGTAATTGAGATTCTAATGAGCACATTTCCAAAATTCCTACTTCTTTTTTCCCTTTAATACTTTCACAAGTATATAAATTGCTGCATGTATTAATCTCTTGCTGAGGGACCAAAGTTGATTTGTTTTTTTTTACAAAGTAGTGGAAGCACATTCCAAGTGTGACAAGTAACAAATAAAAATCTTTCTGTTTAGGTTATGATAATATTTTGGAGTCAAGAAGGCAACTGGACCATGTGATGAGTATTTTTTTTTGGAATATTGACACTTTCCCAAATCTTGTCTCTTGAGTTTTGAATATAAAACTTGGGCAGGTTTCAGGAAAAGACCAAAAAAAGATAAGGTTAGAAATACGAAGCATCAACATTTGTAAAGAGGAAAAGACAGGCTAATGGCTAGGGGGTGAAATCTCTGTCTCAAATAAAAACTGAAATGTAAGCAACCATTTACTGATGTGGCAAAAAGCAAGTCAAGAAAAATATACGCAGACAGTCCAATCACAGAACATTAGTAAGCGGATTTAATCTTAATACTAAAATAAATAGGTCTATACAGTACCATGAAATATTATCTGTAAGAAGAACCAGTTAATCATTAGAAAAATACCCAAACCCAGTAGAAAAAAAACACTGGGGTTGTGAGGGACAGTTTCATGAGGTGGAAACTGCAGCTAAACAGAAGCAAGTGGATATGTGTTTTTAAAATCTAATTAACTTCACTTTCTTGTTTAGTTTGCAGCTAATTTCAGTTTTGCTCTGTGATTGACCTAGTTGTTCTTCCCCTCCCTCTCCTTCAGTGTCCAGCTTAATTAGAAAATTTGCCTTATCTTTCCAATTTTATTTCTGAACGAAAGGAGACACCCAAAAAGTCAACAGTAGCTAACCTCAGCATTGCCAAGTGCAAGCTCAGAAACCCTAAGGAGTGATTAAACCTGCAACCATTGATTGGGATGCAAGCAGCACTCCAATTTCACGCTGCCTGCTCAATTCAATGAATTTGGTATCCAGGGGCTGCACAAAGTGCAAATATTCACACAGTCATAGAGTCATACAGCATGGAAACAGACCCTCTAGTCCATGCTGACAATGTTCCCAAACTAAACTAGTCCCATTTGCCTGCGTTTGGCCCATGCCCTTCCAAACCTTTCCTATTCATGAATTTATCCAAATGTCTTTTAAACGGTGTAGCTGTACCTGAATCCATCACTTCTTCTAGCGGTTCATTCCACACGCAGACCGCTCTGTGTATAACAAAGTTGCCCCTCATGTCCTTTTTAAATCTTTCTCCTCTCACCTTAAAAATATGCCCCCTTGTCTTGATCTTCCCCACCTCAGGGAAAAGATCCTTGTCATTCACCTTACCTATGCCCCTCATGATTTTATAAACTTCAATAAGGTCACCCCTGAATATCCTATGCTCCAGTGAAAAAAGTCTCAGCCTTTCCAACCTATTTTTATATCTCAAATCCTCCATTCCCAGCAACATCCTGGGAAATCTTTTCTGAACCCTCGTCAATTTAGTAAGATCCTTCCTATAGCAGAGCGACCAGAATTGTACACAGTACTCTAGAAGAGGCTTCACCAACGTCCTGTATAACCTCAACATGACATCCCAACTCCTAGACTCAAAGTCTGAGCAACGAAGGCAAGTGTGCTCAACGCCTTCGTAACCACCGTGTCTATGTGTGACACAAATTTCAAAGAATTACACACCTAAACCCTCAGGACTCTCTATTCTACAACACTACCCAGGGCCCTACCGTTAAATGTATGAGTCCTGTCCTTGTTTGTATTACCAAAGGACAATACCTCACATTTATCCAAATTAAACTCCATTTGCCACTCCTCAGCCCATTGACCCAATTGATCAAGATCTCTTCATACTCTTAGATAACCTTCTCCACTGTCCATTATACCACCAGTTTTGGTGTCATCTGCAAATTTACTAACCATGCCTTCTATATTCTCATCCAATTCATTTGTATAAATGAGAAACAAAAGTGGGCCCAGCACCAATCTGTGCTGGTCGCAGGGCTCCAATCTGAAAAACAACCCTCTACCACTATCCTCTGTTTCCTACCATAAAGCCAATTTTATATCCAATTGGCAAGCGCACTCTGAATCCTATATTGCTTGGGCATGACAGCTATGGGGCTAGAGTTTTAAGTGGTAAGCAAAACTTAAAGCTCACTTGATAAAGGAAGGAGGTATCGTAGCTGCAGCAGGAGCTAAGAGTCACACAGGAAGTGAATCTGAGTGGGTGAACAATGGCACAATATGGAAGAAAGCAATGTCCTAGGTTTTCCACTGTTGCACCTGTTAGAAGAACTGTGAAGAAGAAAAGATGCCTTATACTGGCAGGGGGCCAGGAGACCTAAGCAGACATGACTAAGTATGGGAGAACCGATACATATGGAGGTTAATACTAAGAGTCAAGTCCCAAGGGCATGGATGCAGTGTTGCAAGAAGCTCAGTGACCTCACTTGTATCTTCAAATGCTGTACACTCAACATTTTAAGGACATGAACTGGAACGTTCTGCTCCAAAATGACAACACTGGCATCAAATGAAAGTGACAACATGATACACTCTGCACACTTTCAGCAACCATGCTCTGCACGTATGCTGATGCTCTCCACAACATGAAGTCTGTCACAAATCACCCCAAAAGTGTACGCATGCACTTCACTGATACCATTTAAGATCTTTAAGCATGTGTGTAACATCCAGAAAGTCCAAGTTGTCTCCAAACCTGGCTGAATCTATCCTTCCTCATTACAAATGTTCTAATATCTACTGTATTCTTGTAGTATTTTCAGTTTATTATGATCTGCAGTCGGGAATTAAAACTGACAAATTAGAGTTGAGCTCTAAAACAGACTGAACTTTATATCATAAAAATGGCACTAGGGGCAGCATCCATCAATTGGGTTAACTCTACACCCTGTATCCTTTCAGATCCTTCGTTATTACAGTTCATTCCATTCCTTTTTTTAATAAATAATCTTAAAATATCTATCTTAATAGTCATTTGTAATAACATATTTTGTTTTTCAATAATTCCCTGCAACAAAATGAAGCATTCCTGTTCCAGATGTTTAGTTACTAATTTATTTTTGCTCACGTGGCACACAAAAGGTTAAAACCAAGTTTACTTACTACACAAATTAGGACCACGCTGAAATTAAATATGGTTCAAACAAGCCTCAATACGAGAATGTTTCTTGCTGCAATTGCTTTCAGATGTGCACTTCTCATTCATCGAAAATTCTCTGAATATCAATTATTTAATCGCTCCCCAGACAGTGCCAAGTCTTTCGTTTGATGTCAAGAAAGTCTTCTGAGGGATATATTTTTAATTTCCTTTTGTTCTGACCGTCCTTCGAAAGATTCTGAAAGTAATTTTTTTCTGGTTGATTTGTTCTAAGTCATTCTGCAGGCATTAGGAGATAGGAGCAGGCCACCAGGTAAAGTGAATCAAATCAGGGCTTTTTAATCTGGAGCAGTCTCAAATTCAGTTTAACACTGAGCTGAAGTACAAAAGGAGCAACTTGAATAGCTGTGTGCGCAAGTACAGTTTCCCATTCGTCATATCTGCTTAGTTATTAACTTAAAACTCAATCTCTTCGAGTGTTTACTCAGCCAAGGTCATAGTAACCACATGACAGAATGCAGTCTATCCAGTAAACTGGAATGCAGTGTCGATGGCTTTCAGTTTCAGTATCACTGCACCTGTTTTTGCTCTAAGCAGGCTGTAGCTCTGCACCATTTCGCTGCTGATGTAAATCAATATTTTAGGATCATACAACTCTGTTTGAATGCAATTTTGATGAAAATAAGACATTATATCAATCAAAACATGGCCTAGACAGTTTTAGTTTTTCTTTTAAAATCAGTTCTTCCCCGCGAGTTGTTTAGATCATTATTTGTTGAAATGTTGGCATTCTCCCTTAAGCATTGACTGGCTATCACCAAAGAATTATGTGCAGCTTTGGACACACCAGTGTTTCACGTCATTATCCTCATGCTGACCAAGCAAGAGGTGCTAAAGATCATTCACAGGAGTGGTGCGTGATGCCAAACACTACTGCAGTCAGTTATTTTGTGTTTGAATATGCAAGTCTGCTTATCATTGATACTCATAGTGCTTGATTGTTTAAGCCTGGGTGTGGACTAAGGGGAAAGTGAAAAAAAGTATAACAAGCTGGAAACCTGAACTGAATCATAGAGTAGATGTTTTATTGTAAACCATTAGTAATAAATATTCATAATCACACACGTAATTGAACATGAGGAAAATATTGACTTCTTGAAAATGTAACAACCTCAATGTGAAACAAAAACTCATAAAATTCTTCTTGTAATTATTTCCCTGAAGCTGTATTCCCTTGTCACCAACACATCAGTTTGAAAAATATGAAATTAAAACCGAGGAAGAATTTAAATGTGATCTGGAGATATACAAAGAGGAGCCCGTTCTTTGGGCCTTTTACATCATTCACGTGGAACGTGGATACTTCCCAGTACCTCGGTTCTGAAGAAGAGTCATGTTAGACTCAAAACATTAACTCTGTTTCTCCAAAGATGCTGCCAGACCTGCTGTCTTTCTCCATTTTTGTTTTCCTTGTTTCACATTTGCAGCATCTAATGAATGTTGCTTTTATCCTTTCTTAATCCACCCGCCGGACCTCCATAGGAAGAGAAGGTATTTGCAGGGTTATGAGGAAAAGGCAGGAAATGGAACCAGGTGAGCTGATCTTGCAGAGAACTGGCATGGGCCAAATGGCCTCCTGTGCTGTAATCATTCCATGATATTTTACCGAGAAAAAAATCTGTTGAACTTCGAAGTTCCTGATGTTCCAGCATCCATAGTTGTCTGGGGAGAGTGTGTCTCTTGTCTACAGGCATTGACAATTCACATTACCCTGCCTATTCATTGGAAATCTCCTCAAAAGAAGAGCTTCAACCCCATTGTATCCTAGACCATTTTCTGAGCTCTTAACCCTCAGGAGCATTTTCTAAGCCGAGTGCAATGATTACAGACAGTCAGCTCTGTTGCTGTAGTGAATGATGAGAGCTCTGAGCTTTCCCGTGGATAATCAGTCTAGTGCAATTAAAAGGGGCACAAAGAAGTTTTACCAGCCGTTATAATCCCAAGTACCGTCATCGAAAAATGGTTGCTCACTCGGTAACATGTATTTGACAGAACTGGAACAAAAATTGTAGTTTACCGACGCTCCAGTGACTGCATTTTAGAGAAAACATGTTTTATTTCTATATTCTCTTGAGATTCCTGCAACAGTTCAGCCAATGGTACCAACTAAATCCTCTCATTAGATATATACTAGAAAAGGAAAATTTACGGGACTAAGGTGGAGAGAGTAACTAGGATCTCTCTCATGGCATGTTTGCAGATGGGATGGTGAGATGTCAGGATTCCATTGCCTTCCTACCTCGATCAAAATTAAATCGGGGTGTGACTGTCCATGGTCAGATTTCTGCCTCCCTCCCAATCGGATGGTGTAAACTAGGCAATTAATGACCACTTAAAAACCTCATCCCTTATCCCTGGTCATTAACCCAGCGGTGATAGAGTTTTTGAGGGCAAGTGGCAGTGCCCTTACCTGTGAGCCAGGTTCAAGCCCCATCTTCTCCAGAGGTGTGTCATAACATCCCTGAATGGGTTGATTGGAAAATGCAACACTTTTCACTGTATTTTGTAACAAAATACATGTGACAATAAATAAACTAAATAAATCAAAAAATTAACTGAGTGGTGGGCAGGCCTGTAGACATACATGCACCAGGCATTAGGGTAGCTCAGTGGTTAGCACTGCTGCCTCACAGCGCCAGGGACCCAGGTTTGATTCCAGCCTCGGGTGACTGTCTGCATGGAGTTTGCCCATTCTCCCCGTGTCTGCGTGGGTTTCCTCTGGGTGCTCCGGTTTCCTCCCACGGTCCAAAGATGTGCATGTTAGGTGGATTGGCCATGCTAAATTGCCCACAGTGTCCAGGGATATGCAGGCTCAGTGGACTAACCATGGGGAATGTAGGATTACAGGGATATCGTAGGGTGGTGGGTCTGGACGGGATGCTCTTTGGAGGGTCGCTGTGGACTTGATGGGCCAAATGGCCTGCTTCAACACTGTAGAGACTCTTGTGATTGTATGACAGATAAAAAAGTGTGGCCGACTTGTGCTAATCCAGTGCTAGGATGGGGATGAGGGAGGTCCCTCGTTCACAGGAACACAGTGCTTGATCAAGGGTCACAACATCAGGAAGCTGGGGAGCTTGATGAGAGACCAATCCCTGCCCAGGCTGCCTACACCCCCACCTCTCATTGTGACCTTTTTTCACAAAACTCCTCCTGGCACTGGAGGTTGCATTGCTGCTCAATGCTGGGACCTTGTACCTGTCATTCTGGCTGCTCTCACAGCCTGCCTTGTGGCACTGCCTTTCAAAAGTGTTGCCAGCTTCTGAATGGCTGGCAGCCCTTCATGGGCAGGATTTTCTGCCCTTGGGATCCTGGATTATGGGTGAGGCCCACTGGTGGTCACAAAGTGCCTCCTTCATGTTCCCAGAGAAGGGATCAGGATTCCCTCAGACGCTGATACCCCATAAAATTGAGGCCCAGGGTTCAGGGACTAGTTGGATAGGCAAGAAGGAGCAAATTACATCCTTTTTTGAGTTGTGATTCCCCGATTTCTCAGATTGTCAGACTATCACATGCATAGGAAATAGAAAATAGGAGCAGGAATAGGCTATTCGGCCCTTCAAAACTGTTGCATTATTCAATATGACCATGGATGATCATCTGAAACAATACCCTGCTTCTCCATTCTCTCCATACCTTTTGATCCCTTTAGCCCTATAAATAATTGTAGAACTTTAGAACTACATCTAACTTTTTCTTGCGGACATTCAATGTTTTAGCTTCAACTGGTTTCTGTAGCACAGAATTCCACAGATTCACCACTGTCTGGGTGAAGAAATTTCTCCACATCCCATTCCTAAATGGCCTACCCTGTGTACTTAGACTGTGACCCCTGGTTCTAGACTCCCTCGTCATGAGGAACATCTGTCCTGCATTTACCCTGACTATCTTGTTAGAATTTGTTTGGTACGCTTGCCTTTGTTGGTCAGTGCATTCAGTATAGGAGTTGGAAAATCATCTTGCAGCTCTACAGGACATTGGTTAGACCACTTTTGGAATACTGTGTTCAGTTCTGGTCTCCCTGCTACATGAAGGATTCAGAAAAGATTTACAAGGACCTTGCTAGGGTTGGAGGGTTTGAGCTGTAGGGAGAGGTTGAATATGCTGGCGCTATTTCCCCTGGGCATCAGAGGCTAAGGGGTGACGTTATTGAAGTTTACAAAATCATGAGGGGTATGGATAGGGTAAGTAGTCGAGATTTTTTCTTCTGGGTGGGGGAGTCCAAAACTAGAGGGCGTAGGTATAAGGTGAGAGGGGAAAGATTTACAAGGGACCTAAGGGGCAATTTTTTTTTATCACACTGAGCATGGTGCATGTATGGAATGAACTGCCAGAGGAAGTGGTTAAGGCTGTGACAATTAGAACATTTAAAAGGCATCTGGATGGGTACATGAATAGGAAGGGTTTAGAAGCATAAGGGCTGAATGCTGGCAAATGGAACTAGATTAATTTAGAATATCTAGTTGGCGTGGATGAATTGGACCGAGCTCCTGTTTCCACGTCATGCAGCTCTATGATTCTAACTTTACAGTTTGCTATGAGATATCCATCTTTTGCATCTTATGGACCTGGGCCCAATCAAAACCTTCAGTTAAGGAGTTGATCACCTCCTGGATGAACCAACTGACACAGTCATAATTGACTTTTCCCAGCACATTGGCGATGTGCTGGGGTGAGGGGATGGGGTGGATTTTAATATGAGAAGACGCTGGAATGGCAGCCTGACATCCTCCCATTGTTGTGGAATATTTCACATAGTGGGAGCCTTAATGGTGTTTGGATGTCCGTATGGGTCACCTATGGGCCCAACTGATGCCTACTTAATTCCTGCCAAATTGGTTTAATGCTTGCATTAGGAGGGCTCTCCTGGGTACTTCCTTAATGGCCACTCCATGGTACACAGAGGGGCCAGCAACGGCAACACCCGTCCTTATGGCAGCCAAGAGACCACCTCTGGATGAGAAGAGCCCATCCTGGCACTGAGGTCTGCCTGCTGGTCTTCAACCAACTCAACAAAACTTATTTGACTTTAGAGCGTGCCTCGCTACGGAGGAACCCGCTTTTTCATTGTGCAATACCAATAGCAGCCATTGCTAGCAGTGGTGCTGCTGTGACTGAAGGGCCGTCTGTTTGCACGTCTTGGCAGGGGACAGGGGCAGGGGGGAAAGAGTTGCTCTCTTCACTTTGACATCAATTGGCTGCCACTATCAATTCACAGCCCCTGAGTCCCACAGCCCACTGGCTGAATTGGCTCCCAACTTCAGCATCCCAATATCTGGAGTTGCTCCTCTTTGGAAAAATCTAGCTCTGTGATTCCACTCTCTGAAAGACCAAGATGAAAGGCTCCTTTCTTGGTGTTTGATCAGTGGCTACCTGCTCTCTTTTTACCTCTGTGACTAAACAAGTTACCATTCTTTCTTTCTATCTCTGATGGATACCAAGACCCTGCACATTATCCACTCCCAATATCCCAAAGGCTGCCAACCCATCAGAACTACCCTGGACCTTTGCTGGAAATGAAGGTACATTGCCAGGACACTGCTAGGAATCCAACAGAAAAATATGAGCAATGAAAATAGAGTTTTATTAATTTTAACACTATATTCTGCATTCTGTTGCATTACCCTGATGTATTTATCTAAAGTATGATTTGTCTGGTTAGCATGCAAAACAATACTTTTCATTGTATCTGAGTTCGTGACAATGATAAAACAAATCAGAGGTATTTTGATTATTGGACATGGTTGGGGGAAAGGGTATTAACTGACAATGGAGAGCCCCTAATTTATTTTTGATTGGTGTGGGGAACATGGTACAACATTGATATGGATGTTGGATTGGGGACGGTTGGAAGCAGAGGATCATGTGATGACACTTCTGGAATCAGTAAAACCAAGCTAGCAACTGTAGATGCAAGTCATGTTATAATCCTGGAGGTGTCCAAGCTCCTTATTCTGAGCATAATGGACCACTTCCCTTGAGCAAGACAGCTTTCCAGTCAACAAACGTTTGACCTTTAACACCAAGTAACCTGTGAGACAGCTTGTGTGGCATAAATCTTAAATCGAAGACCCAATAAACTCCCAGAAGCCAACACAAACTGCTTTAAATTCTCAGATTATTTCTCATTAATTTACAACCAACTTTGTATATCTGAACTTTAAACGGTCAATCAGGTTTACTTGTATCAGTGCTGGAGTAAATGCCACAGGTATCACTGGTTTATGAAAATATTTAATTTCGCATCAGCACTTCAAGGGCGATAAACATCAAAATTTCCAGTATTATTCTGTAACTTTGAACACTCATCTGTCATGTAAAGGCTGTGGACGAATTCAGACATTCATACTTTGCTCATTCAGCTACCTGTGAGTGGAGATTAACTAGTGACTCAGTGAGGAAGAGTTATAGGCACTCTAGCCCTCTGTAGCCCAATCTGAACTGCAAGTAATGGAAAAGATAGCCATCGCAATAAATCAAAACAGCAAGATACAGGGTGACAGTTGGATATTGCTTACCTTACAGTTAATCAAAACTGACCCATTCTGAAACATTTACAGTGACTGACCTGTCAGTCAAATTAGGTTTCATGAAAATCTCCGATGCCATGCACCCATCTTAAGCCATTTATCACTTGCAAGGCAAAGCTGAGCTGACTCCCTTTGCATGAACAGGATCCATCCCCGTCTGCACTGTCTAAACTGCTTTCAATTGATGGCCTGGTATTGGAACACAAAATAAACTGTAAATCTGGGAACATCAGAATCTCTGATCCATATTAATTGTATCTAGCTGCTGATAACTCTGGTTCCAGCACACTCGAAGTATCTGTCTAAACCAACTCTATCTGCTTTTTACAGGGATTAATACAAGTGGACACTTGTTTGTACACTTAGCATGAGCTACTTCATGCAAGCAGCTGTAGAATTAAACTGGTTGTAAGAACAATCTCCCAAAGGGGGTCAGGAAAAATAGATAATCTTCACACGAAACAGAATGGATTGGGCAAATTGCAGTACTGCCCCTCTGAATCTGCAGATCCATTCCATCCCTTTTTTAAAATCCATTTTCCCCTCTTCTCAAGCCTTGTTCTATTGGTGTCGAATCTGACTGCCCAGTGGCTTCTCAATTCCAACTTTTCTTTGTGATACATGTCACAGTTCGTGCGAGAACTTAAATGTGCATGAACTTTCAGTTCACATTGTTCCCAGGGCCAATTACAAGTCCAAACCCAAGTCTGTGAAAAGCATTTTTAAAATAAACAGTAAATAGATTAGACACTGCACCTCAGGGTCAAAGACCAGCACTACCTTCAACATTGGTAGTTTTTAAAAAATTCCTACATACATGACCCATTAAATCTGACGGGAGCCTCTCTGCTCAATGTTTCATTTGTGACTTAAGCAGGTAAAATGAGTCTTTACTGATTCAGTAAAAGTTATCTTTAATTTCAATGAATTTGCCTTCTTAAGTTGAAGTTTGAAATTTGAAATTTGTGAGTATTCATTTCACCTCCAAGAATTTAAAATTGAAATGGAGCATGTCCCAACCTGCGTGAGCTGTAACCCAAGGGATTTACAATTATTGTAGTCAGTCAACTAGGCCAGAGTCAGGTGAAAATGACTTTGTTCTAGGAAATGAGACCAGGCTGCAGAAGAGAGACAGCAGGTTTTGGTAGTTCATAATGCGCTATATAATTTGTTTAACCTTTTATTATTGGTACAGTTTCGAGTAATGTTATGGCATTGACCGACAGTAGAATGCGGAAACGAAGAAATGGAATTTGCAAAATCACTTAAACTCACCTAAGTTCCATTGAAGGATGATGCCCTGGAGATTATTGGAACAAGACAGGTGGAAATGTACTGCGTATTCTTTCCAAATCATAGTCGAATTCTATTTGTCAATGTGAAGGTAAACTGGAAAGTCAGCTGAACTGAAACTAACCAGGCTGTAGCTACTATTTGCAGGTATCTTTGGAATTTGCACTATTGTTTCCTTCTCTTTCCTCTGGAATTTGCAGTATTTTGAGCTCAGGAGCATTTCACTCCATCTTTTTTGCTTTTGCCAAGTGGTGAGCTGAGTTTCTTGCCAGGCACTGACAAGTTCCAATTAAGCACGATTATAGCTTGTTATACGCTTTATTAATAGACCAACTCATCTCCTTAATGTTCAGTTTTCTACCTTAGCAAATGCTCTAAATGAGCTAGACATCAAGAAAGCTTGACGTGGCACCTGATGACTTCAGCTTGGCATGATCTGCAAGCAGCCTCTGTGTTTTTCAGCATGAAGCAGCATCTTGGGCCCCAACCCAAGGGCACCAATAACATGCACCCCCTCATCCATGGACATTGGCTTCTAGCACTTTCCAACCTCTCACAACCATCATGGAATCTCTTAGACACACATGCAGGACACTTAGGAACAGACTTGCATTGCGGGCCACACCAAGCAACTGGCATTGAAAGGTTGGCGCAAGGACACTTTGGGCACAGGGACAGGCACGAACCCATGGATTGGACCAGACTGTATCTCAGGGTTGCTTGCTTGCTCTCTTGGTGTTCGCTCACTTAGCACCTGTCTGGATGCTCGAAGCATCCACGCCCTCCTATACCATGCCATTCTTGTTAGGGCATTGGTGCTTTAGCCAGACCCAAAAACTGCCAATACTGCCATATTCACTTTCACACAGATACATAGACAGACTGTTTGTTATGCTTATGTCTGGGGTGGAGTGGGGCAGACATCTTCGATTTACCACACACTGAGACATCAGCCAGCTACCTGCGCGGCAAACACGCTGCAATTGTATTCAACCGAATGGCGATGTCGGAAACTGCGTGTGTTCTCGTCCTTAGTCCAGTCATGGGGGGTGCTGCCATTGGTCAGGGTTTCTGGAGCTGTCAGTCAGGGGCAAAGTACGCAGTGTCCAGGGGTTTGGCCATGATCATTCGTCCACTTGGGACATTCATTGCTGGGGTATCTGTCCGACTGCAGAACAGGGAGTGGACAACGCTCTATCTGTGGGGAAGCAGCAGCAGTCAGGGGATCCATCAGAGTGACACTGACTGCGCCCACTCAGGATGTTGTCCCAGTCATTGTTCAGTTCCATTGGGCATCTGGAGAACGTTAAGTAATGGCAGAGAAAAAACTGTTCACTTTGGACACCTTCAGCAACTGGCCCTGCCTAGTATAACCAAGAGCCTCCATGTCCTCTGTTACCTCACATTACCCCGACAGCCCCTCTTCATGCCTCCTCCAATTGCCTTGTTACCCATAAAAAGCCAAAGACAGTCAATGCAAATAATGGTTCTATCACTTTGCATGCAGAATGTAATATTTTACTTCTGTGTAGAGTTTGTATTGCTATTGTTCACGAAGAAACACTGTAGAGATCTGGAGGTTATGAGGAATTAGTTTAAAGGTCACAAATAGACAAAGGTGTCAGAGGTGTGCCATAGAATCCCTACAGCGCAGAAATAGGCCATTCAGCCCAGTGACTCTGCACCAACTGTCCAAAGAGCACACTGCCCCCAACCTATCCCCATAACCCCGCATTTAGCATGGATAATCCACCTAACCTGCACATCATGAGATTGTGGGAGGAAACCGGAGCACCCAGAGGAAACCCACGCAGACATGAGGAGAATGTGCAAACTCCACACAGACAATCACCCAAAAGTCGAGTCAAACCCAGGTCCCTGGTGCTGTGAGGCAGCAGGGTTAACTACTGTGCCACCCATGCCATGTCAGTGTTATGGTTTAAGGTCCTCTTCTTCATGAACCCAGATCCACGCACACCCAGTGGTGATGTGAACCTACTGATAAACTCAATAGGACATTTTACACAGTTCTGAAGTCAGTCCATCTTTGGATGTATCAAAATATTCTTGAGGCATTGGCTGGACAATGTTTCACTGGCTTGGTGGCCCAATTAAAATCTTAAGCATATTTTAAGAAACTCTTGTTGCCTTTGCCAACAAATGAATGGCTGAAGATAAGTTGTGCTTGCCTTTGGGACGCAAACACAATGGCACCCACAAATTTGATGGATAGGAGAACTGTGCTCTTGAGTAATGAGAATATGGCGAGGGTGCCAGGAATGCCAACTACATTATACAAGGCAATTCACCAGTCATAGAGATGATGAAGATTGACAATGAGTCCAGAAAGAAATCAGATAGGGGTTTGGGGAGAAAGCAGGACTGTGGAATTGAGATAGAGGATCAGCAATGGTCATATTGAATGGCGTGGCAGACTCAAAGGACAAAATGACCTATTTCTGCTCCGCATTTCTATGTTTTTCACGCTTCTGAATACGTGAAAAAATGTTCTCAGTATTCACCTTCACGACTGACTGTATCCCAAGACCAAACTGTTTTTCTCTGACCTGTCTGGAGGTTCAATTTTTAAAAAATTTTACAACTGTATATTTTCCTTTCTCTGCTCTCAGTGTTATTGCCACCCTTCCCAAGCAGTCGCATGTCTGCTTTGCTCTTTTCACTACCCCACAGTGTGCTGCTTAGACAACAGGCTAATCTATGCTTCTCCAGCAATACCAGTGTCAAGTCCTGCACCTGGCCTCCCTGGAACCTCAGTCATTGGCACAAATTCCCAGCTTCTAAGGATAGGTAGTGCAGCCAGATTATCCATGAAGGCACTAGGAAACGACACTTGAAGGCAACCTGGAGCAGCGGTTCACTGGCCTATGTTCATGCCAAGTGCAGCTCCCACTAAGGAATGATTAAATCAGCATGGAATTGTTCCTTGTGTTGCAGAATGTAGTTTCAACCATGCATACATGAAAGGAAGGCTTAAATCATGTAGTTACTTTCACGGAGGACATTCAAACATGCGTCACATTGAACAAAGTACTTTTGATGTTATAAGGAACACAGTGGCCAATTTGTATGAAGCAAGCTCCCAAAAACAACAACAGAAGAAATGGCTGGATCTTCTGCTTTGGTGATAATGGCAGTGGGTTCATTGTTGACCAGTAAACTGGGATACTACCTAGACAGTCTTCACGTTGGTATCATGCCTCTTCTGCATGACTGGGCTCCTGGCTGTGCCTGAAATAAATCAGTAACCGAAATGTCAGCTTTCCCGCTCTGCTGATGCTGCCTGGCCTGCTGTGTTCATCCAGCTCTACACCTTGTTATATCAAATGGAAGTTGGCTTCTTCAAATCTTAGTGGAATCAGCATTCTTGACATCTTGAGACCCAGTGGTCACATGCTTTATCCAAAAACTGTTTAATCACATCTCTGTCAGCAATCTCTACACTCACAGTTTATTCCAAACATATTATGGATTGCAATTTTACTGTTCTTCTTTTGTAAATTGATCTTAGTAGGATAATAGGTCAGCACAACATCAGAAGGACCTGCACTGTGCTGTATTGTTCTATGTTCTATGTTTAAATTCAATCTTAAATCACCAAATGTCATCGATATACAGCAATTAAAATGAGGATGCAGGAACAAAGCCCATCAAACTTTGACTGCCATTTGATGTTCTGTTTCTGATCTTATCATCTCAATCACAGAGACTTCCTAATTGCACTTCTGTAACAATGCTGGTCTCTGACCCTGCCTCAGCTCATCAGTCATTGAGCCTGTCATCCACAAGGCCTTCTTCACTCCTAGACTCAACTCTCTAGGTCAGTCTCTCATCTATTCCTACCTCTGTAACTTTGTCCAGTCCTACTGCCAACTCAAAACAATCTGTCATCCCAGTTTTGGACCTTTGTGTATCCCTGATTGTCCTCAGCCCTTCATTAGCAGCCATGACTTTGCTTTTCTAGGCCTTAAACTCTAGAAATCTCTCCCTAAATCTGGGTGCTTCTTGACCTCCCTCTCGCCCTTTAAGGTGCTCTGTAAAATCTTTTTAAATGTTAAGTCTGAAGGGGAACTTCAAAGGCTGAAAATTTGGAACAACTCACTTTCCACAGTTCTACAGACATACTGCACATTGTACGAACATTGAGATAAATGCGACAGATCATCACACCAGATGTCCCAAGTAATTTGAACCACTGGACTCTGACAAGCATATTACATCGGTGATTAATCTAAGGGAAACTATCTCGGCTCAGAGCAGTTGAATGCCTGGTTGACGCATCTGAGCCAGACAGTCCTTGATTCTTATTAGAGGATGTCAGATGGAAGTCATCTCATCAAACCTGCTCATGCTTTAAGCAAGAACAATTACAGAAGAGGCTAACAATGGTCACGTTTCTCTCTTCAGTGTTTCTCTTTTCACTTCTGTCTGCGCATTAATGAATTGTAAAACGGCCATCTGGACAAATGGAACTGTCAGTTTATCAAAAAGAGGTGATTTAATTTACTCAGCTTTCTTTTCTTGTAGATTATACCTTGGTTCTAATGCATTCTGCCTATTCCCTCTTCGGACCTGATTCCCTTTTTTCCCTAACAATTCAACAACTGTTCTATGTCTATGCTGTCCAACACCAAACGCGATGCCCATTTTATTAGCTCTGGAGATGAGGATAATTTAAGGATGACTCAGCAGGACTGGTTGCATGTGTGGTGAGAGAAGCAGAGTTTTGAGTCCATTTCTTAGGACTTCTTTGAGCTGCAATTGCCACAGAAGGGAGGAGAGATCCTCTCAACCTGACAAAAGCAGCTGGATGGAGGTCATAGTGGAGCTTACCAGTCTGGGGGTCATCCGGCGAACCTGGCTTCAGTGGTATGAAAGGCTGAATGTCATTTTGTTTTGACAAGTGCAGATGTTATCCCATTCTGTAGATGGACGTATATGGAAAGATGTGATGTGGATCAATAAGTGGGGTAGTCTTGTGTGTTATCCAGACCAGGCATGATACCAGACCGTAAACACTCTACATGGCAACAGCGATTATGGAGAAATAACTATTATCCGGTGAACAGTTTTGGGAAAAGTGTCCTGACAAAGATGGCTGCAAAGCTGAAGGCATGGTTGTGTCACAGCGGCATTATCACACTGCAACTCCTTGCTTTAGTTGCAGGAGAAAAGGATGCACAAGGACAGAGAGAGGAATAGGACGACAAACTTAGACATCCTAACAATCATAGCATCGTGGAGGTAGATGCCAATGAATGGGGGCCAGATGTAGGTCAAGGTAAGATAGAAAGAAGGCTCCAGGTGGAGAGATTCTAAGGATGTATTTCTAATGTTGCCGCGAATATTGCTGAAGGACCTGGGTGGGGGGAAGGTTGTTTGAAGCTGAGGAAGTGGAAAAGTCTCATTGATGGTTTGTAGTTTTGGAGACTTGCAGAATTCAGTGTGGAAGATGTGACTCTATATTGAAAGGCCTGGTATTCCAACACTGGCTCCCCTCTCCCAGTGGTTCCAGTGCTAGCAATGAGAAAGCTCATTTCAGCAAGCAAAGCTCAACCCTCTTTTCTGGTTGCCCCAGAAGTTCAACATTATAACCTGCAGGATGAAGCCCTGTGTGACCACCTTGAACCTTTAAGGATAAGGACGCTACAGAGGGTGCACTGTCCCATTTTAGCTGCATATGTAACACCAGCACAGATACATGTACTGAAGTGGGTGTGTGTGCCTCAACGGATTTGGCTAGACTTTGGTGACAGCACATCACAGTTGCAGGGACTGAGATGGTACTGGCCTCTGGCAATTGGAGGAGGGCTGGAAGTGGCTTAAAGGCTGAACCCCAAGATGATGGTGAGCTCCTGGAATCATTGGGTGGTAGCACCTTATACGTGGGCATGTATCAGAGATTTCAGAGGGATTCCACATTCTGGCACAGACAGAATTACAGGATTGTTCCAGTGCAGAAGGAGGCCATTCAGCCCATCATGCCTACACTGGCTTTTCAAATGAGCATTGTTCCGGAATGCTAACCTCCTTTTTCTCCAAGACCTCGCACACTATTTCTAATGAAATAATCATCCAATGCTCATTTTGAATACCTCGGTCGAATCTACCTGTACCACATTTCCAGGCAGTACATTCCAGACCCTAGGTCTCACTGTGTGTAAGAGACTTTTCCTCACTATACTCTTGCTTCTTTTGCTGTAAATCTACAGTAAATCACTGTAAATCTGCACCGTCTCATTCTTGTTCCTTTTACAAGCAGGAACAGATTCTCGCTATCTAATCTAACCAGCCTGCTCACGATTTTGAAAACCTCTATCAAATCATCTCTCAGTCTTCTTCTCTCCGAAGAGAACAGTTCCAACTTCTTTCGTTTCTTCTCATAAGTGGAGTTCCTCATTCCCGGAATCACTCTTCTAAATCATTTCTGCACTCTCTCCCATGCTTTCACATCATTGGAGGAGTCAATTTTGGCTCCGAGTGCTGTGATCACTCACTCGTTGAAATGCATTGCGTCCCCCATACCATAGAACTCCAGACTTCAGTATCTCACTGGTGGATACTGGGAAGGTGTTCTGCTTTATTGCCTGTTACCTTGTCCCGGAGCTTCAGGCTCATGGCCAAGTTGGATGGGTAGGGGAGGGCAAAGACTTGGGGACAATATTCACACCCAGTTGATTGTCCCTTTCACAAAAATAGAAAAGGGTCAAGTGACAGTGAGGGGCAGCTCTCAGGGGACAGCCTCTGCTCCATCCTCTTTTATTGACACAGATGCCTCTGAAAGTTCTGGCACTGGATCACCCTGGCACTGTGCAGGAGACATCCACCACATTAAGTGCCTCATGGCCTCGATCAGCCAGAGGGTGTGTGCCAACGTTACTCAAGGCAAGGCAGTAAAATGGTGGGCAGCCGGCCTTTACCATAGCTGGCAGTGACAGGAGGATGGAGTGGAACCATGGTGCAACATTCACAAAAGATTGAGGCAAGTTCCATATCGATCACACCTTCATAAATGTTACATTTGACCGTTGTTTTGTGGTGAACACTAATGAGTTTTCTTTTCACCCAAATCTCTTGTTTGCATCCGTACATTATCGCTGCGATGTGGGGGGTGATGATTTGGAATTCTTTGTGCTTTTGTGAGGAGTTTGTGAGAAGGTGCATCCCTCTGTTCTAGAGATAAAAGGTACTGCAGATGCTGGAGAATCCGAGATAACAAGCATGGGGCTGGATGAACACAACAGGTCAAGCAGCATCGTAGGAACAGGAAAGCTTGACGTTTCGGGCCTGAACCCTTCATCAGAAATGAAGCATTTCAGAAGCATCAGAAGCATTTCTGATGAAGGGTTTAGGCCCGAAACGTCAAGTTTTCCTGTTCCTATGATGCTGCTTGACCTGCTGTGTTCATCCAGCCCCATGCTTGTTATCTCCTTCTGTTCTACATTATTTAGCAACTCACATTATCCTGACATGGTGCTGGCATTTATGACAGGGTACTAATGGAAGGAGATGTCAAGGGACAAAAAAGATGTTATTGAGTTGGCGAGTTGAGTCTTCTAAATATCAGCGAGTCTCTTGTCTCATGGGACACCAGAGCCTGTAAACAGGCTTGCACATCTGCCATGTGCATGCCATCAATCTCTTCATTAGCTTCCTTGTCAGCAAACCATGTATTCACGTGTCTATCAGTTCTTCCTCTGATAATGCCTTTCCACACTGAAAGAGCATACTGTGCAATGATCAGTAAATGACCGCCCAGAAGCAGATATAACTGATATGAGAAACAACGTTCGCTACGATACCTGTGTCTCAGATTCAGCAGCAGACCCTTCTATTAGAGTCAGGCACTTGAAGCCTTTATATCCACTTGTTCTCTGAAGTCTCTGAGAAGAAATTTAACTCTCACTCGGCCGTACCTCTTTTTATTCCGGTCGGCTAGTTTCCAAACAAGTTTAATTGCTGTTAATAAGTTTGTTAAACATTAGTGGGTGGTTTGCCAATTTAGGTGCGTGTCCATCTACGAATTTATTCTGGATCAGCCTTGGTGGGGAAGGTGCACACTTTACTGGCCTTTTTTACTTTGGGCTCCCCTTCTTGGCCAGCTCAGTGTTTTGCTTCTGCTCGCCTTCTCTAATGCTCTGTCAAAGAGTCAGCTTCCAGAGCTCACAGCCACTAGCTACCTCCCAGTTGTCAGTGTCACTGTCTGACTTCATCACATCTCATTTGTGCGTGCTCTAATGGCAGGGGCATGGTTGCCCAGTTGGTCATGCTCCAGTGTCATCATTTTACTGTGCCAATGTATTCTGGTATGTGGCTGTCATCCATTATGATGAATGTAGCCAAGCCAATGCAAGTGTCATTGACTTAGGAGTGAGTGTGTGCTCATGGAATTAGCGTCCTCCACTACCACTGAGTTGGGACCCTGTTTTGCCAAGACATGCCAAGAATATCTCTGAGACAATAATGATGGAAATTGTTCAGCTTTTTCATCTGCTTAGCAATATGTTGCCCAGGTCTTACCACTGTGGAGGAGTGCACTGAGGAAGCAGATGCACAATTTGGAGTTAGACCATAAGACCACAAGAAGCAGGAACAAGCATGGCCATCCGGTCCCTCAACCTCCTCCATCGTTCCGTAGGATTGCAGCTGATCTGACATTTCTCGTATCCACTTCCCTGCATTTTTCCCAAAATCCTTGATTCCAGACCTGATCAAGAATTGATTTGATTTGATTCATTGTAGTCATGTGTACCTAAATACAGTGAAAAACTTTGTTTGCGACCATTACAGGCAAATCATAGCAAACAAGGATATACAGATCATAGGGTACTTAGCCTGAGTGAGGCATACAAGGTTACGGCTGCAAAGAAGGTGCATGAAGCAAGGCCAACATTTACAAGATTAACGTTATTTGAAATTAGAGAGTCTATTCATCAGTCTAATAAAAGCAGGGGAGAAGCTGTTCTCGAACCTGTTGGTGCATGTGTTCAACCTTCTATATTTTCTGCCTGAAGGTAGAGAGCATTACTGGGTTCGGCGATGTCTTTGATGATGTTGGCAGCCTTTCCACAGCAACAGGCCGTGCAAATGGAGTCCATGGATGGAAGGTTGGCTTCTCTGATGGTCTGGGCTGTGCCCACAACCTCCTGTAGTTTCTTATGATTCTGCGCAGAGCAGTTGCTGTACCAGGCCGTTATGCACCTGGATAGTGTGCTTTCTATGATGCATTTGTAAAAGTTGGTGAGGGTCCTTACGGTCATGCTGAATTTCCAAAGCTGCCTGAGGAAGTCAAGGTGTTGTTGTGCCTTCGTGACTGTCGCACCTACATGGGAAGTCCAGGACAGGTTGTCAGTTATCGTCACTCCTAGGAACTTGATGCTCTCAAACTCTGCTCTGTTGATGTAGATGGGGGTCTGTTCTCCTCCTTTCTTTCTGAAGTCAGTGATCAGTTCTTTAGTTTTGCCGACATTGAGAGAGAAGTTGTTATCACTGCACCATGTCACCAAGCCCCCTATCTCCTTTCTGTATTCTGACTCATTGTTGTTTGATATTCGTCCTACCATGGTGGTGTTGTCAACGAACTTGTAGATGGCATTTATTTGGATCTAAATATCTTTCTATCTATTTATCAGAGAATCAGCGCATCTATTTATCTCAGCCTTAAATATACACAAGGACTCTGCCCTCCCCACAGAGCTGTGGCAAGGAGTTCCAAAGACTCTCAACTCTCTAAGAGAGGCAATTCCTCCTCACCTCAGCCTTAAATTGATGACCGTTTATTTTGAGACTGTGCCCTCTGGTCCTAGATTCTTCCATGAGGGGAAACATCCTCTCAACATTTACTCTGTCAAATCCTTTATAATTCCTACATATCTCAGTGTGATCACCCCTTATCCTTCTAAACTCCAGTGAGTAGAGTCCCGATCTGTTTAAACTTTGCACATAAGGCAGTCCCTCCATACTGAGGATCATCCTTGCATAGCAGAAACAGAAACTGCTGGTGAAACTTATCAGGTCTGGCAGATTAAGTGGGGAGAAAATAGAGTTAACATTTCGAGTCTGGTGACTGTTCATTAGAACTGCCCAGACTCAAAACATTAACTCTGCTTGTTTTCTCCCCACAGAGGCTGCCAGACCTTCTGAGTTTCTCCAGCAATTTCTGTTTTTGTGTCAGATCTGCAGTTCTTTGCTTTATCATACTTGTGAACCTTCTCTGAATTGCCCACAATGAAGTAAAATCTTTTCTTCAGTAATGGGACCAAAACTGCCCTCGGTACTCCAAATCTAGTTTCACAGCATCTTGTCTAGTTGCAGTAAGACTTCCCTACTCCAACTGCTTTGAAATAAGGGCCGTAGTTCTCCTAACCTTCCTGATAACCAGATGCACCTCTGCGCTAGCTTTTATGTACAAGTATCCCGAAGTCCCTTTGTGTTGTAGCTTTCTGCAGTTTTTCTCCATTCAAATAATACTGTTCATTTGCTCTCCCTTCCAAAATAAGCAATTTCATATTTTCCCACATTAAACACCATTTTCCAACTGGTTACTTAGCCCATAGTACCATTGCAATTCTTTTGCTTCCTCCACTTGAATGGCTTCCTGCGCAAAGTGCCATGCTTGTTTAGTTCATCACTCTCCAGCCCTCACTCTCAACCAGACAAACTAAGAAAATCGCAAACCTGTTCGGCAGTAACAAAGGCTGAGGCTCCTGCACCTCTGTGTCCACTTGCATCTCTTCCCTGACCAATGAACCAACCAGAATTCCCTATTTGAATGGTCCTATTCAAAAAGGCAATTAAATTAATAACGAAGGGCCGGAGGACCTGGAAGATCTATCTATTATTTCCAGTCGGTTTTCAGCTCCAAGCTTAGATATTTTTCAACTATTTCTGTACTAATATTTCAATTTCATTATAAAACTGTGCACAGTTGGATCTTTCATGCCAGTTGAACAGTAGTTTGGAGAGCTGGGTTTTATTCAACTGCAAGAAATAATTGCAAATGTCTGTCCAATAGTCAATGCCTGAGGTGGCATAAGATTCATAGCCACAATATGATTCAATAAAATTTCCTGCATTGCGAGTATATATCTCTATAAAATATAAATTTGTCTTTAAAAGAACAGTGCCTCGTGTTTTCTGAGAGCAAGTGTTACAAACTTTAATACTATCTAATAAAATTAAAACACAGCAGGCTGCTGTAGTTCTTATATCTCCTTTCATATATTTAAATTTTTGTTTTGTTTTCTTCCTCTGTATCTTTTCAACAGAAATCTTATGGAGCTGTGACACGTGCCCTTCAGCTGAGCCAGAAATTTCAGGTTGAGTCCCACTTCAGGGTGAATGGCTGCACAAGGTTTGTCTATAATGTAGCCAAACAGGTTGATTGTCACCATGCTAATATTTCTGATATACCTTTGCAGGCAGTTAGAGTGGGAGAGAGTCCTGGTCAGCAATACTTGATGTGGAATGAATTTACCAAGGTACCGCTTCAGGTTAGTGATCTATTCCAGGAAAACAAACCGTGGTTAAGAGCTAGTACGAACTGCTGATGCTGGAGAACCTGAGACAACAAGGTATAGAGCTGGATGAACACAGCAGGCCAAGCAGCGTCAGAGGAGCAGGAAAGCTGACATTTCGGGTCTAGACCTTCCTTGAGAAGAAGGGTCTAGACCCAAAAC
Organism: Ginglymostoma cirratum; assembly: GCA_024137785.1. Classification (NCBI taxonomy): domain Eukaryota; kingdom Metazoa; phylum Chordata; class Chondrichthyes; order Orectolobiformes; family Ginglymostomatidae; genus Ginglymostoma; species Ginglymostoma cirratum. The sequence continues at coordinate 6,054,608 of JAHRHZ010000091.1, read as the reverse complement.
ATCAGCTTTCCTGCTCCTCTGATGCTGCTTGGCCTGCTGTGTTCATCCAGCTTTTCTGATGAAGGGTTCAGGCCCGAAACGTCAAGTTTTCCTGCTCCTATGATGCTGCTTGACCTGCTGTGTCCATCCAGCCCCGTGCTTGTTATCTCGGATTCTCCAGCATCTGCAGTACCTTTTATCTCTGATACAGCTCTACACCTTGTTATCTCTGTGGTTGAGAGCTAACCACATGCTTCATCTACCTGATCTGTCTATAGACTTAGAAAGTCTTCTCAATATATAGCTACACCTTTCCAGAGGTCATTGACTCCTTAAAAGAAGTGTTGACCCTTGGACACCTAATATTTAGCCATGATAATCCTTTAAAAGAATTCCATGCATATTCAAAGCACTATCACCTCTGAATCAAGGCAAAGGCGCAATTTAGACTGATGCTGCCAATGGACCAATGAGCTGCTGCACCATCCGTGGCTCTATATTTTGGGTGAGCCGTTAAAATGTGTTTATGGCCGATCTCTCAGCTAATTCCTTAGCTTGAATTTGAAGAAGAGAAATTCTCTTTCGCATTTTATTCGAACATACAATCAGTGTCACTGAAAAAAAGAATCTTGTATTGCTTGGTAGAGTGGAACTTGAGTGTTGTTGAAAAGGGAGACATGCTGTAAAAACTTTTCATCTTGTACTCATCAGGGCACTGCAAGAATATCAAGTTTCAAAGGGAACAACAATGTACACTGCATGAGAAAAAGTACGTTGAGTTCTTGCAAGGGGACAGTGATTGGTCAATGTGCTGCCTTGAAGGATGCACCAGGAATAAAAACATCAGATTTTATCAATAGTTGTACTTCAGACTGACATTTTAATGTCATGGTAAATGGAGTTGGGGCCCTTAAAGATAGCTACTTAGTATTCCTACATGGATACAAGGCCCATGAGATGCATCACATCATGGAGATGACTTTAAGAGAGGAAATCCATAGAAAGCCGCTGTAATATTATTTTATAGGGTTTCTGAAATAAACCTAACAGAAAAAAATTAGTCTGTAAGAGTCGGTGACTCATAGGGAGAGAGCGCACAGAGAGAAGTAGTGAAAGCTATGTTGCATGCAAAACACAAGTGGAAGGATTTGTTAGGATTTCAAAACAAGTTGGAAGATTCACCTAACATTGACTGTTTGGAGGACCCTCCAGAGTAATGCTCAATGTGAAAGTTAGTTTGGGGATTAGAAGCCATCTGGCTGAAAAATGAAAGAGGAAAGAGCATCATCAGGATCTGAGAATAGCATTAGATCATTTCCTGGGGAATTAAATGATCACTTAAGGGGTAGAGTAAAGTGTAACCACAGAAGGAGATTGTCAGTCATTTTAAAACTTAAATAAGGAATTTTTTTCTGTAGTTTTAAGCGTAAGTTGTCTGTTGAACTATGTTTAAAAATTGCTCGTAATTTGTTTATTACAGCAAAAGTCTTAAGACCTGAAATTTTGTTGCTCGACATTTGAATATCTTTTAAAAAGTTATTGGTCTCTACAGAAATAATAGCAGAAGTCAGAATCTTGAAGTCCGTGCAGCATTGGGAATCTACAATTGTTCACACTCTTAAAAGTTAAATTCTACTTCATGGGAACGTGATGGATTTAATTTGGAAGATTTATTTTTATCCAAATTCACCTTCAGCAGAAATTATGCTCAAGTCATTGACAATGGTCAGTCGGGATACTCCAATACTGACGTAATGATTCATTCTTATAGTTAATTAGATAGCTTCACCACTGCATTATTAACATTGTCACAATAATCTTGGTAATTCAATAACATGTAGCACTTTATGTAAGCCTGTCTCCGCTCCATGCCCCACACTCATGGAGTGGCGCCTCTTAAGCTCTATAACCAATTGTCTTTCTAATGAAACGAGACCACAATGGTCCTTTGTAGGCCATGGCTAATTACGTAATTATCTTAATAGCATGACATCCTGTATCAGGCAGGACCCTCATTAGTGTACAGAAATCAAAAGCCTTTGATATATTTCGATGCTCAATGACATGGTTGAGGTATAAATGGGTGATGTGCATTCCCTGCACTCGGCATCTAACTGTGGAAGGCTTTGAGTCCTTCCAGGGAAAGCTGGTTGAGACAAGAGGAACAGAAATGCATCAGGCTTGGTCAACAAAAAATTGTCTGTGGCTCTGCCAGCCCATTCAAAACCCTCCACCATCCCTTGATGTCCTATTGTGCATGTTCAACCTTTGTAGAATCAGTTCATGTAGTACCAGAGCCAGCAGAGAGTTCTTCACCTGCCTGCAGTCCATTAGTATTTTAGAATCAACCCATTAATTGAGTGTTTAAAGTAACTTGATGGTATCTAGAATATAAAGAGATTTAGGGCAGCACTCTATGTAAAGTTGGCGTGAAGTACATGTAATTTACTTGTGCTTCTGGGGAATTTGTATCTTATCGATTGAACTGTCTGTTCTTTCTCTGATTAGTTTGAGAGCCACCCCTCTTCAAAATTCTCAAGCTATGGCATTCTTTGACATCAACCAGTATCGATTTCTTTGTTGGCATCTTGGCAGTGATCCAGTCTGTTTCCTCAGTGTCCTGAATAACATTTGATTACAGGAATCTCACTGAACCTCACCATGCCCCCAAGTTGTCATTGATCTGCAACGTCCACTGGATTGCAATCAGTTGATGCTGAGATTAACCCTTTCATTGTTTCCACTTCACTGTTTGATTTGATGCTGCAGTTGCCAGTAAAAATAGAAAATGCTTGAACCAGCAGGATAGGAAGTATCTGTGGAAAAGATCATTTCAGGTGCATGTTTCCAGGATTTTCCATCTAATTTCATATTTCCAGCGAGTGCGATATTTTTTGTTTCACCTCAGTTGGAACTGATGCTCTGTTAAGGCAGGATTAGCAGGTTCCCATTGATCAAAGCCCAGAATAATGCACTAAACTGTCCACTCAGAACTCTTTGGTCCCTTTGTGAGAGACACGAGAACCAGTTTTAAAAATTAAAGGCCAGACACTTACGGCAGAGATGTGGATTTTCTTTTCCTTTCAGAAATCTCAAAGCCAGAGAGCAGAGGGAGTAAAGGCCATTGAATAGTTTTAAAACTGAGTTAAGCTGATTCTTGAGTGTCAAAGCTGTCAGAGGGTATAAGGATTGACAGGGAATTCTGGGTGACGAGGTGGCTCAGTGGTTAGCACTGCTGCCTCCCAGCGCTGGGGACTAGGGTTCAATTCCACCCTTTAGTGACTGTTTGTATGGTGTTTGCATATTGCTCATGCACAGATTTCCTCTGGGTGCTCCAGTTCCCACCCATAGTCCAAAAATGTGCAGGCTAGGTGGATTATCCATGGAAAATGCAGGGATAGGGTTGGGCCTGAGAGGCTTGCTTTTTGAAGGGGCAGTATGGACTCAATGGGCCATATGGCCTGCTTCCACACTGTAGGGATTCCTTGATTCCAGGAATGACCACAAACAGATCTGATCAAATAATAGAATAGTTTGAAGGGGTGGAATAGCCTTCTGTTGCTCCTAATTTGGATGTTTGCGCCAAGGAACTGCCTTCTGAGAATAGAGGCTCCGGGAGATGGATTGTTAATGGGTATTTAATTTGTGATAATGAATATTAAGTCATCATATTGAACAGATTCGTTACAGATACAGAGCAGTGAGATTTCACTGGGATGTTGTTGAGAAGCAGAGACATACTTCATGCTCCACATTGCTAGTAGAATATGCTATTATCTACAAAGGAGTGAAATTTTAAACAGAGTATCCTGTCCCCCACAATGGCAGGGAAAGTTGGTGCGGCTGGCATCACCAATGAATGAGCCCAAAACCAATGCTGATTCTGCCCAGAAAAACAGAAGAACTGTGGAGGCTGGAAATGAGAAACAAAAGCAGAAATTGCTGGGAAAGCACAGCAGTTCTAGCTGTGATTCTTCATTCTCCGAAAGAAGTGTCACTGTACCGGAAAAGTTAACTCAGCTTTCCTCTCCGTTGATGCTGACAGACCTGCTGAGTTTCTCCAGCTGATTCTGCCCAGGGAACACTCAATGCCCCCAATCTACTTGCAGCTCCACTCAGTGTCCCACTGTTCTGCTTCACTCACCAGCCTTGGCACTCACCTCTCCCACTCCCCAGTTTCCTGCCTCCCCTTGCCGTACCTTACACACAGCTCTACCAATTCCCAATCTCCTGCCTCGCTCACTGTCCTTGGCACTCAGCTATCCCACTCTTCTGTTCCCCTGCTCAAAACTTTACTCAACGCACCTCTGTCCCATTTGGCACCCCACCTGCTACCTCACCGCACCCCTCACCGCTCCTTGCTTCCTTGTTCCCAGGAATGACAATCATTGAAACAGCTTTGCAGTGAGCAGGAGAGAGACAGGGAGGGAACAGTGAGAGGGTCAGGAACAGGGCAAAAAAGTGTTTGGAGTGGATTGGGGAGTAAATCAGAATTCCAGAAACCGCATTCATTTTTAAAAATTGCAAAACACTTTGTATTCCTTGATGCAGGCATCCTCTGCCGTGTCTCTGGCACTACAATGGCATGGGTGGTGTGTGGCAATAAACTGAGCCAATTTAAAATTGGTTTTAGAAGTCATTAAGATTGTAGGATGCTTCATATTCGTGTCGGAAGTGTAAGTGTTGCTGACAAGGCCAGCAGTTATTGCCCGTCCCTAACTGGCCTTAGTGAACTCTTGGTGAACGGGCGAGGCAATGGCCTAGTGGTATTATTGCTGGACTGTTAATCCAGAGACTCAGATAACGTTCTGGGAACTGGGGTTCAAATCTTGCCACGGCAGATGGTGGAATTGAAATTCAATAAATATCTGGAATTAAGAGTCTAATGATGACTGTGAATCCATTGTCGATTGTCAGGAAAAGTCCATCTGGTTTACCAAGGTCATTTAGGGAAGGAAACTGCCATCCTTACCTGGTCTGGCCTACATGTGACTCCAGACCTACAGCAATGTGGTTGACTCTTAACTGTTCTCTGGACAGTGAGGGGATGGACAATAAATGCTGGCTAGGCAGCGATGCCCTGATACTGTGAATGAATGATTAAAAAAATGCTATTGGTCCCTGGTGGGGTAGGTATACCCTCAGTGCTGTTGGGATGGGATTTTGGTCACACAATAATGAAGGAACAGCAATATGCTTCCAGGTCAGGATGATGTGTGAACATGGATGTATAATTACGAGGAGGTGGTGGTATTCCCATGCATCATCTGCCATTGTCCTTCTAGTTAGTTGAGGTTGCGAGTTTGGAAAGTATTATTACAGAAGCTGTAGTGAGTCTCTGCAGTGCATTTTATAGATGGTGCACCCTACTCCCAGTTGGATGGGGGAGAAAGTGAATGTTTAAGGTGGTGTTTGGTATACCAGCCAAGCAAGCTGGATGATGTTTAGTGTCTTGGCACTGCACTCGTCCAGGCAAGTGTGCATTTGAAATTGTGTCTTGTCAATGGTGGGCAGGCTCTGGCAAGTAAGGAGGTCAATTATTTGGTGCAGGATTCCTAGCCTGACCACCTCTTGTAACCACATTATCTATGTAGAAAGACCAAATAAGTTTCAAGATTGTGATGATGGTGGTTTAGGTATTGATATTGTAATTAAAGATCAAGGGGAAGTACATAGTTTCTCACTTGTTGGAGACAGTTATTGCTTGATACGTATGTGGTGAGTATGTTGTTTGCCACTTCTCAGCCCAAGCCTGAATGTTGTCCACATTTGGCCGTGGGCAGGAACAAACTCTGAGGAGTTGGAAATGGCATTTATCTCAGTGTAATAATCAGTGGATAATACATAATTCCAAAGAATGAATTTGAAAAGTATCTTGTGTGGCCATAGTTGTTGTAATTCAGTACAACTTAAAAACCATAATTCTTTGTTCGTGGAATGTGGGTGTCACTTACTAGGCCGGTATTTGTCAGCTACCCCTAATTGCCCAAAAGAAGCTGTAGATGAGCTGCTTCCCTGCTGTTCTTGGGTGTAGGAACACACATGGTGTACAAAATGAAGGGATGGTCTAATTGCAGTTATTCTGATGTTTAAATAAATTTATTGGACAAATACATATAAGTGAGAAGGGACACCTTGATTCTTAAATCCTTAATATTGGAAAGATGGGAAGATAATGTCATTAAAAGGCATATGAAAAGTGTGTTTATTAGTAGGTACACAGAATATGATATAAAGTGATCAGGCCAGGGCTTTGTAAAACACTGGTTGAGCCTCAGCTTAATCAATGTGGATCATCTTATGCACCATACTTCAGTACAGATGTAAAAACCTTCGAGAAGACAGAAGAAATTTACCAGGATTTTACTAGATTTGAGAGACTTCAGTTATAAAGAAAAGTTGAAGAAATTTGGGAATGTTCATCTTGGATCAGAGTAGGTTAAAGAGGTGATCAAATAGAAGCTTTCAAGATAATGAGAGGTTGAGATAGAGTAGGCGAACATTTCCCTCCCTGACTGAGTCAACAGACAGATGTTGTGGATCTAAATCATTGGCAATGATGTATCAGGGAGATGAAGAGAATTTGTTTCTGCTCAGAAAGTTGTAAGAATCAGGAACCCCACCCAAAAATATAATAGAAGCTGATTCCTTTAATTATTGCAAAAGGTGTAGCCAATCTGCCACGTGTGAATCAAAATGCAGAAAACCAAATCACTCGGGAAAAGTGTGTGGGACAAAGAAAGAAGACGGCAAACAAGTTATCAATGATGATGCAACGTGAAGAAGGTGAATTAAGAAAAAAAGAACAAAACATCCCCAAGCTCTGGAAGGTAACGATGAGTTTGAGGACATATTTGTGATAGGAAGTGCTCGACTCCATTAAACATCTGAGATGCAAAGTGGCTGGATAAGACAGTCCCCAGAGAAAAGAAATTCACATAACCATTCAGATTAGGAAGAGAGTGAAAAATAAACCCAAAATCATAAACCTGAAGCATGCCACCGTGTGCAGAATAATGTCAGCCCTCTCTAACTGCAGCAGGTGACTTTTCCTGGAAATTATGAAAGCAAATGTGAAGCCAAGGAAGTGTATACTGAAACCAAGCACCGATATGTTAGTGGCACATGGGAGAACTGAGTGTTAATAGCTTGGAACAAACCAAATCAGAAGGACACATAAATGAAAACTGTTAACTGTATGTTTTATAGCACTGATACATGTGCTTCAGCTAAACTGGGGTTAAGCAAGAAGAACTAAGATAAGAACTGCAGCCCATATCAGTAAATTATGAGATAAAAGGTTTCGTATATAAACATTCATCACCTCATGAATACAGCACCACAAAAACAAAGTCAAATGAGAGAATTTAGAAGTGTGAAGAAATACAGATGCTCTCTTAGTAATTGACCTAAGGATGGCCTGATAAGATCCAAGGACATTGACAAGTGGGTGAACAGTTGGCAGATGAAATTCAATGCAGATAAGTATGAGGTGATGCACTTTTGTCAGTAGAATGCTGAAAGACTGAAGGTGGATACAATTCTAAAGGGGGTGCAGGAACATATTGACCTTCAGTGTATATGTGCACAGATTGTTGAGGGTGGCAGGACAGAAAGGGAGACCAATAAATAAAGCATACAGTATTCTCAGCTTTATTAAGAGGGACACGGTGTACGAGAAGGGCAGGTGACATTGAATTTGTGTGGGACACTTGTTAGATCTCGGCTGGCGTGTTATGTACAGTTATGGGTGTCCCATTATAGGAAAGATATGAATGCATTGGGCAGGGGGCCGAAGTGATTTAACAAGAATCGTTCCAGTTATGAGAAACTTCCACTATGTAGATAGATGGAAGAAGTTGGTACTGCCTGGTCCCAGAAGAGCTGACAGCTGAGAGGAATACTTATTGAGCTTTTCAAGATCATGGCCAGAATAGATAGGGAGAAACCATCCCTGTTTGTAAAAGAAACAAAAAGGGAAGGACGTAGATTTAAAGTGACATGCAAATGAAGCAAGGGTGACGTGAGAAAAACCATTTTCACACAGTGAATTGTCAGAGAATGGAATGCAATGCCTGGAAATGTGTTGGAGGCAGATTTAATAGAGTCATTCAAAAGGCCATTGGATGGTTATTTGGATAAGAATAATGCGCAAAGATATGGAGAAAAGGCAGGCGATTGACATGAGATAGTAAAGCCAGTGGAGGCATGATGGGCCAAATGGCCCCCGTCTGCACCGTAATAATTCTGTGATTCCATGGACCTGCAGCAAACACAATGTGAAATATACAATACTGATCCATTAGGGATGATACATTGCTAGAAGATAATGTTCATTCAGCTGGATCAAGAATAACCTTACCCCAGAAGAAGAATCTCTCTGCAACACTTATGAAGGCCAAAGGGAAATGGAGAAGTGTAAGCTCAGAGCCAGATCTGCTGTGTTCTGGATAGACGTTGAAAGAATGGGGCCTACAGCTAATGTATGGCAGAAGTACAGAAATACCTAGCAGAAAACGGAAATGATTGGGTGATACGATGGCTCAGTGATTAGCACTGCTGCCTCACAGCACCAGTGACTTAGGTTCAATTCCAGCCTCAGGTGGCTGTCTGTATGGAATCTGCATTGGTTTCCTTCCACAGTCTAAAGACGAGCATGCTAGTTAGGTTGGCCATGATAAATTTCTCATAGCGTCTCGGTGGATTGGCATTGGAAATTCAGGGTTACAACGATAGAATGGATCTGGGTGGGATGCTTTTCAGACGATTGGTGTGAACTTGATGGACTGAATGGCCTGCTTCCACATTGTGGGGGTTCTATGATAGCTACTGAGCTAACACCCAGACCATGGCATACTGTAAGAGCTTGTTTATTCAGATAGTCAACCATGGTATCTCATAGCTGAAAATTACTACTCAAAATTCCTCATTGACTTGAGAGCTACAACAATCCTCTCAAGAGGATGAGTTCACTGAGTAATGGGTTCTTGAAGGATTCATGAGACAATAGAGACCAATTCATTACCAGAGAATTTCAAGGATTCACTGAACTGTGTGGGTTTGAAATCCTAATCACATGACTCAAGGGAACATGGATTTGTACAAAGTCACACGCAGATTCTCAAGAGAAGCCTCATAAAATACCAAGAGACAAAGCAATACCCACACCTTGCCTTGTTGTCACTCCTACTTATACCCCTCAAAGTTGACTTGAAATCAACTGCAGACCTTCTGAATTGAAGAAAATCTAAGCGAACTCTGCAAAGCAAGATAGGTCCCTCCAAGCGACCAGATAACAACTCACTGAGTCACAGTTAAAGGCAGATCAATATTTCAACAAGCAATCCAAATCACTACTCAAGTAGTTGAAAGGACAAACTATATATTTATAGGATCCAGTCAGGAAAACCTGAAACCCAGGAAAGGTTGAAGGTTCTACAATGCTTTATTGTGTCCTTTAAGCTGGCACTGCTACCAATACACTTAGATTGTTCTGCTTAGTAATCCAAGGCTGTGGGTATTGACACATATATTATCTTTACCCTCGGTTGGCTCCTTACTCTTCAGCACCAGCCACATGAATAGCACCAAGAAATGCGCTTGGTTTCGAGCCAGCGATTATTTTTAACTTAACATAACAGAGAGTCGGGAGATTCTGCAGTAGCTGAGAATAAGGAATTTTCACTGTTATGGATAAAAATAGGAGCTGTAGGATTGAAGGATGATTGCTCTTTCAAAGTGGCTATAAAAGCATAATGAGCTGAAATGCCTTTTTCTGTGCTCAGTGTTTCTATGTTTCTTCTATGGAAGGGTTTGGAAAATGTAGAACACTCACCACAAAAAGTTGTTGAGCCATGGACCCAACTAAACATTTCAAAACCAATTGATGATTTTTTGAATCAAGTGTATCAAAGGTTACAGATTCAGTTCAGGTTAGTTAAGGTCCAAATCTGCCATGTTCTAACCAAATATTGGAATAGATTGGAGGGGATGACTAGCCTTTTCTCGTTTCTATATTCGATTGCGCAACATCAATGGACAGCCACCAACAACTGTTGAATAGAAGGCAAGCTGAAATCTCAGTTCTAGATGACACCTACAGCAACAAATGCAGGAAAACGTGAATTGTGAAAAATGATCTCCAATGTTGTTCAAGTGTATCCCTCAGTCTCTCAACTAAGGAACACTTTCCATGACTGGCTGGCTTGATTTCTCAATTGGCGAGTATTTTAAAGGGAAGAAGCTGAGATACGATTGCAAAAGATTTAAAAAAAGTGAACCAAAAGGTGTGAAAATTTGCAACAATGACCGAACCAGCTCGAAGTACCTAACCCCTTTGTGTGAAAATCATGTTTCTGTTTCAGGGGCAACAAAAAGCTATATTTGTAATGTTAACCTGTATTGCTTCTTCAACGATGTTGTTGGAACAGCCATACATTTCTAATATCTCTGCTTTAGTCTCCACGAATGGCTTATTGCTCCACCTCAGAAGATCTCAGTGGTGAGCAGGGAGCTGAGCTGAGTTCTGTCCTGAAAAATATTCTAAAGTGTCAATCTGACTGGTGAATTTCATTGATCAGGCCTCTCCTGAAGTTGGACAGAAATGTTTAGCACACCACTGAACTATTGACTGCAGACAGGTAAAAGTCTGTGAAGGAAGGTGTAGCTGCTCAGATTGGTGGCTTTACAAGTTTTGAACCTTCATTGAGCTGTTGCTGATGTCAGGGGTTAGTGCGTTTGCCACGGAGAGGACAGATAACAGTCGGTGATGTTGACCTGGATTATTATTCCTGAAGTCCTAATACCCTCTCCACAGTGCATTCATATCTTCCCTATAATGTGACACCTATAACTGTACATAACACTTCAGCCAAGGTCCAACAAGTGTCCCGTACAAGTTCAACGTTAACCTCCTTCATCAGGTACTCTGTGTCCCCATTAACAAAGCTGAGAATGCTGTATGTTTTATTTATTGGTCTGCCTACCTATCCTGCCACCTTCAATGATCTGTACACATTTACACCCAAGGTCTGTATGTTCCTGCACCCCCTTTATAATTGTATCTACTATTTAATGTTGTTTTCAGTGTTCTTCTGACCAAAGAGCATCACCTCCCACTTCTCTGCATTGAACCAGTCTAAATAAAACAGTCAAACTGACCTCTACTCAACCTTAAGTCTGTGAAATTCTCATATCGAGACTCGTCCGTAGATGCTGGCATATGTCACAAGGCAAATTATTACTAGGAAACTGATGAATGTGTCAGAGATAATAGGAACTGCAGATGCTGGAGAATCCGAGATAACAAGGTGTGGGGCTGGATGAACACAGCAGGCCAAACGGCATCATAGGAGCAGGAAAACATGACGTTTCGGACCTAAACCGTTCATCAGAAATGGGTGTTTCAGGAGTCGCAGGGAGAAGCACTTCTGGAGGGTCTCAATGTTCTCCATGTAGATATTGTCACGGATGGGGCCAAATTGGGAAGGCTTGAATGTGGATTGTAGTCCATTGGGGATGATCTGGTTCCGTAGGCAGGTACTAAGAAAGGTGATGTGGCTGTAGTACCTGGTTTGCTTCAGGACGTGGTCGAGCAGTTTCAAGGCCGAAGAGGTGATGAGAGAGTTGCAGTGGGAGAGAGATTCCCTGAGGTTTGTTCGGAGGGAGGAGGGTAACTTCTTCAGGGTAGGCATCCTTAGAAGAGGCTTCGCAGTGGGGTTAAAATTGTATCAGAGCTAAAAGGTACTGCAGATGCTGGAGAATCCGAGATAACAAGCATGGGGCTGGATGAACACAGCAGGTCAAGCAGCATCATAGGAGCAGGAAAACTTGACGTTTCGGGCCTAAACCCTTCATCAGAAATGAATCAGA
>JAHRHZ010000091.1:5978636-6032758 GCA_024137785.1 Ginglymostoma cirratum | reverse complement strand
CCGAAACGTCAAGCTTTCCTGCTCCTATGATGCTGCTTGGCCTGCTGAGTTCATCTAGCCCCACACCTTGTTATCTCATAGTCAATAATGGACATGCTTGTTGTGTTGTTGAGCCATCTAAAATAGTCGCCAGGAAATTGAGAAACAAATTTGAAAGGAGGTCTCAGTTATCTGTACGAAAAATAGAGTGGTGGTGGTGGGAGATTTTAACTTTCTGGACTTAGGCTGTGTTAAGGGCATAGACTTAGAGGCTTGGATGGACAGAAATTTGTTAAGTGTGTACAAGAAAATGTTCTGAGTCAGTATGTGGATGTACCTACTGGAGAAGGTGCAAAATTGGACCATCTCTTGAGAAATAAGGGCAGGCGATTGAGGTGTCAGTGGGGAAGCACTTTGGAGCCAGTAAGCATAATTCTATTAGTTTTAAAATAGTGATGGAAAAGGATAGACTGTATCTAAAAATTAAAGTTCTAATTTGGAGGAAGACCAACTTTGATGGTACTAGGAAAGAACTTTCAAATATTGATTGGGGGCGGATGTTCACAGGTAAAGGGCTGGAAAATGGTAAGCATTCAAAAAAGAGATAATGAGAGTCCAGAGACAACATGTTTCTCTTAGGGTGAAGGGCAAGCCTGATAGGTGTAGGGAATGCTGGATGACTAGAGAAACTGAGGTTTTAGTCAAGAAAAAGAAGGAAACATATGTCAGGGATAGACAGCAGAGATCAAGTGAATCCCTCGAAGAGTATAACCACAGCAGGAATATATATAAGAGGAAAATCAGGAAGGCAAATAGGGGACATAAGATAACTGTAGCAAATGGGGTTGAGGAGAATCCAAAGAGATTCTACAAATACATTAAGGACAAAAGAGTAACTAGGGAGAGAATAGGGCCCCTTAAAGATCAGCAAGGCTGCCTATGTGTGGAACTGCAGGAGATGGGGGAGATGCTATTTGAGTATTTTGCATCAGTGTTTACTGTGGAGAAGGGTTTGGAAGATATAGAGCGTGGGGAAATAAATAGCGACATCTTGAAAATTACAGAGGAGAAGGTGATGGATTTCTTAAAATGCGTAAAGGTGGATAAATCCCTGGGATCTGATCTGTGGGAAGCCAAGTAAGTGATTGCTGGGCCCCTTGCTGAGATATTTGTATCATCGATAGACACAAGTGAGGTGCCGGAAGACTACAGATTAGCTGACGTGGTGTCACTATTTAAGAAAGATGATAAGGAAAGGCCAAGGATCTCTAGACCGGTGAGCTGACATCAGTGTGTGTGAGTTTTTGAAAAGGAATCCTGAGGGATCCTCAAGTAATGTCTCAATGGAAAGCTTCTTCTTCTTTCCAAGAAGATCCTTTCTGAAGGCTTTAATTGGTACAGAGAAAATAATTAACTCAATGAATCTCCTTGACAGTTCCTCTTTGGAAAAGTCATACTCATGCTCTTTGCTATGATGTCTTCTGAGAAACTGATCAATAGACTTTTAGAGTTTCTGTCTGTGTGACATGAGTTGGAATCTGTTAGTCCTGAAGTTAATTCTTACCTTGAGAAGGTATTCAAGGACCTTCCAAATCTTTTCTGAACGATTTTGATCATCCTTAGCAAGGCAGAGTTCATTAATTCTGTGATGCCCTCCTTGACAATAGTAAGCAAGATTTTAAAATCTTTTTATTCAGAATCATCTACTGCTCGATCTGTAAAACAGGACTGTATATCTTCCTTGAACAGTCATAATTCAATATGGGTATCACTGGATGCCCAATCTAAAATGAGTATTCTATGATCCATGATTCTAAGTTAAATATATTGCACTGGACCACCTTAAGCTGTGTGTCCTTAATTTTGCGTCAGTGTCAATTTAAAACAATTCCTTCCTTAAAAACAAAACAAAAACTTTGCTCCTACTGTTTGAGAAACTGTTACTTACACATCAATTATCAAGAACAGATCATTCTAGCTTTTTAGTTTTTTGAACAGCACTGCACTAGCTTTCTGTTCCAGCACTTCAACCTTTGTTTATTTTAATTAAGACTCTCATCAACATTTCTTCTTTACACATTCCGATCAAAAAGAAATTAGCTCTGATATGTTGATGGTTAATTCTCGATCTATGGATCTATAGAGCTTTCTATCTTCACAGAAACTGATGTTGCTTCAGGATGAGGAAGTCTCCTTTATTCTGAATTCTCTGTTGTCCAAATCTGTTGTCCTGTTGGTCTTCAATTAGTTTTCCAAATGTCTACCGCCAAGATACTGAGGTCTTTTACAGATAGCCACCATGGTCACGTCGGTGTGAACCATCCTCCAACAAGATGTCTTAACTGATTTGGCAATGCTTATGTTATCTCACTTAAGAAATTGGGTATAAATATTGTGACACTGAAGATTCTAATGTATTATAACTATTGTGTACAAACATTATATTCTCAGGCACAAAGCTGGCTGAATATTGAGCTAAAATGTTGCAACAGAGGAGCAGTAGTGTGTTATGCTTCAAGTGATCCAGAGTAAGATAGATTATGTAGCTTTTGCACCCTCAGGTTACATCGTATGGTACAGTGATGCTATAATGGGTATGTCTCTTAATGATTTACTGACATATTGACCGTAGACTATAACACAACTGATATTCAACCTGTTTGATTGGTTTATGAACGCTGTTTCCCTGGACATTGAGATCTGACATTTGACCTATATTACTCTAAGCCCTTCCTATTCATATACCCATCCAGATGCCTTTTAAATGTTGTATTGTGCCAGCCTCCATCACCTCCTCTGGCAGCTCCTCTAGGACTTGAACTGGAAAATGGTTTTTGAAGTGTTTTGTAAATCTGCGTACAGAGGAATATGGTAGATGCCAGCTTCCTGGCCATACATTCATCCCTGGAACATCTGGACAACAAAGATATGTACGTCAGGCTCCTACTTATTGACTACAGTTCTCTCTTCAATACCATAATTCCAAACCAGCTCATTTCCAAACTCTGGGACCTCGGTCGCTGTTCCCCCTTCTGTGCCTGAATTCTCGACTTGCTAACCAACAGACCACAAACAGCAAGGTTAGGTGACAACACCTCCTCCGCAACAATTCTCAACACCGGTGCCCCATAAGGCTGCATACTCAGCCGCCTACTATACTCATTATATACACATCACTGTGGCCAAATTCCAACATTTACAAGTTTGCTGATGACACACATTGTAGATTGGATTTCAAACAATGACGTGATGGAGTACAGGATGGAGATAGATTGCTTAATGACATGATGTAAACACAACAATATCTCCAACAACGTCAGCAAAATGAAGGAGCTGGTCATTGACTTTGGGAAGTGGAGTGGAGGTCACACCCCTGCCTGTATCAATGGTGCTGAGGTGGAGATGGTGAGACCGTCAAATTCCTGGGAGTGACAGTCACCAACAATCTATCCTGGTCACCCATATTGACACTATGATCAAGAAAGCACAGCAATGCCTCTACTTCCTCAGGAGGCTAAGGAAATTTGGCATGGCCACAAAAGACTCTTACAAATCTTTATAGATGCACCATAGATAGCATCTATCAGGATGCATCACAACGTAGCATGGCAAATGCTTTTCCCAAGATCGAAAGAAAACATACAGAGTTGTGAACACAGGCCAGTCCATCATGCAAACCAGCCTCCCTTCCACTGACTCCGTTTATACTTCCTGCTGCATTGGGAAAGCAACCAACATAATCAAAGATACCTCCAACCCTGGTTATACTCTCTTCCACCCTCTTCAGTCAGGCACAAGATATAGAAGTCTGTATGCATGTACAAATAGATTCTAGAGCAGCTTCTTCCTGCTGTTGTCAGACTTTCAATATGTCTCTGCACTTTCCCAGGCAGCTGTAACACTGTATCTGGCACTCTGTTCTGTTATCCTGATGAACTTGTATAGTATGATCTGCCTGTAGAGCATGTAAAACAACACTTTTCACTGTGACAGGACACATGACCGTAATCAACGCAAATCAAATCAAATCAAATTAAATCAATTCAAATGTTACTGACTATACTCCAAGACATTTTGAGTAACAACTTCTATTTTAATGATTTACTCCTTTTAGTTTCAGCTATAAGGAACCATGAAAACAGTGAATAATGATAGTACTTCAAATGAAGATCTAGCGTTTGAGTCTTGTTTGACTGCGGTACACACTTTTGTGAATACAAATGAGAGAGGCGCAATCTAATTAAAAAGTGCTGCAGCAATTAAATGCCAAAGGTAACGATTCATGTCAAGCACCAGTTCATTATTGAATGCAAGGACGCTTGAGTAATGTGCTCAGCTGAATTCCCTTCCATCTGTTTTTTGTTTGAGCTTTACCTCTGAATAAATAAAAATGCAAAGGTCAGAAATCTTTTACAGTGCAGGGAAGTTACCAGGAGATCTAGGACTGGCTTCTCACTTAAAGATCAGAGATGATAAACCTCTGCAGGCAGAAACTGTCCGTTTCCACAGAGAAGTTTGTTTTGTCTGCAGACGAGAGATAGATTTCCCCCAGAAGCTGAATGCACTGATGCTGGAAACATACAGTAAACAATCAAACACCGACCTCTAATTGTACTCATAATTGCACATCTACTGTCAGACAGTATAATTCAACTAAAAAACTCACATAACTTAGTGTCAACAACTTGCTGTTTCCTCTCAAATTCTGGCTGTAGTTGGCATCCCCCTAAAGATAATACACAATCTGCATCAGTCCAAAGTATCTGTGTCAAGGAGCAGAATTAAAACTGCGTATACTCTTCTCTTTCCTATGGAACTATCCCGCAGACACCACTGTCTAGAAAGTAATCCATTATGCACAGAGGATTAAAAGTGAAGATGACCATTTGCTGCTTCAACAAAACTGCAATAATCAGTTTTTACTGCCATCTGGCCCACTGCAGCAATGTACTTCACATTGGGTTTGACATCAATGCTGGAACATCCTACGGTTACTGTTGCACAACACATCAATCACATTTATTTATTCACTTTATCCAGGAAGTCAATCAGCATTAGTGTCTGACACTAAAGGACTGAACAGAAGTCTGTCAACATGCATGAAACCCAGATTTTTATACCACTGCACTCTGAAATATTCAAATAGTTAGAATGAGAAAATTAACAGCCTCGCCCCTGAATAATTGATTATATTGATGTGTTTTATTTCTTAGTAACATGATCAGAAAGCATACCATGGAAACTACATATCTGAAGTCAATATTGTGGCTGGGCCCGTCTTCTCTAGTATGGCAACAATCATGTGGTGTCTGTAGTGATACAAGAGCAACCCGCAGAATTGGATTTAATAATTTCCCACATAAATGTTACAATGCAGAAGGAAGCCATTCAGCTCAATATAACTGCATCAGTTCTCTAAACATTTGAACTTAGTCCCAATCTCCACCCTTTTCTTCAAAATCCTCCACACCATTTCTCCTATTTAATACCGTTTTGTGGCTCTGCCACAGTTCCAAGCACTGCATTCCAAATCCACAGTTATTCTCACCTCACATTTGCTTCTTTTGTAAAACCCTTTAAAACCACGCCCTTTCAATTTTTTAACTCCTTAACGAATGGGAACAGTTTCTCCCTAACTACTCTGTACAAATCCCAAACTCTCTATCTGATCTCCACTTAACCTTCTCCTGAACAGGGTAAATTGTCCCAACTTTTCCAGTCTCTCCTCATGACCGAAGTCCCTGAAACCATTCTTGTAAACCTCTTCCGCACTCTCCATGCATTTTATAGGGAGGGAGCCAGAGCTGTACACAATACTTCAGGTGAGCTCTAACAGTGACCTATATAAATTCATCATAACTTCCCTGCTGTTTTATTCTATGCCACTATTAATGAAGCCTAGAATACTGTATGCTTTATTAACAAGTCTCTCAAAGAATCACATCATTATCTGTTCAATTTCAAATATTCAAGGTATTAATCAAATTTGCCAGAAATTAAAAAGATGTATTGAGTTTAATCCTTAATCTTTGTAACCAAATGTTTTAAAAGATATCAGTTATCTTAATACAGTAGGGATCCAAATTGATGCTGGTCACTGGAGTGTTATCCGAATGCCTGAGCACTTGTTATTTATGAATGACAGGTACATTATATTCATACAAGGGTTTTGTAAGAAGTTTAAATTTATGTTTCTATTAAATTTCATCTCCCTTAGACAGCAAAATGAACAGGTCTTCACTTTCTGATTTAAGATTCATTTGTCAAATAAGTCAATGACATTATGAAAACTTCTTTCCTAATCTCCAGGGTCACTGACCATACGTTACGGATCAGAGAGTGGAATGTTCCCATTTAAAGTTTTAAAAATGGTGCTGACCATATTGGATGCCAGTGGTCTGGGCAGCTTGTTTCATGTGATTGGGCGCGACTCATCTCAATATATTTGGTAGTAAGCTGTGGCAAGAGCCACTTGGTAAATCTGTAAGTAAGCTGGACACCACTGGTGAAGTCTTCTGGATATGAATGTTCTGATGTCACATTTAAAGGCCATCTGGACACCATTTCAGATGCTGTAAGCCAGGACCAGCTTCTTAGTCTGTGATGGTCACCCCTAGCAATGGCTTTGAAGAAGGCCAAACTGGTCCCAAGATTTCTGAACCTTTCCCACTTTGTGTGCCTCCTACTCACTCATTAGAGACACCTCACCACCTTTTATCTCATTGTGGGGAAACCTGACCAGCAAATGGGCTGAAAGGGCAATTACTGGCAGGAATACAGCAGACATTAGGCTATTCACTCCCTTTGTTGGTCAGACTGGCTGAAGAATACCAGAACTACTCTTGTGTAGATGGGGAGGTGAAAACAACCCTCCAACTCAGTAAATAACATCATGCTCTGCTCTTCCTGAATCAGCACCAATGCAAACACTCTGGTCTGCACAAACCTTTCTCCATCCTCACTGACTCTTCTCTCATGTAGGCACTGGTATGGCTGTGGGAACTTCAGGGTAGAAGTGGCCACAGCCTAAAACCTTCATCACCAGTGTCTCCCCTAGTGGATTGACTAGCTAGTTGAGAATGGGGGATTCAGCTTTGTGGAGCATATCACTGACATATGTCCCCAGCCCAGTAGAGGAGGAAATGCCTGGGGTTCCTGACACCCAGAACACAGCTGAGACCAGCCACCCACTGAGCGCCAAGTAGGAGATGTGCCTTTGTACTTGGTCATAACGTCAACCTACAGCAACAGGCATAAGCACATCAAGTAAGTGTGCCAGAATCCCTTCAGTAGGCTGGGATATAATGTTGAACCACAGAACTCCTGCATTGTGGGAAGAGGCCATTCAGCTCATTGAGAATGCATTGGCACTCTGAAGATCATCCCACTCTATTCCCATGACCCTGCATTTCCCATGGCTAATCCACCTAGTCCGCATATCCCTGGACACTATGGGCAATTTACCACAGCTAATCCACCCTAACCTGCACATCTTTGGACTGTGGGAGGAAACCGGAGCACCTGGAGGAAACCCACACAGACTTGGGGAGAATATGCAACCTCAACACAGACAATCACCTAAGGCTGGAATTGAACCCAGGTCCCTGGCATCATGAGGCAGCAGTGCTAACCACTGAGCCACAGTGCTGTCCAATTTAATGTGGAGGATTCTCATTATTGTGATGACTCAGGGAGGTGGTTGTCACTACTGGAAAAGGTGGTGGCTGCTTTGGAGGTCCAAGTCGAAGCAGAACATTCAGTAGCTGCCATTTGTGCACTTGGACTTGCAATCCATCAGTTTAAGCAAAGGTGCTCAGCATCATTGGCAAATTGACAGGAGAAAGAGGCAACTCACTTCAGGTCCTCCTTTGTCTAAAGGTGTGGGTGCCAGCAGACACCCACAGGAAAGAAAGGATTCAGGTAGGCATCCTAGAAGCTTCTCCTCAAGATACTCCAGAGGTGCCATGCCCTTTCACCTCTGCCACAACACAGCAGGCTTCTTTGACCTCAGCTGCAGTTGTTGGGTCTGTGCCGAGATGTAGTGGAAAGCAGAGAAAGAAAAAAACATTCTGAAGGAAAATGGGTGTTCAAACAAAATATAAATACATCAGTCTAGTAAATAACTATTAAATTGCACTGTTATAACATTTGCTGTAGTCTTATTATGCCTATAGGAGCTTGTAAAGTTCCAGCATTGGAAAGATGTGGAGCATCTTCAAAAGAATGTGTTCCATTGCAAGAACATAACAATGCTTATTCTCTCATTGTTCACCCCTTACAGGAGAATTGCCAGTATGTGTGATGCTTTTATACCTTTCACAAGGGGAAGTTTTAACTATGTCTGCCCTTCTTAAAGAAACGGTGTAACATGAAATTCACTGAGATGGCCAATAGTCAACTGACGTGTTGACTTTCTTCCATCACACAATGTTCTGCAGTGAACCAGGGCAAACATTGCAGCCCATTGCAGCCTGAGTGCTGCCGTAGAGGATATGGGGGGAAAACCCCAGTTTCATTACAATATGAAACATTGAAGGCTGCTGATGGACAATCTCTCCGAAGGAACATTCTCAGGATAATTAGTTATCCTCATAGGGAACGACCTCCCTGAAATTACTCACATATCTTGGGCACAAGGACCGTATTGATACCATCATGCACCAAGCGATTTAATGGTCATATGTACCGTTATACAGTTGCTTTACCACTAACATTGCAATAAGTAATTTTGCGCAGGTACCTTCAGTTTCACAGAAATGAGGATCTTCGATTTGCGATGGAAACAGCAACTGACATTTCTGTTAATCAACTGGTAGCTGTTGAGAATAAGAGACAAAGCAGAGGACTCCATGCCATCAGTGACATTAGAACTTGCCCCATTAAATGCTCCTCCCCTTTGACTTCCACATTCTCTTCAACCACTTGCTGCAGCTCTGACATTGACACAGTACTGTGCCGTACAGCAACACGCCCACCCCCTTTAGGACTTTTACACGGCTCTTCACTGTTTGCCAGAGCCGTGAGCTTCATGTCTCTCTCTCTTCACTGAAGCACGATCTCTGAGCCAGAAACTAAAGCAATAGTTGTGCCATTGAGGAATCCAAGGGAAACTTTTATCATTGACCATTGAAGCACAAGTTTCTATTGAGATGATTCCTATCAGAACAAAGAGAAGGAAAATGGCTGACACAGCTGTGAACTCACTCAGACTTGAGGATCAAGCTCAACAGGTACCTGCTCAGTTTGTAATGTTGCATTTTTAAGGCCTCAAGTTCCTTAATTGGACATAAGTTAATCAGAAAGGAGAGGTTGTGTAATTAATGAGATGCAAATGCGTACTAAAAGGCTTCTCACCATCTGATGGCAAGAATTTGATCTTGCAAGAGAGGCAGACTTAATTATGAGAGATTTCTCTTCAGCAAGAATCTGGTTTTTGGATGCTCAACTGATTACGTTATTGTGCTTACCATTATTCTCACCCAGTCAGAGAAGGAAGAACTGCACCCACAGCACAATTGGGCTACAATACCTGGACTTTGAGACCAGAACCCCATAGCAGCCATTGGTGCCACAGAACACTTTGATTAGCTTTATGCTGTGTAATGGTAATTGTATTGCATTCAGAAAACATGATTCGTCTCTTAAAACTCACCAACATAGGACTTCAGTAATCTCTGGAAGTTGAAGACATCTCAGAGGATGCCGTTGTTGGAAATCCATTGACTATGCTTAATTCGAAATGCTCAGCTCTTATGTGAATGAAGTTGTAATAGAAAGTCATTATCAATTAGGCTGGGTCTGGGTGGGATGTTCTTCAGGGGGTCATTGTCAGCTTGATGGGCCACGTGGACTCTGTGCACACTTCAGGGATCCTGTATTATCATCATTCCTTAAATAATGTGACCAGTATATGGAGGTGTGCTGTAGAAGTGGTCTCACCAGTATTCTGTAAAACTGAAACATTATCTTCCTACTTTTGTATTCAACTGCCCCTATGATAGGCAATAACATTCTACTTGCTTTCCAAACACTTACTGCACTCGAATGCCTTTTTTAATTAAGATTTGTACACTAGGATACCTAGATCCTTCTGCATCCCCAGTGTGGCTCAGGTGGAGACAGTCCCATTGACACAGATCCTATGTCCCCCGGTGCTGGTGCCAGTGCCCCATGAACCAGTACCTGTTCCCCCACACCAGTCTTTGAACCACATATACATCTCTTTAAGCTGATTTGCCAAATGTCAATTTGCATGTGGCTCAGGTAAGAATACAGAGATGATGACCTTTGAGCTTCTGCTTCTTATCTTGGCACCTATCTCCTCATACTGACTATTAAAAAGCTCCTTTTTTTGTCCTGGCTGTGTCATTGGTACCTACATGGAGCATGAGGATGGGATCCTCCCCCACTGCTCTGCAAGTTCCTCTCCAGTCCTGAGCAGATGTCCTGACCCTGACACCAAGAGGCAGTACAGGCATCTCTACCCTCACTTTTTGCAGCAAAGAACAATCCTCTGATTATTCTGGCCCTGATTACCACTTCAATTCTTCTTACTGCACCCTCCCCCCGCTTTTAGAGCAGAAGAATGGAGGGTGATACTTCAGGACAAATAAGGGAGAGCTGCATAGCTAGAGATGTTGTTTGCTGGGATGAGACTTCTCTTACTGAGATTCTCGGGTCAATTTGAAAAGTATCATTGTACTATATGAGGAAGAGCAGAAGAGTGCTTAGCGTTCACAGAGTCATTGATTCACAGAGTCGCCACAATGCAGATACAGGTCATTTGGCCCTTTGAGTCTGCACTGATCCTCCAAAGAGCATCCTACCCGCACCCAGACCCCCTATCTCATCCCTGTAACTCTGCATTAACAATAGATAACCCGTCTAGTTTACACATCCTTGGACGCTACAGGGCATCAACAGGTCTTATCCAATTCAAAATTTATCCTCTCAACCCATGTCAGTAAAAGAGACTGTTCTATCATTATCACATTGCTGCAAGTGAGATGTTGATTTGCACAAATAAGTTGCTGTGTTTCTCGCACTCACAGGCACTTATCTGGAATAAATTGAAGGAGGTGTTTGTGCTAATAAATTAGTTCGGGTCTTATGCTGTCTTCACACATCAACAGGTCTAAAATAATGAGCACGATATTTAAATGGACTGTTATAACAAGGCAAGGAAGGGGCAGCAGCTCTTTAACCTCTTTATAATCTCTCTCAGACGTGTCATAACAAATTTTGATTTTTTTACATGGCAAGACACTTCAATTAAAATGTAGTTTACTAGAAAATGCAGGAGTCAATTATAAAGGTTTTCTTGAGTGAAAGAGAAGTTTTATTATCCACTAACGGTGAGAAAAATAATAAAAATATGACATCAAGCACACACACACACACAAACGCAGGAAATGAGTTTAAAAGGAAGAGTGTCTGGTACAGACATGTAGAAATAAAGCTTACAGTTTAAGAATGCTTAGAATTTCCGAAGTTTTAAACCTGAGGCCACTGTCAATTAATTGTTGAATCATACCTGCAGTGGTAGCTAAGTTTGTAGTTATTTTAATTCTTAGTGAAGATAGTTTTGCCAAGTTGTGTAATTTTTCAGGGGTAGATTTTAAGTTTATGAGAGAAGCCAGCAAGAAGAAAGAATATTGTCCCAAATTTGTTGTTTCAATTTCATTCTTTCTTCTGCTCAAAAGCAGCTGTTGGGATATCGTTCAGTGTGTATTCCAAAGTCTAGCTCTATTGTCTTTGTAAACGGAATAAATTACATTCAATACTTTTATATCCCACTCAGCAGTCCCTTGAAGTAGTTTGTCTGTACGCAAGTGCATCCATTCTAAGGTCCAGACAGATGTGACATTAACTTCCAATTCCAGAAGCCGATGCCATATATGAACTTCAAGACCTGAGCAACCAGGAAAATAAAAGTGAGAGGGAATGCTGTTCCCGGTATATGTTCATACAGAATGAATTAAACTGGAAGTGTGAATTTCTTGTCACTGTCTTCAATGTCTTTAGATAGAAATAGTAGTTTTAATGCTGACAGTTTAGTTTATTCCACATGGGTCTCATGAAACTTGCCACAATCTTCAACTCCCCCTCCCATTCCCTGGACGACATGTCCATCCTGGGCCTCCTCCAGTGTCACAACGACACCACACAGAAACTGGAGGAACAGCACCTCATATTCCGCCTTGGGAGCCTACAACCCAATGATCTCAATGTGGAATTTACTAGCTTCAAACTCTCCTCAACCCTGGCCTCATCCCATGACCAACCCTCCTTCTCATCCCCACCTCCTTGACCTGTCCATCTTCTCTCCCACCAATCCGCTCCTCCCACCTCACTAACTAGTCCCCACCACTGCCTACCTGCACTCACCTATCACCGTCCCACCTACGTTCCCCAGCCCCACCCCTCCTCGCTCTATTTACTTCAGAGCTCCCTTCCCCCTCCCCCATTTCTGAAGAAGGGTCCCGACCGAAACGTTAGCTTTCCTGCTCCTCTGATGCTGCCTGGCCTGCTGTGCTCCTCCAGCTCCACACTGTGTTATTACAATCTGTGGTCATATGGTCGCTGCAGCCACATGAGTGTTCAAGAGTTTGTGTTTGTCCTTGTGTTTTGGATTAAGTAACATTTAAATATTTGTGATGTTGATTTTAGACATTCTAACTAGGAACTGATTGTTTTTGGGACCACTGGGAATGTATGTAATGTAAGGACACCTGATACAAATAGTAACAGGACTGCCTGGGAATAATTGTCGCCTCATTGTATTACTAAATCCAAAGGAAGCCAGAGGAAAAGTTGCCCACAAGTGTACAATAATCTTTCCCCAGAAAAAAAGTTGTTAAAAATTAAGATTGCTTTCCTACAGCTTCATAAATTCCCAAAGCAAGCATGTCACAGCCAGTGAAGTACAATCATTGCAGTAATGCCAGGAGCATAGCAGTCAATTTGCTCACAGCAAGCTCTCAGAAACTGCAGATAATATGTTTTAGTGATGTCATCTTCAATATCACAATTATCTCTATATTGCAAACCTGAAAGGGTTCAGCAAGTTTGAAGGGTTTGAGCTATAGGTAGAGGCTGAATATACTGCGGCTATTTTCCCTGAAACATCAGAGACTGAGGGGTGACCTTACAGAAGTTTATAAAATCATTAGGGGCATGGATAGGGTGAATGGCCAAGGCCTTTTCCCCAGGTGAAGGGAGTCCAAAGCTACAGGGCATAGCTTTAAGTTGAGAAGGGAAATATTTAAAAGGGACCTAAGGTGCAACTTTTTCACACAGAGAGTGGTGCAAGTATGGAATGAGCTGCAAGAGGAAGTGGTGGAGGCTGGTTTAATTACAACATTTAAAAGGCACCTGGATGTGTACATAAATAGGAAGGGTTTAGAGCGATATGGGCCAAATGCTAGCAAATGGGACTAGATTAATTTAGGATATCTGGTTAGCATGGACAAGTTGGACCGAAGGGTCAGTTTTTGTGCTGTACATCTCAGACTCTATGACCCTAATTGAGTTTGAACTAATTCACTGAGGCGATGAACCTGTATCTTCTTTGTTCGTACATTCAGTTAGTAACAAACTAGAAGAAATTTTCTGGTTAAAAAAATACACAGGACTTGTATTTATCCACTATTTTACTACTCAGAGTCAATTATAGAAATGCTCCAGATCAGAAGACTAAGGTTACAGCATTTCAAATCTTTAACTAAAGTTGCCGAGTTGCACTAATATGAATGCCAAGCCCATTCACTCCACAAAGCCCTTGCTGAGATTGCATCCAGATGTACAAATATTTACCACATCCCAAACCAGACAGGAAAAGGATAGAAGTAGGACACTAAGTTGTGATTGCTACTTTAGTGCCGTGATTTACTGTACTGAGGTGAAAAAGAAGGATTCGCATTGGTTTCAATAAAAATCTTGCTATTTCAACATTTCGTAGCTTTAAATCATGAGACAATTTCCCAAATTGTAAACAGTTGAGGTCCCAACACCAACCACTGAAGCATGTCTTCCATTACAATTTGTCAACCTGAAAAAGGCTCATTAATGCCTACTCTCTGCTTCCTGTTAGTAGCAGATGGCAACATTAATGTTATCCTCTTCCCAAAACCTTCATGCCCTCCCAACCAAGTTAGTAGCTGTGTTATTTTTACATGTTGTGTCTATGAATTGGTAAAAAGATCTTCTGTCTAATACTATGGTATTAAATACACAATGTAATCACCTGCATGTCAACAAGGATTTATCCTCTGCATACACATGCTGTTGTTTTACAAGGGGTAGACATCTGACTGGCTTGATTTGATTCATTTAATGGTGTTTATTTTGGAGCTATTGCAGCTGCTAGATCTACTTTTCAGCACTATTTTGAAAAAAAAAATTTGCAGAGTTATTACTAGTGTGGAGTTTTCACGATAACCCGAGTTGAAAACCTGAGGTGTGTCTATCATATCACATCATGAATGAAACCAGTTTTAAATCTTTCCTCAACAACAAAGGATGGGCTATTTGACGTATCATTCAGCCTCACAGTGCAAAAGGGCATTGTTCCTATTTTACTGTGTGAAAGAACTTTACTAGACATGGCAAATTTCCCTCATCAGTTGGAGGAAGTTGATCCTCATTTCAGTTTTATTTACTCTCTGTTCCAGTTAGCTGAGAAATGCTACTCTGTGGATTGTTTCAGTACTGTAATAGGCAAGAATTCTCTGCTATTTTATGGCGCAGTCCTTTCTTTATGCTTGTGTTTAGACTGAGGGTGTTGAAAAACATTTGATAAGATGGCTGCATTACTATTTAGTTTAGTCCTGTAAATGTGCAGTTGTATGCGCCGACACAAAAATGACTAAGCAAACATTTGAAGGGGGAATGGAGAAAGTCAATCGGAGGCTATGTCAAGTGTCAGCTCATTTTGCCCGAATTATGGAGTTTATGATATTTAAATTTGTTTATAAAACTAAGCATTGTGAAGAGGCATGGGCAGAAATCTGATGTGTTTTTATAATGCAGACTCAGTGTATAATTCCAGCTCATTTTTAAAAAGTTAACATTTGGCAGCACAGTGGCTCAGTTGCTAGCACCGCTGCCTCACAGCGCTAGGGGCCAGAGTTCAATTCCAGCCTCTGACTGTCTGTGTAGAGTTTATACATTCTCTGCGTGGGTTTCTTCCAGATGCTCTGGTTTCCTCCTACAAAGCTATGCAGATTGGGTGGATTGGTTATCCACAAAGTCCAGAGGATGTGCAGACTAGGCAGATTAGCTGTAGGAAATGCAGGGTTACTGGGATAGGTTGGGGGGGGTGAAATGGTCTGTGTGGGATGCTCTTCGGTGGGTCAGTGCGGATTCAATGGGTTGAATGGCCTGCTTCCACACTGTAGGGGTAGTATGAACATTATTAGCATGATAAAGCACAGCTCCCAGATAGTTTAGTTAATGTGCATGATCATAAATAGAAAACAACTATGAAAATGTGCAAAAAGTAATTCAAAGGCTGCACATGAACAAACAGATGTGAGAGCAACCAAGTAAGATAGTGAAAAGAAATTAAAATGGCACAAAGCCTGTAGCTTGGACTGTAATGAGATGGTAACTTGGTTAGGAAAAGCAGGTGAGATAATCAGATAGATCATCTAAGTCAATGTTCAGAACTTGCAGAGCACTGATTTTTGAGATGTGTACTGCGGGTGACAGGATCTGCTGCAGTCTCTCAAGTGGGATGGCACGGGATTGCTCTCAACTATTGTCCATCTAATGAGTTGACATCTCTTGGTCATCTGACATCAGGGCAAAACAAATCTGCAGTTGGCTAAGGTATTGTTGACCGACCATCTAGCTAATTGCTGGTACCTGGAAGGCTCGACCTGTCCCTGGAGACCTGGAATTAATTCCACATGATTCCAGCTAACATTGATGTTAATGTGAAGCAGCGTGATATCACTCCAGGCATCATATTGTTTACTTAAGAGTCTTTAGCTTGAATCTGTATTTACATATGAGGGCTAATTCTGCATTTGATTGCTCCCACAGTGCAGGGTTGGGAATCAGTGGGTGTGAGCTCCTGGTATTCTTGCTCACAGTTCCTGATCTGCTCAGACATAGAATGAGCTTCAAAGGCAGCAACAATTGTAAAATGGACCTTAAGAGAAATTAATTTGATCAGGAAGAATGGGCAATTCAATTTTACTGCAGGACGGCATCAAGGAGATAATCATATGCACATGATTGATTGTAAAAATTAACGTTTGACTCTGGAAATGTCTTTCTAAATTACTCCACCTCTTTCTCTCTCTCTTGCTTCATAATATTCCTTCAAACCTATCTCTTTAGCAAAACATTTGTTGTAATATCTCCTTTTTTGGCTCAGTAATTTTTTGTCCGATTATCCTTTCCTGAAGTTTTACTGTGTTAATGGGGCTTTATAATTGGAAGCAATAGTGAATATGTTATTTAACATTAACCAAGTGTCCATATGTAAGCTGGTTAAGATAATAACAGGAAAATCTGATACTGGCCACAGCGATGTCAACTGTGTTGCAAAACTCAGACCAGAGTTTAATTTGCCTTGAACTTTAACTCAGCTCAAGCATTGCATGCAGGGTTTTCAGTGAAACATGACCACACTTCCTAACACAACGACTTTTGCTTTTCAAAAACCTAACTTTGATCAGCAAAATCTTTGCGTATCCCATGCACATCCTTCATTATTAAACAGATGCCATTGAATCTTGAGCGCAAATACAAAACAGATCTGAAAATAATATGTAAAAGGTGGGAGGATAGCATAACCCAAATATTGCCCACTTATGATTATGTATATTTAGTAGACTGATTCAATCAGAGGCTCAGGCATCCTTGATTACTGAATGAGACAGGTACACCCTCTTCTGGATACTGTAGGAACAGACAAAGTGATCACATTCACACTGAACAGACAAGAATCTCCGGTCAAGATGACACAATACTATTGAACCCTTACAGTGCAGAAGGACGCCATTCAGCCCACTGAATCTGCACCACCCTCTGAAGAGCATCCCACCTGGGTTATCTGCCCAACTTGCACATCCCTGGAAACCTCAGGGTAATTTAACATGACCGATCCACCTAACCTGCACATCTTTGACTGAGGGAGAAAACCCATGCAGACATGGGGAGAAATTGCAAACTCCACACAGACAGTCACCCAAGGTTGGGATTGAACCCAGCTCCCTGGTGCTGTGAGGTAGCAGTGCTAACCACCAAGACACCACTTTAAAGGCACTAACTCTTTTTAAAGAGCAGGAATGATTATTAAATCATAGAGCTGTTTATGATGTCCTCGGTTTTCCCACTGTTGAGCTGAAGTGCACATGATTGACAGCCGTCACAATTGAATTCTGTGCCCATTGCACTTGAAAGAAACATTTGAAACCTGACTTGCTTGGAAGGAAATATTATTTCACAGGGACTGCCGCAATATCAAAAGCTGACTGTAATTTCAATTGCAAACATTGGAATCTCATGCAGAATTGGAGATAATGAACTCAACTGCTCTCAAGAAGCTAGCTTCTTGACTCCAATAGTTTAATGTAATCGCAAAAGAGCAGACATCGCATAAAACATGCAAAAATGCCAACTTGTATTTTCCAACTGGGACTTTCTGCAGAAGTAAATGTTTATTAGGGGACAAATTCCAACTTTAAAAATGTGCTCGCTTTGAATATTGTAAACTTAGAACAAAGCATATGTGTCATAATCAGCTAGTTTTGAACACTTCAGTAAATTTGTGTGTGTTGAGTGCATTAACAAATGGCTAATCACAATCTCTATTGTTAGTTTACACACACATTAGGGGATTTGAAGAGCAGGTAGATTTTGATGATGTTAGGGAGATAAATTCAAAGATAGATGTCAATGTGCTGACTTCTGGATTTAACTCAGGCAGGCTTGGCTGTATGTATCTAACTCTGTTATCAACCACGAGTATTAGAAAACTGCAAACAATTTCATTCCATTAGTGCTCAACTGGTATGAAGTCTCAAGGTAAGGCTTATTCAGATGTGTTCCAGATTCCTGGGAACATGCTTTCGTTCAGCAGGCAGTCAAAGCTCTTGACCTCTTTGTACCTGCAGGCAGCTCTAAGGGGGTGGGTGCTAGGAGTCTAGGGATATTTAGTTCAAACTAGGCTGATGATAACCATAAGAAATCCCAGCAATGAAACACAACAGCAGTGCAATGATCATTGCATTGCAACCAGATGTGTCATTGAGCAAGCAATTTGACATGGTCAAAATTTGCTTCTGGTCAGTGGACAGAATTGCCAGTATTCACCAGACAGGGTCTCCAGCATAATTGTAGAGTGCAGTGCCCTATTTTTAATTCCCAAATTATCTTGAATGTAGATGTGCATTTTTTTACCACAGCCCTGCGTGTTGAATTAATTCCCACTTTTGGGGACGAACCATATGACGTAAACTCCCAGCTAAAAGTAATTAATGGTATGTTAACCTTTCTTTTGGAGCAGGGGGAAGGACTGATTTGCTGTAAGTGGAAGGGTGCGCTATAAAAGCAAGCATATTGAAAGAGATGATTGAAGTTTTGGAATCTTGAGAATGGTATGACCAAAGGGGGCTAACTAGCTGAGGATTACTAATGTGACATGTTGGGCTAGATCCTCTGTTGTATTTATACACCCATTGGAGAAAGGTATAATTTTGTAGAGCACATCCTGAGCAGAATACATGAGTTGAGTTGATTGGGCATTGTGCATAGCCCATTAAAGTAAATGGCTTTGTAAAGTAAATAGCCTTTTTCAATCTATCCTTTGTTCTTATAACTACCTCTGGGATTTACAAAATGATTAATGGCTTTTTAAGGTAGGTTGAAGTCTGAATTGTTAACATTGAGCTCCACCTCTATATACATGCAGCATGTCATTTTACTCTAATTATATGTCTTTTCCAACTTCAGGTTTTTAAAGGAAGCAGTCTTTTAAAAACATATCACGTTACTCCAAAATTGTTCAGAAATCACCAAGTTTTAAACCTTGCTAATTATGAGTGCATCTTTAAAAGGAATGAGTCTGAGTTCCTTTCTGGCTAAAAGAGCACTTTGACCTTTAAGACGAAATCATTATTTCCACCAGGAAGTGCATTTTTAATTATTAAACATGATCCAATTAGTAATTTAAGTTTTGTTGGCATATGAGGGAATGTACATAGTGAAATAGAATGATCTACAAAGTGAAAAGTCACATGCTTAGTTTGTCATTAGGAACAATAAGTAACACAGTTGGTACTGAAAACTGGTCAGCTTATTTTGGTTATTGAGAATTCATCAGGCTTTTTGTGCTTGAGAGACGGTTAATTTACTGGAGAACAATTCTAACCAATAGCTTACTTATTCATCTTCTTAAATTCTTAGCTTGAAGGCTGGGACAAGCCCCCACGATCAGTGAGGGAGCGGCCAGGGCAGACAGTGTTCACTGTGGGGATTCGGACTGCAAACATCTACTAAACTCAAGTGGTGGGGAAATTTCAAAATGGCAGGCTAATTTAGAGCAAAGGGACAGTTTGCTCAGAAAGTTGGATTCTGTACGCCAAACATTTTAACGTGTATTTAAAAGTGAACAAACTGACTGAAGGCATAATGTTACTGATTTTCCTGAGCACCATTGGGAGTAAGATCTTTGCAGTTCAAAGGAGTCTGGTACAACCAGAGAAATCCACTGAGAAGACATTCCAAGATTTATACAAAGTGCTGGGAAGTAATTTTGCACCAAAGCTACTGATGATCGCGAAACATTTCTGATTTTATAAATGGGTACAGCAGGAAGCAGAGTCCATCGCCCAGTTTGTGGCTGCCTTAAAAAGGTAAGCAAAACATTATAAAATCTCTGGTGTTCCCCGGGAGGGTGTAGGGGTTCCTCCAAGATGCCTTGTGGGGGAACCAATTGGTATATGGCCTCCGACATGAAGCCGCTAACAAGGAGAGACCTGGATTTCAAGGCAGCTTTCGAAATTGTTACTTTGATGGAGTTGGCTGCCAGCAAATCAACCAGTTGGCTGATGACACCCTGGTGCATTAAGTAGCGGGTACTCGGCAGTGTGCAGTACCAACTGTAGAATGCTGCCGATGTGGCGAGAGTGGCCACAAGGCGTCAACATGTTGGACTCGAGAAGCCCAGTGCTACAGGTGTAAGCAAGTGGGTCTTATTGCCAGAGAATGTTGGGTATAACCCAAACAAGAGAAAGGGTGTCTAAAAGAGACAATCCAGAGGATGTGGTATAAGGTACATGCCACCAGCCAAGGGTTAGAGTCAGCTGGGTCTGCTGGAGAAGCAGAAGGCTCCTAATCGATACAGTCTTGGTTAAACATCCTGCCAGTACGGGGTGAAACCGATCGTTTCTGGGTTCTTCTCAAATTAGAGGGGAAAACAGTAAAGATGGAAGTGGATATGAGTGCAGCAGTGTTTCTGATTCCCTAATCAATATATAGGGAGAAGTTAAAGGCACTACCATCAAAGCCTGCCAAGAATAGACTACAGACAAACATGGAACATGGGCTATGTATGGGTAAAAGAACTGCTTCTGTATGTAGTGAAAGGCGACTACTCCCTGCGTTATTCAGATGCTCCGTGTGATAGAAATTAAATTGGGATGTAATTAATAGACCAGTGGGTTGCAAGAGATTTTGGCCAGGTATAAATGTGCCTTCAAGGGAACAGGAAAGGAGTGGAAGATAAATTTTGGTTGAAGTGGGAGGCTGAAGGTACGTCCAGTGCCGTACTCCACCTGGCCTAAACTAGAGGCGGAACTGGAATGGCTGGTGAATCTGGGACCACTGGAACCAGTAACCACCAGTGAAAGGGCTGCTCCCATTATTCCTGTCATATAACAGATGGTGAGGTGAGGATTTGTGGTGACTTTAAGTCACAGTCAACCCAGCCCTGTGTGTGGGTCAATACCCATTTCCATTCAATGAGGATCTGGCTAGGAGAAATAAATTCACAAAGATGGATCTGTCACAGGCCTCTTTACAGATGGGGGTTGCAAAGGAGTCCCAGATATCGCTGACAATAGTGACACTCTGGACTGTTCCTCTACAAGCGATAGCCTTTTGGCATCATGTCAGTACTGAGTCTGTTCCAGAGGGCCACAGACCAAATGTTGAGTGGATTGCCAAATGTCCAGTGTTATCTGGACGATATTTTGGTTACTGAATCCTCTGAAGAGGAGCATTTGAAAAACGGAGAAAAATCCCTAAAAAGGTTACAGGAGCACAGCCTACAAGGAAAAAGGGAGAAATGCAAGTTTTTTTCAAAGACACTATTGAGTATCTGGGCCCAGTAATTGATGGTGAGGGACTACACAAGGCACCCAACAAGATGAAGGCCATCATGAAGGCTCTTAGTCCAGAGAATGTGTCTCCACTGACACTGTTCTTGGGACTTGCCAATTACTATGCCAAGTTTGTGTTTGATCTGGCAACCGTGCTAAAACACCTGCCATCAGTTGCTGGGAAAAGGGTGGCCATGGAAATGGTGGCTGTGGAAAAGAGGAAAATTGGGAGGTGAAGCAAGCCCTGAAAAGGTCAGAAGTGATAATGCAATTTGGCCCAAAGTTTTCACTGCAGTTGGTGTGCGATGCCTCGCATT
Source organism: Ginglymostoma cirratum (assembly GCA_024137785.1). Classification (NCBI taxonomy): domain Eukaryota; kingdom Metazoa; phylum Chordata; class Chondrichthyes; order Orectolobiformes; family Ginglymostomatidae; genus Ginglymostoma; species Ginglymostoma cirratum. Next base: position 6,011,127 of record JAHRHZ010000091.1, on the reverse strand, counting down.
ATGGGGTTGGCACTGTACTTTCACACATCTTGTCGAAAGGAGAGGAAAGGCCCATTGCGTTCACATCGAGGTCACTAACGAGATCAGAGAAGTATGCTGAAGACGAAATGGAAGGATTAGACATTGTGTTCAGTGTTAAACAGTTCATCCATTTCCTTTATGGCAGGAACTTTGTACTGCTGACATACCAGAGACTGCAAACCTCCATTTGTGGCCCATATATGTGGTCTATGTATACGATGCTGTCAGTGATGGCTGCACACCGACAGAGATGAGCACTGGGTCCATCAGCCTATTCGTATGAAATCAGATATGGACAGTCGGAGAGGCACAGCAATGGAAATGCTTTGTCAAGGTTAATCCCTACTGGGGAATCAGGATGTTCCTGCTTAGAACCTGAAAATTATATACTTTTCCCACGAAGACAACGTCAGCGAATGAGGTACAGAGCACCACCCGGAATGATCCTTTCATGAGTCTAGTGATGTACTTAATCCTAAGAGGAAGGGCTTTTCATAGAAATCACCCAGCGTTACGCCCCTACCTGTCCAGGAGGATAGGGTTTGGCCAAATCAGATGAATGTTTAATGTGGGGAATGAGGGTTGTTATTCCTCCCCCATTAAGATGGAAGGTTCTGGAACAAGTGCACCAAAGGAACCCTGGTACGATGTGAATGAAAGAAATAACCAGGAGCTATTTTTGGTAGCCAAATGTGGACTCCCAGATTGAAGAGAAAGTGAGAACATGTGAGTCCTACACATTAGTACCAAAGGCGTTGCCATTGTAATCCCTTCACCCCTGGGAATGGCCTCAATCACCATGGCAACAGATTCATGCTGATTTTGCAGGACCACTAGAGGAACAGATGTTACTAAATGTCGTGGATGCCCACTCCAAGTAACCCGAGGTGGCAGTCAGGGAGTTGGTATCAGCAGGAGCAACTGAATGAAGCATTTGTCAGCTTTGGGAACCCTGACTGAGTTGTGAGTGACAACGGTCCACAGTTTGTGGTGCAAGAGTTTGAGGAGTACTTGGTAAATCACACAGTCAGATGTGTGAGAGATTGGATCCGTATCACCCTGTGATAAACGGCCAGGAGGAGACGTTTGTACAAATCTTAATCCAGGTCTTAAAGGCCTCACAAGGGGAAGGTTGGCTAGGACGGTAAATCAACAAATTTCTCAGCATGTACAAGAAGATGAAACATGTGACAACCCATTTCTGCCAGTGTCCTTAATGTTCAACTGCCAGCTGAGAGCCATGTTTGACTAACTGCAGCAGGGAGAGACCGTAGAGGTTGTAGAGCGAGATCGAGAAGGTCAGATGGTCAAAAGAGCAGGAACATCATGGTCGAGGGTATTCCACAGAGGAGAGATCCTGTTGGCCCAGAATTATATGTCTGGGGAGAAATGAATCCCAGCAGTGGTGGTGGTTCAAACAGGACCATTGTCATATACTGTGCAAACCTGGGATGAATCTGTCCAGAGGAGACTCATGCTGGTTGTCACACTTCACCAACAGGGGTAATGTCCCTCCGCATACCAAGCAAGTCCAGATGGAACCAATGGATTCGACAGAGTTGAGTATCTCCAGCCAGGGTAGGCCATACCCAGCGAGGAGTCAACAGCAGTGCTGCAAGGCAACAACAGCCAATCAGGAAGAGACATATCTGTGGAATGACAGGAGCTGCCGGAAGTCCGGGAGACTGCTCTGGAGAAAGTTCCTGAGATGAGGAGATTGTCTTCAAGAAATCACTCTCCCCCTGAGCAACTGATCATATCAATGTAGACCAAGGAAGGGTCATTTTCTTCTTCCATTATCTTCTACAAATATTCCTGATGGTGTACATGTGTTAGCAAAATGCCTGTAGAATAGGTCTAATTGTTGGATGTGTATATATTGTTAAGGGGAATATTGAAATAAAAGGGAAGGGGTGCTATGTATGTTCTTGGGTCTGTGTTGCCCCTCTAAAAATGTGGGTCAAGTGACCTGAGGTGGGAGCCTGGAGAGGCAGCCTAAAACCTACTGTGGAGCTGAGAGGAGCCACAATGAAGTATTCCCTGTTCCCATTTACCCTCTGGCTACCTCCTCCTTTCTAGTGAACCACAAACATAATATGGCTGGCCAGTCAATCAGCCCCCAAGGATCTTGCATGTTGAAATCTGGAACTATCTATAGTGATGGCAGAGGCACCAATTTCTTGCTGTATGTTGGAAAAATTTACAAGTTGATACTCAACCTGTTGCTACTTTCTGAACACATCTTCCTTTGGCTTTGGTTTCTGAAGTGGGTCTTAAACCTGGAGCTCTGGCATGTAGGTAGAGATATTGCCCACTGCACGACAAGGCATCCAGCTATCTCAGAAGAACTGATACCTTAAGTTAAACCTTACTAAGTCCATTTTAGATAAACAAGCTGCAAACTTAATGGAGGCTCCATCTTGAATAGTCAAGCACAGAAGCATGTGTAACTTTGTTACCTGGGGAAATGCTTGAGGTACAACTTATGTGGTGTTAATTGGTTCAATCTGAATATGTACAGACCAGAGCTCTCACTATCTGTATGATCCATGCTATAGCAGCTGCTTTTAGGATTTTGTTATTTTACTACCACTCTTTTTTTCCGCGATTTGTTTTTACTTCTAATCTAAACTTTAACCAGAAGCAAACAGATGCAAAGAAGACATAATAAGATCAGAGAAGGTTCACTTGACTCCTTCCTGGATAGAGGGTTTATCTTTGGAAGAAAAGTTGAACATTTGGGTCAGTTGGAGTTTAGAGAAATAAGAGATGATTTTATTGGTTTACAATCACGCCTTGTCTTGGCGGGATGGAGGTCAGGAGGATGTTTCCTCTTTTGGGATGATTTGAACTTTGGGGACCACAGCTAGAGAGTAAGAAGTCTCCCTTCCAAGACAGAGATGAGGAGTTTTTTTTCTCTCAGAGAGAGATTGGAGTTTGTGAAATTCTCTTCCCTGGAAAGGCTGGATCATTGAATCTATTCAAGATTGAATTAGGTTTCTGAATGGTAAGGAGCATTGGCAGGGAGGGGTTGATATTGGTGGATGCTGAGAAAAACTGCAGAAAGCTGCAACACAAAGAGACTTGGGGGGACTTGCGCATGGAACATAGAAAGCTAGCATAGAGGTAGCTAATGGAATATTGCCTTTTATTTCAAGAGTCTAGGAGTATAAGAATGGAGAAGTCTTATTGCAACTCTACAAGGTGCTGGTGAGAGACCACATCTGAAGTACTGTGAGCAGTTTTGGACTTCTTGTTTTATCACGGGCAGATGGATATAAGTGGAGGTTGCAGGAGCCTGGCAGAATTTGAAGGTGTGTTAGGATGAGGCGGAGAAGTTCAATTTTGGATCTCAGTAATGACTGCAAGGACTAACAATGGAGTAGTCTATAGGGGTGTGGTAGATTGAGCAATGGGAGAGGTTGGTGGGTGTAAAGGCAGTCAGAGATTTGGAGACAGCGAAGTAAAGCAGTAGTTGAGAACTTTATGCAAAACACTGGTGTAGATGCAGGGGGAGGGGGTCTAAGACTCAAAAGGAGTTTGAACTCTCTCCGAATACAATGGTAAGAAAGTATGTTTTTTGTACACAAACAGGCTGACACACTCCCAAACCTATATTAATTACTATCCACATCTAACATGAGCAGTAAATCTAACAGTACCATACAGTTTACTGTCAGTGATAAACATCTCCTACACTGTCACACTAGGGGCTGTTGTCCATTGAAACCTTTATCAAAACTAAACATGCAGTTTTTCATGGTGCCTAGCCCTGACCCCTTGCCACTAACATCTGCAGACTAGTTTGCTTCCCGCCTGGAACATCCTGTGGCCTGTTCCCTTGGGAACAATCTTCCAATTAACCACCTGTCTCCGCAGTAGTAAGCAAGTGCTCTTTTAATCCTTACTTTTAACCCTTACCTAAATATTTGTCCCTTACTACACGTATGTGAGAAAGCTATACTTCTATAAGAAATCTACACTTATATACTCTTTCCCCCTTCAGTGGGCAATTGCTATGAGATGGTCTTTGAAGATATCTTCACTGGTCTGGACCACCTGCTTGAAGTCATTGAATAATCCTGCAGCAACTCCTACTGGGTGCTTAGGGCCAGACTCTGAGAATTGACCTCTTTGGCCACTTCCTCTGTTTTCTCCTGATGATGTTCCCTGAGGGAATCCTGGTCTCTCACAGAAGCTTGATCTCTCTCTCCTGCTGTCAACCTACTTGAGCAATGGCCTCCAGCGCTAATCCAAGACCTTAGTCGCCTCTCTTACCAGTTGCCCTGTTCGAGGATAACAGGTGTCTTCATTTTACAGCCAATTGGTGCTTGAAGATCAATCCTTGCAATCAGTGCAGCTCCCCTTGTATGTTGAAGGGAAGTCTTACCTCTTCCTGTGCACTCTCTCTCTCCCCCTCACAGACACCCACTCTCTCACACACACTCTACCTCACCCCCACAACTGCATGCACACGCACACTCTCACTTGCACATACACTCTCTTGGTCTCCTTATTTAAATAAACATTTGGTTTCATTGGAGGCAATTCAGAGATGATTCATGAAGATGATCCCTGGCATGGAGGGATTCTCTTATGGGAAAGACTAAACAGATTGGGACTCTACACACCGAAGTTCAGAAGAATGAGAAATTATCTATATGAAACGCGTAGGATTCTTAATGGGTTTAACATAGTAAATGACAAGAGCATGGTTCCCCATATGGACTAGAGGGCATAGTCTGAGGAAAAAAGGGGCAGCAATTTAAGACTAAGATGAAGAGGAATTTCTTCTTTCAGAGCTTTGAGTGTCTTTGGAACTCCTTGCCACAGAGCGATGTCAGGGCAGAGTCCTTGCATATATTTAAGATAAATAGATTCTTGATCTGTCAGGGAATCGAGAGTTATGGGGAAAAGGCAGGAAAGTGGATATGAGGAATGTCAGATCAGCCACAATCATATTGAAAAGCGGAGCAGACTTGAGAGACCGAACAGCGTACTCCTGTCGCTATTTTATGCTGTTTTATAGACAGCTGGTACTTCATTTAAACTATGGCTGTCTCAGTTCCAGGCATCTAAAGCCATTTTCTAAATTTTTCTTATGCTTTGTTGAAAGTCATATAGAATGCAGAAACTTTCGTATTTGTTCAAGGTTGAAATCTCTGCTTCCATCACATTAAATATGGTAAATACTAATGAAGCAAAATAAGGCAGGTTGCTAGTCAAATTTTATGCTGATCACATAGACTTTGCATGGTAGTTTAGGATTTGAAAGTTATGGATTCAAATCCTACTGCGGAGATTGAGCATAAAAATCTAAACTGACACTTCAATGTGGAACTAAGGAAGTGCATCAATGTCAGATGTGACGTTGTTTAGATGCAGGGTTAAACTGGGGGCCCATCTACCCTCTCTAGGGTAGATATAAAAGAGCTAACAACACTTCTCAAAGAAGAGCCGGTGTATCCTTCCTATCACCCTTACATTTATCCCATGTCCCATCTCACTGAAGAAAAGGTTATCTGATGGTTATATCACATTGTTTATTCTGGGACCTTGCATGCACAAATTAGTTTCTGCTTTTCTGACATTAGAACAGTGAGTACGTTCCTGAAAAATACACATTTCATTGGCTCTAAAGCCTTAGAATGTCTTGGGGATGTGAAAGGTCTTAAATAACCGAAAGTCTATTGTCTCCTTTGTAGAGAGTATATACAGTGATCTCATTATATTATGAATAATTCTTTTCTGCTTTAATCACTGATCGTAATATCATAATTATGTCATTTCTTCAACTCAACATAATTTTCACTTTTTTTCTGATTTAGCACTGCAGTAGACGAGACTTGAGAAAAATTCAAAAGATTAATTTGAAATGATCAAAGAGAAATCAAAGAATAAACTGAACAAGATTAATCTTTGCAGCAACTATGAAACATAAACTTTAGCATTCAAATACTCAGTAAAATTATTAGCAAATTATGTACAGATCACTAGAGCTTGTGTGTTTAGCTTATTCCCTGCACCCACGGAATTGAAGAGACGTTAAAATCCAAACCACTAAAAACCACATAATTCGGAGAATCCCAAATGTCTCCAAAAAGTAATGGGAGAGAAAAAGAAAAGTAAGAAATAAGAAAAGGACACGGTTGAAACGATTGATTTAAATTCATAAACCATTGGTAGTAAAAGTTAGGAACAAGGAATATTAATTAGTGCAGGGAGATATTACACAATCATTTGAAAAATATTCAAATTCAAGAGGTTCATGAATGGCTATAAGTATTCTTGGCTAAACATTTCAGGTGTAAAGCACCAAGAAAAGTGGAAATGGGAGGAAATGCATGACTAATTGAAAAGGTGATTGAAATGTTAGGAAGAAGGGATATTATCAAAGCAACATTGAAGTTAAATTTCTTTGTATTGAATGGAGAATTAGTGGCAGTGCAACAATACTATCGGATATCCTTTATAGACTGCCAATGGGTAACCAAGAAATGAAGGAGGTTGTTAAGCAATTGGGAATGCTATGCAGGAACAATGAAACCTTAATAATGGAGGATTAACTGTTTAGACATTGACAGAGTTAACAATTTGAATTTCTCCAGAGCTTTTGATGTGAAAAACATTAAACAATAATGAAAAACAGACCCTAAACCAAAGGAGGAGAGGTGACAAAAAAAAACTTGGTGTTTTCTTTCAGTAGGGTCTTTAAGGAAATGAGGCAATTAGAAATGTCGAGGAAATAAATTCCAGAACACATGGTCTAAGATGCTGAAGGCGCAGCCACTAATGGTAGGGCAAAAGTAAATGAGGATTCAAGGAGATTATGCAAAAATGTATAAAAATAGGAGATATGGAAGGATTAGACTCCTGGAAAAACAAGTTTAAAAATTAGCATCCATAGTATTCCTTGGTAAAGTAACTGTATTAATAGTGGGATGGAAAGCAAAAGTGGGAACAAAAGCAATTTCTCAGAATATTGCCATAAAAACCTAATATTAGACAGCAGCGAACTCAGTATAGACAGGAGAGACAGGCATTCTGAGGAAGGGTCACTGTACCTGAAACGTTAATACTAATTTCTCTTCACAGATGCTGCCAGATCTGCAGAGCTTTTCCAACAACTTCTGTTTTTGTTGTAGACCGAAGAGACACGGCTATAAGTAAATTTCTTAAGAGAAAGTGAACAGAAAAACGCATATACGCTGAATGGCTGAGGAATCAGTTAAAGACTAGATTGTGAAAATGAGTAATAAAATACCCTCTTAGTCACTTCTTGAAAACCGTAGTCTGCATTAGAAAAGTGTTTCCATGACTGAAGAGAAAAATGAGTAGAGAGAGAAAAATATTCAGCAAGCTGCTGTGAAATGTGCAGCTGCAGAAGTTAAGGTAGTTTGTCAGTGTGTGGGTTGGAAAAAGATCTACTTGAGTAGGAGTCTTAAAGCTGCAAAGAGCTTGATTGTATGTTTGTGATATGATTGTTAAGAGGATAAATTCAAGGAGTCATAAAGAGTAGATCTCAGTAGCCCAAGACTGATGGACACGAGTTGAACTTACGTGGCATGCCTCAACTAATGGAATGTTAAGTTTTGGACAATAAACCTGATTGGTTCGCATTATAAATTTGTGATTGTCTATTTTCTAACATAGTTATTCATGAATGAAAAATTCCCACTCTGGGCTTTACTGCAGAATGCAAATCCTTATTTCATTAAATACGATGTCCAACTTCCAATAAACTCAGAAAATAATCGATTGTAACATTTAATTTAAGAATGCTTCTTGGTTAAAAAAAAATTTTAAATATTATTTTAAAAATACTTAAGAAAATAAACTTGAATCTTTCAATGTGGGACTCAAACCAATGACCTTTGCAGTGAGCTCTGATACCTGCCAAACAAAATACCAGACTGCAAAGAACTCAAGACACTAAGATTGAGCACAATTTGTACAATTCATTTTCAAGCAATGTACATATTAGAAAACATCTGGCAAAGGTACTAGGTGTGCACCAATGAAAATTCAACTGTGGAGTGTGTAGTGACTTGGCTAAATGTATAAGCTCGATGCTGTAGCAAAACAAACCCACTGAAGCCACCATATTCTGGACTTCTGCCTCTGACCAGAATGGTATCAGGTACAGATGGACATGCAGCTACAGTCTGGGGAAAAGAAAAGGATGGTCTGTGCAAGATACTGGCCAGGGCACAAATAGACGCCTGAATATACATTTGGAAACTCTCTTTGTGAAAACCCTCCTTGGTACCTCCTCAAAAAAAATCAATAAAGTCAGTCAGACATAAACTTCACTTAACAAATCCATGTTGGTTAAATTGTGCTTTCTGAGTGATGGTGTATATCGTCTCTCAGAACCTTGTAATTTGTCACCACTGCGATTAGGCTGAATGGCCTGTAAATGCTCCTATTTTCCTCCCATTTGAAACATTAGCAATTCTCCAGTTTTCTGTCATCATACCTGGGAGCCAGAGAGAACTGGAAAATGGTGATCAGGAACTCCAGTATGGCCTTCTCTGCTTCTTTTCGCAGCCTGGGATATGTTTCATTTGGACCTGGTGATTCTTTCACTTTCAAGGCTGCTAAACACCTTCCTAGTTCCTCTCTCACTGTGTTTATCAAGTCTAGAACATTACATTCCTTTATTTGTCAACTGCAATTTCTGCTTCATCTGCCTGCACTACATCACAACTGCTTTCTCTTGTGAATACAAATGCAACAAGGTAGTCATCAAAAACTATTCTAGTGTCCGAGCATAAAAAAGACTTTGTTTTTAGAAATGGTTTTATTAATCAGAGCAAGTGAGCTGTATATCATTTCAAGAGGATAAATAGTGAATTAATAAATGAGAGAACTTGTCTTTATAACCTCAGGACATCCAAAGTGATTTGCAATGACAGCAGTAAAGATGCAAATGGGACAGTTCGAAGAAGTCTTTTCACACAAAGAATTAGAGTCATTGAGTCATAGAGTTGTACAACAGAGAATCAGACCCTTCAGTCCAACTCATCTTTGCCAACCAGATATCCTAAATTAATCTAGTCCCATTTGCCAGCATTTAGCCCCAATCTCTCTAAACCCTTCCTATTCATGTACACATCTGGATGCCTTTTAAATGTTGTACCAACCTCCACCACTTCCTCTGGCAGTTCATTCCATACACACACCACCCTCTGCATGAAAATGTTGCTCTTTAGGTCCCTTTAAATCTTTCCCCTGTCACCTTAAATCTATGATGTGGAGGTGCCAGTGTTGAGCTGGGGTGGACCAGGTTAGAAATCACTCGGCACCAGGTTATAGTCCAACAGGTTTATTTGAAATCACAAGCTTTTGGAGCATCACTTCTTCTTCAGATGTTAGTAAGAGAGGTAGTATCAGACACAGAATTTATAAGATCAAACGGTCACACCACTGATGAGGATGTATTAAACAAACATAAGATACTGTTAAATCTTCAATTAGTTGGAAGGTTTTGATTGATTAATATGTAAATACAAATCCCCGAATTCCTTTCAAGTCACTGTCCTAAGTGAACTAACGGTTATATCAGTGTGAAGAGGAGGAGACATTTTAGGTCAGACAATGCATGTTAGGTATGAGACCTTGTTTAGAATCTGTTTGTGTTTTAGTTTGGAGTCAGGCTGGTTTTATTTCTAAAGTAGGAATTTATAAAATGCCACATTGACTGACTGTCTATAAATTGTATGCTTTTTGAACAAAATAGAAAGTATCTGCAAATACAAATTCACCCCATAGATTCACATGTGTTTCTGTGTGTGTGTGTGTGTGTGTGTGTGTGTGTTTGTGTGTGTATATATGCATGTGACAGAGACAGTATCTGTGTGAGTGTGTATGTATGTATGCGTGTGTGAGAGTATACAGTGTGGTGGGGTCACCTGTAGTTCAACATGAACTTAAGGTCCTGGTTGAGGCCGTCCTCATGGGGACCGAACTTGGCTACCAGCCTCTGCTCAGCGACTCTGTGTTGTTGCGTATCCTGAAGTCGGCCTTGGAGAACGTTTACCCGACAATCCAATGCCAAATGTCCTTGACCGCTGAGGTGTTCCCCCACTGGGAGGGAACATTCCTGTTTGGTAATTGTTGCGCAGTGTCCATTCATCTGTTGTTGTAGTGTCTGCATGGTCTCACCAATATACCATGCCTCGGGGCATCCTTACCTGCAGTGTATGAGATAGACAACTTTAGCCAAGTCGCATGACTATCTGCCATGCAATGTGGTGGGTGGTGTTCCCACTTGTGATGTTAGTGCCTATGTCGAAGATGTGACATGTTTTGCGCCGGTTACCATGACAAGGTTGTATAGTGTTGTGGTTGATGTTGCCCTGAAGGCTGGGTAGTTTGCTGCGAACAATGGTCTGTTTAAGGTTTGGTGGTTGTTTGAAGGCAAGAAGTGGAAGCATGGGGAAGATCTTGGTGAGGTGCTTATCATCATCGATAATGTGTTGAAGGCTACGAAGAACATGGCGTAGTTTCTCCACTCCTGGGAAGTACTGGACAATGAAGGGTACCTTATCGGACATATCCCATGTCTGTCACACACACACACACACATGAATATATGGGGTGAATTTGTATTTGCAGATGCTTTCTATTTTGTTCAAAAAGCACACAATTTATAGGCAGTCAGTCAATGTGGAGTATTATAAATTCCTACTTTAGAAATTAAACCAGTCTGACTCCAAACCAAAAAACCAACAGATTTTAAACAAGGCTTTACAACTAACCTGCATTGTCTGACCTAAAATGTCACCTCTTCTTTACAATGATAAACCTAGAACACTAACTTGAAAAAAATTCGGGGATTTGCATATGCAAATTAAAACCTCTAATTGATTAAAGATTTAACTGTATCTTGGGTTTGTTTCATACATCCTCATCAGTGGTGTGACCCTTTGATCTTTTACTTATAAATTCTGCGTCTGATACTACTTTTGTCACTAACACCTGAAGAAAGAGTGAGGCTCCGAAAGCTTGTGTTTTCAAATAAACCTGTTGGACTATAACCTGGTATCGTGTGATTTCTGACCTTGTCCACCTTAAATCTATGCCTTCTAGTTTTGGACTCCCCTATCCTGGGAAAAAGATCTTGGCTAGTCACTGTATGCATGCTCCACATGATTTTATAAACTTCTATAAGACCACCCCTCAGCCTCTGATGCTCCAGGGAATGTAACCCCAGCCTATTCAGCCTCTCCATGTAGCTCAACACCAGCAACATTGTTGTAAATCTTTTCTGTACCCTTTCAAGTTTAACTTCATCTTTCCTGTAGCAGGGAGACCAGAAATGACTGCAGTATTCCTGGAGTAGATTGCTACATGTGGCTTTTGTAGTTTAGAGAGAGTATTAGATGAACATGTGAAAAGGATTTAAAGCAAAAGGTGGCAAATGGGGGAATGGATTAGAGTGGACAAATCTGGTAGGGAACGTGTGTGCCAGTGCCGAAGCAAATAATCTCTTTGTGTGTTGAAATTGTTATGATTTTATAAAAGTTAGGCGATGACACATGCAATCCTGGAAAATAGGAGTATTGTGAAAACGAATCATTTTACTATTATCTACATTGAAACAGTATTTTACTGCAGTTTATACTCTAAGTGTGGAGGGAACTCACGTTGTCATGGTTAGCAGTCCTGCTCCCAAGCTAGTAGCTCTGGGATCAAGTTCAACTCCAGAACTTGATGGCCAAGGGAATTGCGTTCATAATTTGGCTAAAAGGTTTGATTATCAACCCTGAAATTTTTATACCACTTATCAATTGCAGGCAGTAAGGGAGGGAGAGATTCCTGCTCAGGCAAATAATGGAAAGCCTGGTACAGCCTCAACCATCGCTATCTATAGCTTCGGGCTAAAATATATAAAAACTGCGTGTTGTCACAATTAACTAGATTCCGAGAGAGAACTGTAACACACCACCACCATACAATATGTGTGACTGAGACAGTACATGTTAATCAGCAATTTGTCAAAATGAAATTTATGACAATGCTGTTTCCCTTCAATAGGGATCTGCAATGGAGATCAACCTGAGCTGTATTTAGTCTACTGCTAGAAAGCTGAAGAAAACTTTCAAACCAGTGATTTAAACTATGTTTAAGCTCCACTGTTGTTGATATTCCAGCATTGCCCGTTAATTGCAGCTTGAGGGAGACAATGTAACAGCAAAAACAGAGTGCCACGTTAAGTTTTAGACAGATGAGATAGACAGATGCTTATAAAAATCAGTTCCAACTTGCAAAATGCTGTGTTTGAAGTATTGTGTACATTATGTATGCTGTCAAAAACCTTATCATCATTGACAGAAAACTTCTAATCGATGTTTAATAAGATAACCGGTCATTTATGTCTGTAGAAGATAATAAGTCATATTAATTTGATCAATTATGGAAGCCTGGTGAAATTCTGTCCTGTTTTAACTAGGGTTCTGTGAAGGAACAAGGCAGTGAGAATATTGTCTCGGTAATACACTGTCTAAACACCTTTATTTATAATAACAACTTGCATTTAATTAGCACATTCTCATATAATAGATCATCACAAGGCGTATACCCTGGGTGATCTTTATGATTTATGCCTGGCTAAATCTATTTCCATTATGACCAACAAACTAAACCATGGCTCTTCTTCTATTAGGCATACCCTGGAGCTACTGAAGTGCGTTAACACCTGACATTTACGTGGAGGGTTAGTTGAAACTGGATCATTTGGCTTTTGCCACCTATCATGAGCAAATGATCCACTGGAATCCAAAAGCATTGAGTTCACTTGGAGTCTGAAAATAGATAGCTCCAGGTTTTCTCCTCTCTCTTTGTTCCACTCATACACCAAGCAACACCTGCTGCCACTATCTGAAATGGGGAATTTGGCTTACCTTGTGAGAGTGAAGTCAGGGATTGACCTGCTTAGACCGAGTAGTTTGACGTTAATAAGTTTGGGAGGCTTGGTTGAGCTTGGAGTCAGATGAACCCTCACATCTGAAAACGTTAAACTCCTTGAGCCACACCCCATGGTTCGCTAAGGGTGGATGTAAGATTAGTGAATCAATTCTTATACAAAGGCAGATTTAGTCTGAGCAAAAATCTCTGCACCATCCAAGACAAAGCAACCCACTTGATTGGCAACCAACACAGCACCTTCGACATTCACTCCGTCCACCAACGATGTAGTACCAGTTGTAAGATGCATTGCACCATCTCATCAATGATCCTCTGACCACACCTTCCAAACTCAAACTTTTACCACCTGGAAAGACAAGGGTAGTAGTTTAATGGAAGTACTATCATTTGGGCAAGCTCCGCTCCAAGCTGCACATCATCCTGACTTGGAATTATATCTCCATTCAAAGTCCTGGAACTCTATCGCTAACAGCACTGCAAGTGTACCTACCCCTCATGAGCTGCATCACTTCAAGAAGGTGGCTCAGTACCACCTTCTCCAAGGCAATTCGGGGTGGGCAAAAATACTGCCTGGACAGCAAGACAACATCTCATTAAATAATATAAAAAATGCAGCAGATGCTGCCCTGAGCTCTGCTGCTAGTTGTATAGCGGGGTGAGTTCCATGGTTCTGGGGGAACTAAGGAAAGTACACAAAACTGTGGCTCAGCTGGGAACACTCTCAATTCTGGGTTAATCAAGATTGATAATCACATTCTGAGTTATGACTGTCCTTTTTTTCAAATCAGAGAATATGGTGACTCCATCTGCCCATCTGGGTAGATGTGACAGATCCCAGGGAACTATCTGGAGAAAGAGCAGGAAAGTTACCCCAAGTGTTTCAGATCAATATTTATTCTTTGTTCCATTTCACCAAAAAGGTCATGAAGGGAGTTTGCCTCCAACAGGATTTTCTATCCTGATGCAATCATGCTTATGTTATCACCCTTGACATAAGAAGATGCAGGTGGATACCATGATATTGAAGAATCCAACAGACATTTAATAAAGCTAACTATTGTGCACAAACTGTACATTTCAAGTAAGTGTCTGACTGACATTAAGCTTGTTAGGTTACCTAGAGCTGTATGCTTCTATTGCAGTGTCACATTTCAAAGTGATCTGAGGTGAGTTGGAGCTTGAAGTCTTTATACACCCAGGACATAAGCTCTGATGAAATGACGATATCATGACCATGTCTCTTAAAGGCATGCTGACATACTGACTGTGAGAAATAACACAAACAGTCATTTTTGCATTGTGTGAGTTTGCTGTGTGCAAATTGGCTGCTTTTTTTTTTCTATGCTACAACAATGGCTACGTTTCAGAAGGTGTTCCTTGGTTGTAAAGTGTATTAAGATGTCTGATATTTTTTTTCTCATGCAGGAACTGACCTGCGCTGTAATACTGCTACGATTTCTATTTGTGTTTCATTTCATACATTAACACGTATAATGTTAGTAACACCACAGCATGAAATTAAAGTGTTTTCAACTTCTTAACACGAAGAAAAAAAATCTATTAATAAATTCCCCAAAGCTTCATTTTCCTAAGTAGTATCTGTGATAAGAGGGATGTGTAAGGTGCAAGGAGAAATGACAGCTCAATTGCAATGCACCTACAATTATCTTCACACCTCTAAAACAGCTAATTGGTTGAGAAAATACGAAAGGTCAAGATAATTGATATGTGCACCCTATAATAGCCACAGAAAATGGCTCAGTGCTAACAGAAAATAATAGACCTTGGATCTATGTGTTTTCCAAAGATCTAGAAACAATTATCCATGCAACATTGCACTGCATATGTGAAGCTGAGAGTTTTGTGCACAGCTTGTTTCAACAGTAGTCACCCCACAACTGCTGTGAGTTAAGGAGGTGAGGAGGATTGAGAGACATAAATTAGCATGTGGATGTATAGCGCCATGAGGATGAGCAAAGGGGCATTGATTTGCCTTGATTTATTATTGACACATGTAGCTAGGTACAACAAAGAGTTTTGTTTTGCATACAGTACAGGCAGATCATACCACACAAACTGCATTAGGGTAATAGAACAGAGGGAGGAATACAATGTTACAGCTGCAGAGAAGATGCACAAAGGGCGAGATCAACATTAAATTTAAAATTTGAGAGGTCCGTTCAGAAGTCTAATTAACAGCAGGGAAGAAGCTGTTCTTGAATCTGTTGGTATGTGTGTTTAAGCTTTTTATATCTTCTGCCTGATGGAATAGGTTGAAAGAGATTGTAATCAAGGTGGGAGGGGTCTTTGGTTGTCATTGTGGACATAAATGCCGTGGGGATTGGGTTGAGACATATAGTGGCATGACGTAGCACAAATGGATCATAGCAATTTTGTTGGAGTTAAGGGATTGTGAGTGGTGAGGACTAGAAGGTATTCGGTGTAATTCTTTTTATATCTGGCACAAAGTCCCAGTCATCGAAAGCTGGTGCATTCTCCATGGCAACACCTTTAACAATCTGAGTTCACTTGCCAACCAAAAAGCACTCTCCTCTTACACAGTATGAATGTTGTTTTCTCTATACTTTTGGACTTCTTGCAAATTGTTCTGAAGAGTGCACGGTGAAATGCTTTGGCAAAATGGGATTTCTTTCAAAAAAAAGCTACAATGTTGCAGGTCATCAAGCCTATGTTGATTACAATCCTTACAAAGAAGGAGAACTTGGTAAATGCGCACCCATTATTCACGCATCACTTATTACATTCAAGGTATTTTATTTGCTGAAAATGCTGCTGCAGTTACACAGAATAAAGCAGCACTACATAAAGGATAGAGACTAATAGCTGTTATTAAAGTTTTAAAAGCACTTTCACTGAAGGTGTTTTGGGCTGGTTTCCCCAGAATGTGTGTGTGATTTGTACAATAACCTGCGATATTTCATTCTGCAGAAAATGAAACAAACTGATATAAATTTGAACTTGTTTACCGAATATATATGACAACACGTTGGTCAAAAGATTAATCTTGCAAGGAAAAGTGTTACAATGTATAAGAGCGCCTGATTACAGAAGCTACACTTAACATTAGCATTTTGTGTAACCATCTTCCTGCTGATCTGTGGTGCTGGTCAGTAACTGGGTCTTATTCAGCTTTATGTAAAGAGGTGATACAGTACATTAATGCTATAACGAAGTGACCTGGGAGGTCTGCTGTGGATTATCTATTGAGTTCAGTAGTATGAGTCACTCCTTTAAATGGTTGCAGTTATAGGAATTGACAGTAATTCTGCATGTTTATGTTCACCTATTTTGTTTCACAGAAAAGTGAAGGTTGTCTATGTATTGAACCTCAGGAGGTGCGGGAGATATTAGATGAATATTTCACGTCAGTTTTTACAGTGGAGGAAGAAATGGAGGCTAGAGAACTCAGGGAAATAAATATTGATGTTTTGAAAACAGTTCACATTACAGAAGAGAAAGTGCTAGAGGTCCTAGAAAGTATAAAGGTGGTTAAATCTCCAGGACCTGATCTGGTGTATCCCAGGATGTTTTGGGAAGTTAAGGAGGAAATTATGGGGCTTTTTTGCAGAAATATTTGTATCATGTATAACTATGGGCAACATGCTGGATGACTGGAGGGTGGCTAATGTTGTACCTTTGTTTAAGGAGGGATGTAAAAAGAAGCTTGGGAACTACAGAGCTGTGACTTGGGTTGTGGGTAAGCTTTTGGAGGTGATCCTGAAAGATAAGGTTTACATGCATTTGGAGAGGCAAGGAATGATTTGGGATAGTCAGCATGGATTTTTGTGAGGGAAGTCGCATCTCAAAAACTTGATTAAGTTTTTTGAGGAAGTAACGAAGAAGATTGATGAGGGCAGAGTGGTAGACATTGTTTACATGGACTTTAGTAAAGCCTTTGACAAGGTTCCGCATGGTAGGCTCATTCGTAAAGTTAGATCACATGGGATTCAGGGTAAGCTTGCCAATTGGATACAAAATTGGCTTGAATGGCAGGAGACAGAGAATGATGGTTGAGGGTTGTTTTTCGGACTGGAGGCCTGTGACCAGTAGTGTACCATAGGGATTGGTGCTGGGTCCACTTCTGTTTGTCTTTATGTAAGTGACTTAGATGAGAATATGGAAGGCATGGTTAGTAAGTTTGTGGATGACACCAAAATTGGTGGTATAATGTGCAGTGAAGAAGGTTTTCTAAGATTACAAAGAGATCTTGATCAATTTGGTCAACGGTCTGAAGTGTCGCAGATGGAGTTTAATTTAGATAAATGCAAGGTATTGCAGTTGCTTTTTGGCTTGCCGACCTGGTTATTCTGTGGTGTGCAGATGTTTCATTATCATTCTAGGCAACATCGTCTGTGCAGCCTCTAATTGAAGCATTGTTATTCTGCTCTGTTCCAAATTTATATGATCCTCAGGTGTGATGGGTCTTGTCACTGCATGTTATGTTTGTTTTAGTAGCGGTCGTATATGACATGTAGTTCTGTGTGTTTACTAATAGAGTCACATGTTGAGAACCAGGCTACCAGAAATTCCCTTGCATGTCTGTTGTTCGCTTATCCCAGTCTAGTTACTTTGTCCCAGTCGAATGATGGCCCTCATTGTCAGTATGTATCGAGACGAGTGAATATCGGTCGTGTCTTTTAACTGCCAGCTGGTGTTCATGTATCCTGGTCACCAGTTTCTCCCCATTTGTCCAATATAATGTTTTTGCACTCGCTGCATGGAAGTCACAGACACGGACCAAATCCTGAACTTCAGTAGCAACTACACCACAGCATACACAAACAGAGCCTCATTAAGATGCTAATTAATGAGCCATATCACACTGCAACACCCCTGAACTCTGGAGAATGGAAGAGGAACACCCACACAAAGTAACGACAACAGATACCCAAGAAGTTTCAGCTTACAAAACAAATGATAGTCAGAAGACACGATACAACAAAAGACACTAGCAACACTACCCTACCTCAAAAATATATTAGAAATGACAACCAGACTCCTTAGACTGCATAAGATGGTGTTTGCACACAAACCTATATCAGCACTGCATCAAATGTTATCAAAGACTAAAGGCCCCATAATGACAGTAAACATGACCAATGTGATATACAGAACCCCAGGCAGTGAGTGAAATCAACATAACATTAGACAAACATGGAGAAACTGATAATCAGGATACACGAACACCAGCTGGCCATATAGAAATGATCAATATTCACTTGCCTCGATACACTCAGATAATGAGTGCCATCAGTTCAACTGGGACAAAGAGATTATACTGGGACAAGTGAACAACAGACATGCAAGGAAATTTCTAGAAGCCTGGTTTTTAACACGTGACTCCATTAACAAATACATAGAAATAGACTCCATATACAGACCGCTGCTAAAAAAAAAACAGAACCGGAAGTGACAAGACTCATCACACCAGAGGATCATATAAATTTGGAATGGAGCAGAGCAACAACACTTCAATTAGAGGCTGCACTGATGATGTTGCCTAGAATGGTAATGAAACATCTGCACACCACAGAACAATCGGCTCGGTAAGCAAATGAGCAACTGCATCCACGACCCAAGCTACAAATTTTCGCTAAGACCTTAAAAAGCAAGGTATTGCATTTTGGTAAAACAAACAAGGGTAGGACTTGAACAAGGGTAATGTTGTGGAACAGAGAGACCTAAGGGTTCAGGTTTATAATTCATTGAAGTTCTTTCAAGTTAGATAAAGTCGTTAAGAAAGTATTTAGCATGGTTGCCTTCATTGCTCAGACTTTTGAGTATTGGAGTTGAGACATTATGTTGAGGTTGTACAAGATGTTGTTGAGGCCTCTTCTGGAGTATTGTGTCCAGTTATTGTTGCCGTGTTATAGGAAAGATATTAAGCTGGAGAGGGTTCAGAAGAGATTTACCATGATGTTTCCAGGGTGAGAGGGGAAAAGTTTAAGGGAGATGTGCGAGGAAAGTTCTTTGTGCAGAGGGTGGTGAGTGCCTGGAACGCGTTGCCAGCAGAGGTGGTAAGGCACAATAGCATCATTTAAGAAGTATCTAGTCAGATACATGAATGGGCAGGGAGCAGAGGGATACAGATCCTTGGAAAATAGGCGACAGGTTTAGATAGAGGATCTGGATCGGCGCAGGCTTGGAGGGCCGAAGGGCCTGTTCTTGTGCTGTAATTTTCTTTGTTCTTTGTTCTTTGTTTGAATAGAGAGTTTAAGTCATAAGGAGAGTCCGGATAGGCTGGGACTTCTTTCATTGGAGCATAGGGTTGAAGGGTGACCTCATAAAGGTTTATAAAACCATGAGGGGTATAGATAAGGTGAATGGTAGGTGTCTTTTCCCTAGGGTCAGGTATTTCAAGACTAAAGTGTGTATTTTTAAGGTGGGAGGAGAAAGATTTGAAAAAGACATGATGGGCAATCAGAAATTGCTGGAAAAACTCAGCAGGTCTGGCAACATCCAGAGAGAGAAAGTAGAGTCAACATTTCAGGTCCAATGACCCTTCTTCAGAACTTCAGCAATTTCTGATTTTGTTTCTGATTTCCAGCATCCACTGTTTTTTTTTTGTTTTTTTCAGCTTTTAGATTAACTGATTTCTCCTTCCACAATCACCACACTCCCAAACAGATTTCATGAATTTAACTTGAGGAGGTACCAGGTCCGAACAAGTAGATCTGATGCAGCTTTGAGATGGAAGACACTGATGATTTACGAGGGCTTAATGATTTACACAGTGTCTGTTGTACACTGATGAGTTACATTGTCACCTTGGTGCAGTGTAATATATATTGTCCCTGTTGTGCATTGATGACCTACATGGGCCTTGAGTCATAGAGTAGTAGGGTCATACAGCATTGAAACAGACCCTTGGGCAATAATGCTATTGATTTTCATGGAAATGATGGGGACGTGCTGGTGTTGGACTGGCTGGACAAGGTCAGAAGTCACACAACACTAGGTTATAGTCCAACAAGTTTGTTTGAAATCAGAAGCTTTCAAAGCACTGCCCCTTCATCAGGTGGAGGCACGACCTTTGGCTCTTCGAAAGCTTGGGATTTCAAATAAACCTGTTGGACTATAACCTGGTGTTGTATGGCTTCTGACCTTTCACGACTAGGTTGCACTTTTCAAAACCATACTCATAAAACTGAATCCCTTCGAGATCCTCCACAGTAGCCATTAGCTGAATCTATTCGAACAGGCTCACTGACTAGAATATCATACATGCTACACCAGCATTCCATATTTCCTCAGCTCCTTGATACCTGTGTCCTCGTCACAAACCTCAGACAATGAGCAGAATAACAAAGTGCACTCTGAAATGAATCCCCCACCTGTTTCCAACTGTCCTTTACATTTACAATCTTTGATCACACTTACTACAGTTGATGCCCTCTAACAGTTGGGGTGCTGCACCTTTTGCTAATTCATCACTTGCATGAGACCATAATTTCACCTGAAAGCCCTTCCAGCTTTCTACAAACCCTTTCTAATGTGAGTTTCTATCAGGTAGGAATAACCAGAAAATAGGTGGCTATTTAGTTGCCAAATTCTCACATCATCTTACCAGTACTTTGTTATATTTATTTGGGATGTGAGTGTCGCTAGCTGGACCATCCATTATTGTCTATGGTGCTGAGTTGCCTTCTTGAACTATGACAGTCAGGAATGCCAGCAATGTTGTTATAGAGTGCCAGGTTTTTGACCTGGTGACAATGATGGAACGGTGATACAGTTCCAAGCAGGACGGTGTGCACTTTGAGGTGAACTTGCAGGTGGTGGTGTTCCTCTACCTCTGCTGCTCTTGTTCTTTGAGGTCGTAGATGTCATGGGTTTAGAAGGTGATGTGCTGGACTTCCCCATCACTGACTACTGGGGTATTTGTGGAGACTCCAGCTCCTGTTAGTTGGTTAATCACCTACCAGTATTTACAAGTGGATGTGGCAGGACTGCAGAGCTGGTGGCTCAGTGGTTAGTGATCTAGATTTAGTTACTACTAAACAGGAATGGATTCCATTTAGCAGAGTAATGTTGCCACCCAACACAATGGATTGTATCCACAATGTGAAGATGCCATCACTTACTGCACACAATCTCCGATATAGATACTATCATATACAGACAATCTGCAACAGGTAGGTTGGTGAGGACAAAGACAAGTAGGTCCTTTTGTATATATTTTGTAAAATATTTTGTATCATTGGACTGTCCACATCCCAATTTATTATATGTATTGTGCAAAGATTACCTCTAGGTGGCAGCATTACTATTAATTGGTAAAATTCTAGTTCATAGGTTGGTTATGTAACCAATTGATTCAAAATTGCAACATGCTGGAAATATGTGTGCGTGCAAAAACACTCTTGATCAACAGTTACAAATCCGTGCAATTACTTTAAAGCCATTTCTATTGATGTTACAAGTCAAATAAATACGCCTTCAAATTCAGCAAAACACTGACAACATATTTGGGAAATAGTCCTGTATCCTTCCATCGATGTCACCTGACAAGAATGTGAAAGCAAAATAACAAATTTTAGAAATCTGAATATAAAATGAATGATGTGGCAAATGCCTAACACCTCAATCATTGTCTGGAATAAAGATTCAGAACATAAGAAAGAACTTGCATTTTTATAGTACCTTTCACAATCTCAGCAATTGCTTTGACTCCCAATGGGATGTAGGTGTTGCTGACAAGGCTGATCCTTGTTGCCCAACTCTAATTGTCTTTGAACTGATTAGCTTTCTAGGCTATTCCACAGGGAGTTAGGTATCGACTGTATTGCTGTAGGTCTGGAGTCACATGTATGTCAGGCCAGGTAAGGATGGCAGACTTCCTTCCTTAAAAGACATGACTGAAGTAGATGGGTTTTCATAAAAATTGAAACTAGTTACATGGTCACTCTCAATGTTTGCTTTCGGATGTCCACAGCCACAGGGAAGCTCCGTACACACTGATTGCTTTCAGAGATTGTTGCCATACCTGGACCTCAGAGGACCACATGGAGGCAGGAAAATTAGAGGGAATGTTAGTCCCCATCAGACTAGCATTTAATTCCAATTTTATTAAATTCCTATTTCACCAGCTGCCGTTTGAACGCACATCCTCAGGACATGCGCTGAGTCACTAGATTAACAGGCTATTGACATTACCATTACACCAACAATAAAAAAGGAAGCATTGGCTGTTACATGGGTATGTGAAAGATTTCTGGACTTTCTCATGAGTTTGAGATTCCAAGTTGAGATGGATCGTAAACCATTAATAATCTGATCAAAGGAGATCTCAAAACTGTCATCACCAATACAAAGATTTGGACTTAGTCTGATGAAGAACAACAATATAATAGTCTCGCAAGGAATCAAGGAATCAAGGGCTACAGGGAGAGTGCGGGTAAGTGGAGTTGAAATGCCCATCAGCCGTGATTAAATGGCGGAGTGGACTCAATGGGCCGAATGGCCTTACTTCCACTCCTATGTCATATGGTCTTAATAGTTTTATTTCTATCAAGGCACAAGTAACGGCTGATGGACTTTCATGGGGAACAGTGGATCAAGTAGGCAAGGAAGAATTCATTCTTACTGAAGACGTGGATGCATATCCTACGGCAGTTACTACCAACCAAAACCATCTGGAAAAAAGATCAGAGAAATTTAGCTTTGAAATTAGATGATGGGTTCACAAAGGTTAGGCAAATTGGTTTGGTAAGATCTTTGAAATATGTCCAGCAGATGAATTATTGAAATAATTTCATGAATAAAAGCAACACTTAACATTTGTGGAAGACATTCTGGTGTAGAATCTAGGAATGGTTATTTCAAAATCAATGAGGCAAGAGATCCTGCAAAGACTCCTGAGGATATTTAGTAATAACAAAATACAGAGCAAGAGCTCTCCAGTCAGTATGATAGCTAGCTAAGCATTTTAAAAGGAAACGTTAATCTCGGCATGTGAACAGTCAAATGCCTACAGAACCATTAGTGTCAGCAAAAGGTAATGACAAAGGATAGCAATGGAATCATTTGAATCATTTGTCTTCGAACTATTCTGGTCGACTACCATTCAAGCTGGACCAAAGTAAGAAGAATTCATTCAAACGTGGCATGGTCAGTGCTCAGAGCACTGAAGTTAGTTTTTGCAACACATTCTAAACCTGAGGAACCAACTTTGGACAATGGAGCTCACTTTGTGAACAAGGTACTTAAAAAGTTCCCTTCAGAGTCAGATATAAATTAGGTCTCAAGTTTCCGGCTTGCTTCTTAGTCAAAAGAAGAAACAGAGAGAACAGTCAAGACTGTTCCTAATGTTAACGAATTTGGGTGGGAGTTAGAGCTACTCATTATAGAGTAACACCAATGAATAACAGGTATTCATCAACCGAATATCAAATGGTAAGGAGATTTAAAACAGATTTGCTGTTAGTAAAGTGTAGTCTCCAACCAGGCATAACCTCTCATAATCACAAGAAGGGAAAAGATGGAGAACCACCACAGCAAAGAAAAACACCACAACTATAGTCAGAAAGTCTGGTTAAGAGACAAAATATCAAAGTCAACAGCCACTAGAGGAGCAAACAAATCTCATATTGTTGGGACAGCTGAAGGACATTCAGGAGAAACAGAAATACATTGAACTTATTTGAGTCAAGAGGTGAAGTTGGATACAATTACCACAGGACATGGCGACAGAGATACCTATACTACACTGAATCTGTTATAGAATGGAATAGCAATTCTCGGAGTGGTAGAGAACGATGACCTTTGTGTGGAGATGATTGGCATGTTCCAGATTCTCTTAATCTGTGAGATTGAGGTGGACACTAGAGATGGTAATAACTATGATAATGGTGACAACTATAATGTAAAAGCTGAAAAGAAATGATCAGAAAAATGCAAATTGGAAATGAATGAAATTTGGAAGGTGTAGTATAATGGTTTAAGCAAATGATGATGTAACAGATGATGTTCTGATATCAGCAGAGAAGGAGAAAAGATTAGACTGGAAGCAGCATATAAAACAAGATATTTTAGATGCTACATTAGAGAGCTGTATTAAGTAACCTGCTGTATGTAGATATAACTTAAGTGTGTTACAGCATTGAAAGGAGGCAAGAGAGACTTATTCTGAGATAAGGAGTTAGCAGACTCTAGACTGTATGTGCAAATAACCACAGCCAAACACAAAAATGAAAAGTATCTAACTACATGGATAGCAGGATTATCTTAAAACATAGAATAAATTAATCCTATAGAGTTGAATTATAAGGTCAGGTTTCTGCAGAGGGTTTTGAGAATCGAACTATTGAGCCATGGCTAATATCTTCGATAGCTGTACAGTTATTGTGCATGGGAAGATACATTCAGATGCCACAAGATGTACATTTATAAGTTTCCTTTGATACAACAGTTCCATAAAATATGTGAATGTTTAATATTTTGATAGGATTTCAACATTTGGAAATTGGCTCTCAAGACGGATGAGGAATTTTGTTCTGCAGGAGATTATTGGAGAATGGAATGCTTTGTCATTAGCTGAGAAAAAGACTATTACTTTTCTTCAGGCAAAACTGGAGAGATAATTGAAGCAAAGAAAGGTACATGGGCTTGGGGTGAAAAATGAAGCAATGTGATTAGTTTTTGATTGTCCTGGCAAAAGCTAAGTATTGACATGATGGGTTGAATGACCAGCTCTGGTACTATAAATGCATATGATTCTTTATTAAAACCATCTCAAACTGATGTTCATGATGTAGATTCCATTCCAATGATTAACCTATTCATTTGATCTAATGGCGAAGATCAGAAGTCAATTGCACTCTTCAGCTATGAAGAACTCAACACACACAATGTTGTATAATTAAGGGCTAAAATGTAAAATACAGTTGTGATCGTTGAAAACTCAGGGCTTGCTTGTTGTTTTCATTGCAGTGCAATCTTCTCATTCATACTGATTCTTATCATCTTAGAGCTGTGGTTTCCAGCACATTGATTGATCAGTTGATCACAGTGTATGATTTGATCTCATCGCTGGCCTATGTACCCTTGCTGCATGCACGTCAATCATGAAACATTGCTGCATGACTTCCACTTCCAGAAGCTGCATGGCTAGAGACTAGGAATTGCTGTCAACAGGCTGTGCCAGTTTGTTGCAATGTGTTTCAGTTTGGTCCAGATGGACATCCATTCATTTGAAAGTGAATTCTCTTGACCTGTGATCTTCTGATGGGATTAGAAAGATCATCTGGGTATCAGCATAGACAAGAATGGGGCTGAATGGCCCTCTTCTATGCTGTATCAATGCTATGGTTTCTGTGAAAGCAGTGAACAACATATTGGATGGTCTAGAGGCCAGGATCCAGAAACCGACCTTCAGCATGATCAGCAGCAGAGTAACAGCATGAACTACAAGGTGAAACAAAGATAATGAGTGATGAACCTGAACCATCTTAAAACGAAACTAAAAATGTATGACTTCCACCAATGGTAGGAAAATTGTAAAAGATAAGAAGAGTGTTTGCCTATGTGTCACCAAAGTATGTGGAGAAATAAAAAGGGGGATTTGGAACGACATTGTATAATGATGCAAAGTAAATTTGGTAAATGTTTTCCCTTGGACAGCAAGCTTTAGACAAAAAAATCAACAAGATGAAGGCTATTTTGAAAGCTCATAGTCATTCTTTTGAATCCATCAGCAAAAGACGTGGTCTATACTGAAGCAATGTTTCGTGTTTGCCATTTTCTGGAATAACACAAGAAATTCTTCACAGATGGTGAACTAACTAAAGAAGCAATGGTGTGACCACTGACTCTATGTTCAAAGACTTGAGGAACATAGAAGGAACAATAACACCAATCCAGACCATGTCAGTTGGTGCTTCCACAGTAGAAGATAGTGGAATCTGCCTGAAGAGATTTTTCAGCGAATGCAGCAGTAGTTGAATGACTGTGAATGCTTCTCACTGCAATTCATTACGTAGGTTTTAAAGGACATAACAACTAAAAAGGATCCTTTCACTCTTTTGCCTCAAGGGGTGAGGATGTCTACATAGAATTCAAAAGTTGTATTCTTGAAAAAACATTGTAATCAGCAAATTGGCTGCCATCGCATCTGATGGTGCACCAGCTATACTTGGTGCAAATGCAGGCTTCGTTGATTTTTCAGAAATGATCCTCTTTTTGACATTTACCACTGCATAATCCACCAACCAACATTAGTGAGTAAAATTATGGACTTTTCACATATAATGAAAGTTGTTATTAAGATTGTAAACTCAATTCAACCAAGATCCCTCCAGTGCTGCGTGTTTAAATCCTTCCTGAATGAGCTCAGTGCTGTCTATGGTAAACTAGTCCTCCACATGCTGATGTGAGGCAGTCAAGTTGAGGGAAGATCCTGCTAGGAATTTTAGATCTTATGGCTGAAATCTTAATTCAAGAGTGAAGTGTGCATTGAGCTGTCAGACAATGTGAGATTTTTCAACTTCAGTCTTCTTACAAACATAATGTCAAAACAAAATGAGCTGAACTGTGAACCACAGGGAAAGGATATATATGTGTATATAATAGAAATATTATGATCAGTACTGCAAATGTACTTAATTGAAATTGAGTCTGTGGCCCTCCCAATGAAAATATAAAACACTGTAAACTGAAGTCTGGAGAAAATAATAGGAGAAAAATACAAAGAGAAATGGTTCGACCCAGAGACTTCTGTGCACATCTGAGGAAGTTAGCAGAGAAGTTCAACAAGCAATTTCAGGAATTAGATGTGATGGAGCAAACTGTCATGTTTGTGTCAAATCCATTCCTTCAGGTAGATATCACCATTGGCTACCAAGTTCCCTAAAGTGTTTATTTTCTAAAGCAGGGGAGTTAAAATGCAGATAATTACTGTGCAAAATGATATTGAGCTGAAAGTCAAGATGTCAAAAGGCATGATAAGATTAAAATGGAGAGATATTGGTCAGTTTGGAAAACATTAAGGTAGATAAGTCGCGAAGGCATGATGAGATCGATCCTCGCGTGCTGAGGGAGGCAAGGGAGGAGATTGCAGGGGCCTTGACAGTCATCTTTGTACCCTCCTTCAACATGATGAGGTCACAGAAGACTAGAGAATCGACAATATTCTTCCTCTATTTAAGAAGGGCAGCAGACATAATCCAGGAAATTATGGGCCAGGAAGACTTACATCAGTGGCAAGGAAATTATTGGAAAAATCCTAAGGGACAGGATTTACTTGCATTTGGAAAAGAATGGACTAATTAGACGTAGTTATCATGGCTTTGTGCAGGGGAAGTCTTGTCTCACAAGTTTAATTGAGTTTTATAAGAAAGTGACGAAGGTGATTGATGAGGTGGAGCAGTGGATGTCTTCTACATGAACTTTACTAAAGTATTAGACAAGGTTCCCCCATGGTCGGCTGGTCAAGAAGATTAATCACATGGGATCCAGGGTGAGTTGTAAGTTGGATAGAAAATTGGCTTAGTCATTGGAGACAGAAAATAGTTGTGGAGGGGTTTTTTTTGGACTGGAGGTCTGTGATTTATGGTGTTCCACAAGGATCAGTGCTGGGACCTCTGTTGTGGAGATGCCAGTGTTGGACTGGAGTGGACTAGGTCAGAAGTCAGGTGACAAAGGAGACACGCTCCAAAAGCTTGTGATTTCGAATAAACCTGTTGGACTATAACTTGGTGTCGTGTGACTTCTGACCAGGATCTCTATTGTTTGTGATAATTATGAATGATTTGGATGAAAATATAGGTGATCTGATTGGTAAGTTTGCAGGTGACATGAAATTGGTTGAGGCATTGAGTACAAATGTTGGCAAGTCATGTTGCAGCTGTATAAAACTTTAGATAGGCCACATTTGGAGTATTATCTGCGGTTTGGTTGCCACACTATAGGAAGGATGTGGAGGATTCGGAGACAGTACAAAAAAGACTTATCAGGATGCTGCCTGGATTGGCTATAAGGAGACGTTGGACAAACTTGGATTGTTTTCACTAGAGCGTGGGAGGCTGAGGGGCGACCTGTTTAAAGTATATAAAATTATAAGAGACAAGGATAAGGTGGAAAGTCAGAGTCTTTCTCCCAGAGTGGGAATGTCAAATACTAGGGGACATAGGTGTAAGATGATAGGGGAAAAGTTTAAAAGGAGATGTGCAAGGCATGTCTATTATATGCCGAAGATGGTAAGTGTCTGAAATGAGCTGCCAGGGGAGGTGGTAGCAACGTTTAAGAGGCATTTGAACAGATACATCAACAGGCGAGGAATAGAAGGATATGGACAATGTGCAGGTAGATGGGATTAGTTTAGAATGGCATCATGGTCAGCACAGACATGTTGGACTGCAGGGCCTATTCCTGTGTTGTTATGTTCTATGTTCTAAGCAGAACATAATACCATTTCAGCTAATTTCATTACAGATGACAATCTATCCAAAACAGGGATACAGTTTTGTGCTGTAGTCCACCAGGCATTAGACTAAGGAACTCAATTCAAGTGTGACCCTTCCAGTTAGAGTTGACTTTTTTCCCCCCGATTGGTTCAGGATGAATTTGAAGGGTTGCTTCATTTAGTTCCCTGAAAAGGTTGGCGTCAGTGCTTGCAAAATTCTTCAGAAAAATTTGCCGCAGCATTCAGGGAAAAAAAACACAACCAGCAGCAGGTGACCTCAGATAAGAAAGACAGATCCTGCCTTTGGAATGCTGTTAAAAAATGTAAGCAATAAAACATATCAGATCATTTCCTCTGTACTATTGGCTATCTGAAAGTGGTTTTTGGGGAAGATAACATACACCAGGCACTATGAAGCATGTAAAGAAGTTTAGGTCTCATAAAACGTGCTTCGAAGAATTTACAGATTTGATTTGTTTAACACAGAATATCTTTTTTAAAACATAGACGGAGCCAGGTTTTATAAACCTTTGAAAAATACACCCATTTTATAAACTGTGGCCTTGCATACCTTGCAGATTCCATCTTAACCCAACACCAAAAAACCTAGTTACTCCAAAACAATGATAAATCCAAAGACCTACTGATGATAACATTCCCATTACTCCTGTTCCCAATTTGGGTTCTATTATTAACTGTCATTTGCAGCTCTTCCTCTGCGGTTGTTTACCTCTAAGGAATTGGGTTTTTTACAAAATGTTATCCAACTGTTGGATAACGAATAAAAGAGAATAACAATGCTATTACAAACAAAAGCAGAAGTTGCTGGAAAAGCTCAGCAGATCTGGCAGCATCTGTGAAGAGAAATCAGAGTTAACGTTTTGGGTCCGGTGACCCTTCCTTAGAACTCTGATTTCTCCTGACAGATGCTGCCAGATCTGCTGAGCTTTTCCAGCAATTTCTGACTTTGGTTCTGATTTATAGTATCCGCAGTTCTTTTGGTTTTTATTTAATGTTATTGCAGCCACCTATTTCGAATACATTAATGCGCGTGTTAGCATGGTAAAGTTCCCTATTACCATAAATAAAGCCAAGTAAACACTAAAAAAATGCTTCATAAATGGGGGGGTGTCCATTTATGTGGCAGATATATATGTGAACTTCCATTGTGGGTGTGGGTGGTTACCATTTTAAATTTCATCTGCAGCCGATGCAGAATGGACATGTGTTAAACCACTGAGCACCTTTGCGACGTAACCCATTTCGCCAGCTTGATACCTCATACCTAGTTAGAAAGCACTAGTCAATAAAACTGAGTAGGAATATGGGGGAGGCAGTTGTACAGTGGTAACATGACTGGACTAGTAATCCAGAGTCACAGAGCAATCCAGCGACACAGGATAATGTTCTGGGAACATGGGTTCAAATCCCATCATAATGGCAATGTTTGAATTTAATAAAATATGGAATTAAAAGAGACTCCAATTGCAATCATTGTCATAAAAATACTTCTGATTCAGGGGCCGTTTGGGAAGGAAATCTGCCAACTTTACCTGCTCTGGCCTACATGAGACTCCAATTCCCACTGCAGTAGGCATGACTCTTAAATGCCCCGGTAATGCCCTGAGCAAACCAAAGGGAAGATAGAGATGTGGAACAAATAGTTACCTTGCCAATGCCTACATCTCATTCAAGAATGAAAAGGAAATACTAAATACATGCAAAGGTATAATTCTGGGGGCCCAAAATGTAGATTTGGCTAATATGCTGGATCAAATTTATATACCACTCCTTACAATACAGTATACTGTTTGTTATATCAGAGAGTCTGTTTCCTTTCATTGATTTTCATTAGAATTTTAAACTATTGTGTCGTGAAGTTCTCATGAGGGAACTAGAAGTTATGAAGGTATGTGTCTAAATCTTGAATAGTATATGTATTTCAGCTCCAAACTGTGTGACAGATTTAATGGAAGTAAATTGATTGCTCTGACAATAGAAGCAATATCGGGAGGCACAATTTTCCTAATGCATTTGATTATTTCATAATGATTTGTTGAACAGATTTGTAAGGGTGAACCTTTATGTGTTCTTAGCCGATCTGTAGTCATTGTGGAAGTCTATTTTGTACATTTTTGTTGCAAATGCATCTAGAGATTTGATGTTCGTTATTCATCACCTTGAGCAAATACCCAATTACTGAGATAAATTGGTGTCTGCTCCAGTACAGCATGATAGCTCCGCACACGGCTTTCTTATGTCATTGATTCAAAGATATCAGGGGTATTTATCTCAATTTATGTTTTACATTAGAAAATATGCCCGAAAGCCAGAGGAACATAGACAGTGAGAAAGCCTAATTTGTGTTTTA
This sequence comes from Ginglymostoma cirratum, assembly GCA_024137785.1. Taxonomy (NCBI): domain Eukaryota; kingdom Metazoa; phylum Chordata; class Chondrichthyes; order Orectolobiformes; family Ginglymostomatidae; genus Ginglymostoma; species Ginglymostoma cirratum. The sequence continues at coordinate 5,980,381 of JAHRHZ010000091.1, read as the reverse complement.
GTTCCTCTTGTCTTGCTTCAATTACACTTTGGTCCTATTGCAAATTAAACCAGTGTTTTCCAAGGCCTCAGTACAAACGGTTCCTCTTCGTCAATCAGAAATGTGAGACAATGCAGCAGAAAGTTGGCTTTAAATAAATTTGTGACATAGTACTAAATATCAAAATGAAACTTGAAAGAGTCCAGAAAAGATTTACAACGATGTTGTCATGGTTGGAGGGTTTGAACTACAGGGAGAGGTTGAATAGGCTGGGGCTATTTTCCCTGGAGGGTCAGAGGCTGAGGGGTGTCCTGAGGGTAGCCTGGATAGGATGAATAGACAAGATCTTTTCACCAGGGTAGGGGAGTCTAAAACTAGAGGGCATAGGTTCAAGTTGAGAGGTGACAGATTTAAAATGGACCCAAAGGCAACGTTTTCAAGCAGAGAGTGGTGCGTGTATAGAATGAGCTGCCACAGGAGGTGTTGGACACTAATGCAATTACAACATTTAGAAAGTATCTGGATGGGTACATGAATAGCAAGGGTTTTGAGGGATATGCGCCAAAAGCTGGCAAATGGGACTAGATTAACTTAGGATATCTGGACCAAAGGGTCTTTTTTTTAAATTTATTCATTCATGGAATGTGGGCATCGCTGGCTGGCCAGCATTTATTGCCCATTCCTAGTTGCCTTTGAGAAAGTGGTGGTGAGCTGCCTTCTTGAACCACTGTACATCTCTTTGACCCTATGATCGTACAGTCACAAGATTTACAAAGACGTTTCATGAGACATTTCAAAAAGGTGGTCAGAATAGGTTTCTCCTTAACATTAGTGCACGTGAAATCCACTCCTAGGTAGCAGATGATGAGAAGAGGCAATTGAGCTGGAATATCAAGTTGGCTGGCACATGGTAAGTTCCAGTAGTTGTTCAAGCTCATTACAATTGTATAGCTCATGTAAACCACTGAACAAACTGCTGCAAAGCAATAACAGAAAAGTTGATATGAACACATGCTCCTGTGTCAAGAATTCAACACTTACTGATGGGCTCGGAGCGAGGGACTTCTAGCTGGTTGATCCACTAACCAGTGCAGTGTAATGTGTGCGTTACTGGCACTACACACTCACATTTTATTGTTGCTGACAAGTGAGGAACTTCTGCTACCTGCTTCTTTTCCACAAAATGCTCAACCCGTACCTCCCTGATGCACAAGAACTAACTAGTGACTATTCTCTGGATAGAAGAGTTAAATGGAACCACATTGAGGTCCCGCTGTGCCTTTTATTGTTCATAAGATGTGGGTGACAGTAGCTAGGCCAGAATCTATTGCCTGTCAGTGTCCTTGAAAAGGTGTTATTGAAGTGTATTCTTGAACCACAACACTTCTTGTGGTTTAGTTACACCATTGTGCTGTTAAAGGAGGGAGTTCCAGCATTTTGACCCAGTGACAGTGACAGCAATACATTTCCATGTTAGATTTATTTATTTGTCAAATGTACAAAGTATAGGAATGCATAAATACAGCGAAAGGTGCACAAAGTCACTATTCACTGGCTCCCACTTGGTTACAAAAGCCAGAATTAAAAGATTTAACAGAGCCAAGAGGTAAGCAAGAAAAAAGACATGTCCTGATCTCAGGTCCCACATCCCATCTCCAGAATGATACAGGCGCTGATCGAATCGCTAGGGCCAGGAGGTCGCTGCCACCATGTGAAAAGCCCACTCTCACCACACACTGCTGTCCCCCCCTCACCCTCCCACTCTC